>CM072813.1:19982394-20355435 GCA_036937905.1 Salvia rosmarinus
GAAATGTGTTAATCCATGTAGCCAATGATGAGAGAAATTTTCTGTTAAATATGTGATAGTGCACATGATATGTTGGAAAATGACACATGGATAACTTGAGATTGCTTAGCTTGTTGTTTTTAACCATTTGCTAAAACCGTGAGACTTGAGCTTCACTGTATACACATCTTGTTACGCTTTTATTTGTGTGATATCGTGCATGTAATTATCTTCTAGAACTTGCCGCTTTTACGTATCGAGGTCGCAATATGTGTTTTGAATATGGAAAGGATAAAAGGCCATCTTTGTTAAACCACATATTTACCCAAACACTAGCCCAATGATATGCACCGTTTGTCGCCTTCTTTGAGCCTTTATTAGACCTTATTCTTTCGATTAACCGGATGATAGAAGGTGAGGATGGATATGTAAATCAAATGGGAGAAAAGTTGATTTTATAAGTCTAAGTGGGGATACAAGATAAAGTATGGTACCCGTGTGAAAAAGAATAGACCCTATAAGCTCTATTACAAAGCCAAGAAAATAAAAATTTTGTGAATAGTATGAGCATAAAGGAAGTCAATTATCAAAGTATATGGTACCTTGAGTGCATAAATGTTGAAATAGCATGTTGGGAAGGAAAAGGAAATGGACAAAGTCCATATGAGCTGATTATAGAGATGGAAGTACTTGGAATATATTTGAGTCACTTAGCCATATATTATCCTACGTTAACCAATGTGCCTACAATACAACCTATGAAAAGTCCTTTTTTATCCTAATTTGAATGCATTTGACGTGGTGGAGATATTAGAGAAATGACAAGCCTATGGTGAGATTTTTGCATTGTATTGATTATTGAGTGCATACACGTCCCTTATTTCTTTATGAGATGAGTGTTCTCTATATATTACGCACATGCCATTGTGAGGGTTGAATTGAATGAGATTTTTGCTTTCAATGGTTGTACATTGTACATTGTCGATTTGACTAATGTCGTCGTGTGCACTAATGATTTTGAGCTTTGAGATATTTATGAGGCTTTATTGGTTAATCACCTTTGCTGACCCTCGTTGATCCTGTTTTGTGTCTCTCTTTCTTTTTGGTCTTGTTTTTGTTTGAGGACAAACAATGATTTAAGTTTGGGTGTTTGATAAACGCGCATTTTACACGTTTATTGTTGATTTTTAAAGATGATTTTAGATCTATAAAGTGCGTTTATGTCTTGGATCCCAATGCTTTTACATATTTTTGGAAGATATTGCTCTTGGGTTCCGTTTTGGTGTTTTGTAGGCTTATAAGTTGAAAACCGAAGCATGGAACAAAGGACGAGCAGACGAGGGCGAAATGAGGGCCTAGCGACCGCCTTCGCGGCCGCTAGACAGGCCGTGAGCCATCGCTAGCAAACGCGAGACGAAGGCCATGCACGCGAGCATTCCCAGCGGGCGCGAGACGTGCCTGCGATGATTTTCCATGCGACGCGACCACACCTAGCGACCGCGAGGTGTGGCCGCGAGGCAAGTACGGACGCGCGCCCATGCCGAGATTCTGAAGGACGGCCGAACCTTCCCCAGACCTGTTTTTACATGTTTTTGTCCAGTTTTTCATTATTTTTCCTTCTTTTACACTCTAGCTTTGATTTAGATTCATTCTAGCTTTAGTTTTTCATTGTTCTACGTTAGTTCTACGCATTGTCGACACTTTGGAACGCGTTTGTCCGAACAAATTCCATCGTTTTTCCGTTTTCCGTTGCGTTTGGATACGAACCCAACCATTGTTCTCAGACGTTTTCCTACGGGTTTGATCTATTTAATTCGTATTTTTATGATTATTTCGTATTTAATTTCGTTATTATATCTAGCTAATTTCTGTTCTAATCCTAGGGTTTGCATGATTCTATCCTATATGTTGTGATTCCTGCTATTGTTATTTACCTTCCAGGCATTGATTCATGATTCTTGGTGCTTAATTATATGTGTTGATTTCTGATCAATCTTGATGCATATCATAGTTGCCAGTTAATTACGTAACAGTTTTAATTGTCAATAGATCTTGAATGCATGATACGGATAAGCCTTGAGTCGTAACTGAGATAAGAACATTCGTAGGAGGCATATTCTTTGTGATCCTTTTGGAGTTGCTTATTTTCCTCTAGAGACGTAACAGTAATAGGGAAAATTAGTAATCAATTGTCACAATTGTCGTAACTGAAGTTGTTGGCTACATATGTGATCTTCCATCTTGTCTGGATTAAAACGATTAATAATAAGCAGGATAAATATCGTTGTGGATAGGATTAGTGCATCCCTAGGGTTAGTCTTTATCTCTTATATTCATCTTTGAGTATTTATTGCTTTTGTTTATTTTCAAGTTGTCACTTTTGCTTTGGATTTAGTATCCGAAGCCCTAAAACCTTTCAAACCATATTATGTTGCTTGGATAATGATGAAGGATTAGAGAGTTAGCTTCTGTGTTTTCATATTACAATCCATGTGGATACGATACTCTGCTTACCTTATACTTGCACGTTTTTCGTGAGAGAAAAGTGAGCGATCAATAACACAAGATAATATATGTCAAGAAAACAAGCAAACGAATAGAAGAAATCTAAGGGGGAAACATGAAATTATGGTGAAAATAAATAATAGCTGCTAACCTCCCAATTATCTCTTTCTATATATATATATATATATATGGATGTGTTAAACTAACAACCATTTCTATAATGTTAAATAAGAACTATTAATTTATCATCTTACATACACAAAATGAAAGGCTAAAATTAATATATACATACATACATACATACATACATATATATATATATATTTATATATGTGGATTGGATATAATAAAATTATTTTTTTTAAAATAAATTATGAACCAATTTCAGTCATTAGACATGAAGATCTACGATGGTTTCATCACTTTATATAATGAATTTGTGAACACAGTACGAATCTCACGAGGGACGAAAATTATATTTTTGAATTCATTATATTTTACATCGACTTCATTACGTTTTCCAATGAATTCATCATAATTCAATAATTTACAATATAGAAGTTAAGAATGGTTTGTAGGTTAACCAGACGTGCACAATAGTGGTAAAGCTATGAGAAACCCTGATGAAAATAATTAGTGATGATGTTTGATATGGAATAAATATAAACAACTTCTTTGGTCTAAGGAATAAAATGGTTCCCTTTGATAAATAGGCTGAGGCCTATAATAAACATAGAGCGAAGTCCGTCGTATAGAGTGCATATAACATAACTAACGTGACAGATGAGACTTGTTCTAAGGACTGACTTGTCATCCGAACAACCTGACAAATCATGAGCCACCTCCGCTTTATAAGCTAGAGCTCAAGGGAGCTTTTGAGTCTTCCTCGGCGATTATGCCCATTATACTCCATAAGTGTCTATAAGGTAGAATTCATTAACTTATCATACATGTAACTATCTGATATATGTAGGTACAATTAGGCACCATTCCATATCTCTTCTCCACATCATCTCAAGTACGAGTATTCTAACAAACTCGCAAGGAACGTTGTGCATTTTCGCTCTAGCCATGCACCTAGGAATATGTCCCTCGCACAAAAGACATATATATCCTTCTATCTATGGTAATAAGTCTAATATGTCCTCAATGCATGGCAAGATATAAATACTCAAGATCTTCACTTGCAAGGATGTATGAGCTATTTGCTCTCGACACTTATACTTTGAAACTAACTTCTTCAATTGGAGACTTTTCATAGAGAACCCTTCATTTTGTTTTGAAGCTCTTGCTATGAACCAAGCTAGCTACGTTTACGGTGAAGGTATTAGGGCTCACCGCATCCTAAACGAACCCGTATTCGTTCACTCTGATCAAGGTAAACATTTTACATTCTTACTAGATCTTCAACCCAAATCTAATAAGTGGCGTTGTCTTTGAAACCTTCGAGCTAAGACATCGATATTTTCCTTTGGTTTTGCCAAAATCTATCCAAACCTTTACGTGGAAACCACTATGCATGCACATACTGCATGACGTGCTTATTTGGTAAAGATAAGTTAATGAAGCATAGAATTGTTATTGCTATCATGATTCTTCCTTTATGCATGATTAAAATACATGATTATACCCATTTAGCTCCATGATACCGTAGTCAACACCGATTTACTACATACCCGATAGTGATTCACAAATGTACCATATAACGACTTTGATTGTGACTTTATGTACATGAATGCTTTAATTCTAATTTTAAGCACTTAAGTGGTTTTGATAAATGAACATATGTTGAAGCACTAGAAAAACATCTTTGAGTTGAAGTTGTATGCTTTGAAAGGACTATGCTACCATGATTCTATAATTTTAACACAAAAACACTAGATTTGAGAGATTTTGTCTTGCATCTCTAAAAGGAGGCTGAGATATCGTGATTATGCTTTATGTTTGTATATATGTTTATATGTCGAACTTAGATATTGTCAAACTATAGGTATGATTGAAAACTCCCCGAAAGTACATGTTCGACCAAACTCTCAACCCCAAGGAGCACTAACACTTGCGAGATAGCAAGCAATCTCGCCTAAAATACAAAACTCCATGTGAGAGTTCTACCTCACCGCTTGAAGATATGATGATAAACCAAAAACTATGCTAGACCAAGCCTTTGCTGTTTGGGCCTCCCTACGAATGACACACCACGGACATGTGGCAACAAAATCCCCTACCAAAGGAAGAACAATACACAAGCGGTCAATGGCCGAGCTCCGCCAGGATAAACCCAGAAGAATGCGTAACCACGAAAGGGTTACCTAATTGAACAAAATATACACCGTTGAAAAAAGACATCTACTGACTGCCTCGATGAATCATATTAGGAATAAATGTAATCGTAAACTATTGAAGAGACATATATTAGGTCTCAAGAGACCACCATCATAAAGCAACAAAGAGAAACTCGAACGACAAAGGAAAGAAATGAGCACATGAGCACATGTTATACCCATAATTGTCATGGAATCGATATAATAAATTATATCAATGGTGCTTAGCATTATCTTTAGCGGCTTTGAAATCGAATGAGCTTCGGTTATCTCCATGAGCTCTGTTGGGGGAATGATGAGAGATATATGCTTGTTCTATCATGTCCCCTTCAAAGAGACCTCAGCTTCAATCTATATTCTTTTACGGTTTGGATGATTTTTTTCCTTTTTTACGAGGGTATTGGTTCCTTTCTAAATGTATGTAATTTTATGCACTCAGTAATAATTTATCAAAAGTGAGAAGATCATTTTGATAGAAACCCGAATAGATGTCCTTATTGGAACCGTTATACCATGGCGTGAATCTTGACCTCTGCAATCACCGGTGGAACTTCTAACTGCTACATTAAAGCGACTACGTAGCTCTTCAAACTCTTTCTAGAGGATTGTCTAATATTTTTCATATACAAAATATCTTTACATGTCTCATCGTCTCCGTTAAACCGGTGCATGAAGACTAATCCAACTCCTAAAATGTGGATATCATTTTATCGGTAACTATTTAAACCATTGTTTTGCAGTCTTGGTGAGGTAGTTAGGAAAACCCACGCTTGACCCGCCTAAATATTGGTGTGAAAAGCACCATTCTCGAATAGCGACACATGCTCTTTGCGGTCGGTGGTTCCATCATATTCAAAATTGATGGTCTTGAAGTTCATAGGTGAAAAATAATCTTACCTTATCCGGACTCCTAATCGTAGTTTTCTCGCCATCCTCAATCACTACACCAAAATTTCATTTAAGAACAATTATTTAAGTGCAATTTGTTTGTTTTCATAAAGAATGCTTATTTATCTTTAAAAGTGATACTCTTATGGGGTCATATTGGTGTAGGGGAGGAAATACACTCATTAAGGAATTTTTTGTAAGACCTTACCTTCTACCGAGATTAGTAGATGTCTGCAACCGACGCTCGAACTAAGAGCGATGTTGACCGTTCAACAAAAGAGAGTCTTATACTGAGTGTGATCAGTTAGCAATCTTACTGGTAACTAATTAATTGAACTGATAACTAACTTAGGTGCGAAATATGGTGGTTACATTTTTACCTTACTAAAATTGATTTAAATAGACTTAATCAAATATTCGCTTAGTCAGTATTAGTTTTTCTCTTCAATAACAAAGGGCTACTAATGGAAATTTCAAAGTGTTGTTGTGATAAGTGTGGTGAAGATGATGACAGTTCAATAATAGATAAGTTAAGAGCATTATTAAAAAGGGACACACTTTAGAGTTTTACATTGTTCAGAGAGATCAACTCATATATTCACTAACTGATAAATCAATCAATCCACTAACCGAGATTCTCTTGCTTATGGGTGTAAGAGTAACTAAGGTACAGAAGTTCACCTTATATGTATCCCAAATTACTTGTCGTATCTTCATTCGCTTACAGGTACATGAAAAAAACTTATCTATTTGTTTACAAGTGCAAGCTACCTAACCTCTTGCTTAAGGGTACAAAAAACCTGACCACTTGCTTATGGGTGCAAACAACCTAAGCTTTCAACAGCTAACACTTTGTTGTGTACTTGCTTTCTTCTTCTAACTCCTAGTTACAGGGGTTTGAAAGATGAATTTTGGTTTTTCCAACTTAAGATTAAGCTGTTAATCAGATCTAGGCGTAAGATGTTTGTAAATAAAAGCCTAGACATTAAGGAATGTATGCTGAAATCCTGAGTAAATAATTATATTTGTACTTTGAGGATTTACTGATATCTTTGTAAAATTACCTTCTTCAAAAATCCGTTGTTCGAATGATTTAAAAGGTTGTGAGCTTGAGAGCTTCTAGACTTGAAAGTTCAGCATTTTTCAATAACCTTCAAAAGGTTGGGCTTCATCGGGTATTTATAGGAGGGACGATGAATAATACCGTTGGAGAGAACACTAATCACATATATTCCATATCTTATTTGAATTCTTCTCGTTGAATCATAGTACATTGTTTTCTATGCCTGCAACATCGTACAAAAGCATTCTACAAGTCTGATACTTTATTCTAGCATGACAACATTATCTATAGAATGTTCTGATATGTTGGAGGTCAAATACTTATGCTTTAAAATACTATATGTTTCTTCAGTAGGGTTGAGTCTATGTCTTCAAGACGTTGAATCGTGTCTCTTCAATGGGTGACTCCATGTTTCTTCAATGAGTTGACTCCATCTTTCTTGAAGAGAGTCGACTCAGATCTTCTCAATGAGCAACTTGTGACGTTACTACTCAAGAACTTCTCTTCTTCCTGCTGAAATGGCACTTGGTCATGTTTTCGACTTCTTCGTCCGCTCATCTTGATGAGGCCGATGATGATCTCCTCGAGCACTCGTTAGTAGTGTTTCTCTTCTTAGCGCTTTTATTCAGTGGCGTTGTACTGATGATTCTATTAGTACGATCGCCTTCAGTACTGTTATTGAATTCATTCAGTATTTGATAAATATATTGATGGTTCTTCTGCTGAAACATGTAAATATAAAAGACTCGCTCCCTAAGATATGAGTAGCACTATGTTACATCACCAGGGCAATAATCCAAGGGTCTTTGGTATCTTCAAAACACTTAATTATTAGATAATTATCCCAACAACAAGAACTTCGTTTGTGTGTACAAGGATAATAAATATATGTATGTCTTTCAATTTTGTATATTTGAATACATTTTTTTTTTGCATAAGAACTTCGCTTTTGTACACAAGGATAATAAATATATGCAGATTACGACTTTTCATATATTTGCCCTTGATAATACTCCCCCATCCACCAAGAGCGTGTCATGGTTGTATTTCTCAGATCCACAAAGAGTGTATTACTTTTTTTTGGGGACACTTAATCCTTATAATTCAACCTCACAACCACTTATTATTTACCAAAAAATCACCCCATGACCTGCACTTAATTCTTATAATTCAACATCAACCACTTATTTCTTACATGGTGAGACTTTTTTTCAACTCAAATAATCTACCAAACATTTTATTAAAAACCGTGTCGCCCACCAAGTGACACATTCACTGTGGATAGAGGAGTAACATTATTTGTTTGCATAAGAACTTTGTTTGTTTGGATAATCGATTTTGTAGATCCTATTGGTCGTGACTTCAAAATGATGATATTTCATGGTAAAAATTGATTTGCATAATAAAATTAATATGAATAATGGATATGAATCATGATTATGCAAATAAAATATACTATATATAAATTAGAGAATCCTTTAATTACATACAATATACCCATGATTAAAAGTCAGAAAATAATTCCTAAAATAACTATAAACCCTAATCATCGTGTCAAGCAAATCTATAAACAAAATTAATTTTTATTTCTAAAAATATAAGTTCTCATTTCTCATATATAAATATATTATCATGTCAACCAAATAGGACTTCAAGATCAACTAAAAGAAAAGGACTTCAAGAAATTCCTAAAGTAAACGGACACTAGCATAGTTATATATATTGCGATTATTTTTATTTTATTTTTGGTATCATGGGGAACCCGCACCGCTACTTAGGTAGCAAGATTGGGTAAACCCCGTTCGCTCTGCAATAGCGCAAATCACACAGATGTAAACCACACTTGAAAACCAGTGTGATGCGCTCAAACCCATAGAGGCGTTTGGTGGGGTTGAACCTTATATATTGCGATTATTTTATTTATTATCTCTTGATTTATATTTTGTGATTGATCTGGCATATTTTGATCGTTTGAGAAATTGGTCAGATATTGAATCAAAAAAGAATTTGGTCAGATGCACTAAGTCATTTAAAGCCCTATGTTTTGGACACGTATTAATGGGCTTATGTTCTCAAAAACATTTAAGCCCAAGTAAGTTATAATGCCAGTCTCACGATATCCAGTGGAATATCAGTTGCATAATGCAAAGCAGCTCTAAGTTTTATATTATATGATGATAAAAGTTTAAGGTCATTATTTTTGCTAAAGGGATAATCATAATAATCCGTGTAGCACACAAAATACAAAATTGTAGCACACCCAAAAATTAAATCTCAACCATTGATATAGCAAATCAAAGGCCCAGATTCATTCCTATTTCTTACCAAATTATCCATTCCTACCGATCCATCTCCTATACATATATATATATATATATATATATATATATATATATATAGGGGATGGTTCTCGTGAGAATGAAAATAAGTGTAAGAAATATGAATATATAAGTCTAAGATATCTTTCATATTTGTGTAGACAATCAAACGAACTATGTTGCACGTGTTAGTTTAGCACATATTTCATATCTTCGTAGACATATGCTAAATATATTAGTTTAGCACATCTTTCATTCAACAGAAAGCACAAGAAGAGTTATAGTCTTCACAAGAATCCGCATAGCACACAAAATACAAAATCAGAAGACAACCGAAATTAAATCTCAACCATTGATCCAACGAATCAAAGGCCCGATTCATTCTCATTTCCTACCAAGTTATCATTTCTTAAGCGATCCATCTCAATATATATATATATATATATATATATATATATATATGGGATGAGTTAACATAAAAAAATATTTTATCATCAAACCAAAAATTAATGAATTTATTAGAAAAGTTGATGAATCGGTCGGAAAATTTATTAAATCCAAATAAAATAAAATTTTCACCGTCACAGGATTCGAACCCGGATGAAAAATTCTGAATTTTTGGATTTAGTAATTTTTCTAGCAGATATATCAACATTCATAGTGAATTCATTTGGTTATTTGTTTTTAAAATAAAAATAGTTCTCATTTGAACATAATCATCTCTCTCTCTCTCTCTCTCTCTATATATATATATATATATATATATATATATATATATATAGGGGAGGTTAACGTAAAAACCATTTTTATTGTGCGAGCGTGAGATCGATATGCTATGAAAGTAAATGAATACACTGAAAGTTAATGAATAAAAAAAATAAATTTTCGCCTCATGGGATTCAACCCCGTGAAAATTTCAATTTTGGATTCATTAACTTTTCAGAGTATTCATTAACTTTCATAAGATATTCATTTTGTTTTCGTAGTTCTTAGTTCTAACGTTAAAATTGGTTCTTATTTGAACAAAACTCTATATATATATATATATATATAGAGTTTGTTCAAATAAGAACCATTCTTATCCTAAAACTAAGAACAAAATGAATTAAGATGAAAGTCGATGAATCCGTTGAGAAAGTTAATGAATTCAAAAATTCAGAATTTTTCACCCGGGTTCGAATCCCATGAGGGGCGAAATTTCTATTTTTTTGGATTCAGTAACTTTCCCAGCGGATTCATCAACTTTCACTGTGAATTCATCGTTTTTTGGTTCTCACGTTCTCACGATAAATATGGTTCTCACGTTAACCCTCCCCTATATATATATATATATATATATATGGATTGATTATTGTGATAACTATATTTTTTTTAGAACTTGAGAATTATGTACTTGGCGTATTAAGTTGATGCACAAAATCTATAAAAAAGCACAACGAAAATATTCTAAAATTATTATATTGTACAACAAGTTTAGAATGTTATCATTGTACATAATTTTATACGTTTTGTGCATAAACTTTACATGTCTTATGCATAGTACTCAAGTTCTCAAAAAAAGATACAGTTTTTATTTGATCAATTCCATGTATATTTATATATCCATATATATATAGAGAGAGAGAGTGTGGACCGTACATATATATTTTCTCAACTTACTATTATACTAAGTAAAATTGTACTTTTCTCTAAATATTCACACGTTATTCTATTTTTTAACTTTGACAATATATATATATATATATATATATATATATATATAAGGGATGGTTCTGTGAGAATGGAAATAAGTGTAGAAATAGGAATATATATGTAAATCTAGCATATCTTTCATATTTGTGTAGACAATCGTAATTACTATGTTGCACATATTAGTTTAACACATATTTCATCTCTTCGTAGCATATATGATAAATATATTAGTTTAGCATATCTTTCATTGCAGCGTATCATATGAAGGGTTCTAGTGCTGCATAGTAATCCGCGTAGCACACACAACACAAAACTGTTGCACTACCGAAATTAAATCTCAACCATTGATCCAGTTAATCAAAGGCCCAGATTCATTCCTATTTCCTACCAAATTATCCATTCTTGCCTGATCCATCTCCTATATATATATATATATATATATATTGTTTAAAATCTAAATAAAAAATACTTTAATCTTACATTAATTTTTTTATTAGGATTCAACAAATGAAAAAATATATTGATGGGTCCCTCAAGGTAGTACTGGTATATTGGAGGGAATACATCAATTACGCAAAAGATAAATGTTTTCTACGGTTTTGAAGTAAAGAAATGAAAAAAAAAACTTTGAAAGGAAACCCTAGTTTTAAATATAAAAGAATTAGGATGAAAGATTTTGAATGCCATGCCTAAGATGGATAGCTTTTGAACCTTGTTCCAATGAGAAATGGAAAATGATGGAAGACATGAGAAGTTTGATTTATGATCTTGATACATTATTACTCTCTATCAAATCACACTTTAGACTTTTTAGTAATTTTATATATGGATTATATTTTGTGTTTCTTCTATGTATGGATAAAACAATGGTGTTTGTTTGATGTACTCGAATTGAGATTTGACTTGAAATTTCATGTTTGTTGTGAAATATTGAATTATTGGATAGTATTTCAATAGGTAGTTGATAACTGTTACAAAAAAATTAAAAAATCTATTTTTTTTTAAAAACAATTACCGACGGACAGTAGACGGCAACATCTCATTCGCCTAAGAACCGATCAAGGACGGACCGCCGACATCAACCAGCTCCCAAGCATATAAAATAAACAACGAATAACAGTCCATCGGTGATCAATCGGGGTGGGGTCGACGATGGTCACGACGCACACCTTCGGCGACATCGTGGTCCGCCGCAACTCCATCGGTGAATCAACGGCGGACGTCAAGTCCGTCGGTGATCAGAATAGCGACTACCGTAATGGTGTCGGTCCGTCGGTGATCGGAATAGCAACTAACTTAATGGCGTCGACCCTAGGCCGTCGGTGGTCCGTCGGTGATTTGTTTTTCCGATGGATTTTACCAATGTCATTTTTCATCGTTGATCGTGCAAATCTTTGTAGCGTGCAAGGACGGAGCTATATTGGGGCTTGGGGGGCCCATGGGTCCCCCAACTTTTTTTAGAAAATTACTACTATTATATATCCGTTTATAGTTTCAAAATATGTTGTAGTGTAACTGGTTAAGAATCTTGTCTCCCTCTCCAAGGTCGTGAGTTCGAAACCTTTCTAGGCGTTCTTTTTTCTTCCTTTTCCTTTCTTTTCGTTTCTCTGTTTTGTGTCCTTCATTTCTTTTTTCGTTTATTTCTCTATTTTGTACTCTTTATTTTTTTTATTTTCTCTACTTTGTAGTCTTTTTTTTTTCTTTTTTCTATAATTTGTTCTACATTGATAAGATAAAAGATATATACAAATAATAAAGTTTTATATGTAAATTAATGATCAATCAATTTTTAAAAAAAGATTATGATAAACTTATTATAATAGTCATTAGTAATATTTATTTAAATTTATTCTAATAAATTTTATATGTGAATTAATTTTAGATTCAATTGTTGATTTGTAATGGGTACAAGAAAATCAAGATTTGAGTTTTGTAAGATAATACCATTTACAATATTAACACTTATAATTTTCTTATTATTTTAATTTTTATAGCTATTATTGATTGATTGTTTAGTTATTTGTAAGTAAATCTTATTATTTTATTTTTATAAGATATTAAAATATAATGAAGAAGAAATATATTTAGTATAAACAATTACCTCCATTCAAATAATATTACACTATTATTTAAATTATTACTCCCCCTGTCCCATTTAAAATGTCTCACTTTCCTTTTTGGGTTGTCCCATTACAAATGTCTTATTCCATTTTAGGAAGTAATTATTTCTTCAAAAAGTATGAGTCATACTCACTTTTTATCAATTTAACTACTTTATATCTATCTCCTAAATACCCCTGCCCAAAAGAAAATAGACACTTTAAATGGAACGGAGAGAGTATTATTTTTAAATTTTGATTTTAAAATTATAATTAATCGGTTTCAAAGAAAAAATTCGCCCATCTTTGGTAGCGTGTAGTCTATTTCAAATGGATAATAAAAGTTCCTTTGAGAAAGCGTTGAGTTGTTGCTGGTTAAATCTTAATCCAAAAGTCCATTTGTAGAAGTCCAATATGAATAACTTATGAAGTTTAATTTCTTGCAATTCTCATAAATAGAATTTGAATTAAATTTTCACCATATACATCTTGACTAGCTCTGACAGTCAAAAATATACCGCACAACCTCGCTCTTACTCATCCCCAACTCTTTAAATAAATAAGGCAAAAACTCTCAAGTGGTCGTCCGGACAGTGCCGACGGTAATTAATTAAATAAAAATTAATTAGCTATTAATTAAGGTTTTAATTGGATTTTCATAATTTTCTATAAAAATTTAGAAATTGATAATATTATTTAATTAGACTACTAAATAGAATATATTAAATCTTAATTAAAAATTATTAATTATAATTAGAATTTAATTAGACGAATTCTATTGTACCTCAATAAATAAAAAGTAACTTACTTTATTGATGCACTAGTTTTAATTCCTATGAATAAGTAATGGAAACGTTAATTTATCTTTTAAGGATGGACTTTGGAACGTCGTTGGTGACAAAACAAATTTTCCAATGTAGAAGAAACAGAGGTGACCATATCTTATCATCCCAAGAAAAAGAAGAAAAATTGTGATAGGGAATTTTACCTTGATTTATTTATTTCTTTTCCTTAAAAAGCTTGAATTCTTTATAGGTAAAAGACTAATTAAACTTATGATTGGTTAAATGTGGAGATGGGTATCGTTAAACTACGGTTTGAAAATAGAGTAGTTAATTAATTAGTCAGTATCAAAACTATTAAAGTGATAATCCCTTCATCCTTCAATGCTAAGTAATTTCGATGGTGGTTTGATATGTCTATTACCACTCCCATAATGCAATACCAGTTGTGTTAGACTTTATTAGATTTTTATTTCATTTGTTATTGAGAATCTTGACAAGTTCAAATGTATATATATTTTAACGTGAAGCTCTTAAATAAGTCATATATAATCTAACATGTCAAACATCATAGAACTAGACTCTATATCCAAAACAAAACTAAAAATAATTTTTCGAAACATATGCTATTCGTTGTCAATAATAGCTACGTGTCCCAGCATATTTTGCTAAATGTAGTTTTATATGCAAATTTTGTATTTCTAAATGTAATATACAAATACAACAGCCCATATGTATATATTAGAGCCGGCAAAATTGGCTCGTCTGATGGGCCAGCCCGAATATCCGGAATGGGGTCGGGTTGGGCAGAAAACAATGGTCAGAAAAAATCTGCTTAAAAGCTCGTCCACATAGCCTATCGGGTGGACCGAGGCTTTGGGGCTAAAAAGCTTGGGGTTAACGGGCCTAAAGTTCGCACACATTTAAATTTTTATATTTTATATTAGTAGTAAATACGAAATAGTAAATATAGAAAATAAAATTGATGTTAGTAGGCGTAATTTATCTTATTTATTTTGAAATTGATGTTAGTAGACTTAATTTATTTATTGTTATCATATTTTTTAAATTAAAATAATATTTTATTAAATTAAATATTTTAATTAAATTAAATATCGAAGGTTTGATCCGGTGCCCAGATGGGTGGGTCAATATCATATTTTTAGTCCGATAGATTTGGATGAGCCACCGACCCAAGAAAACAATAAGTCCGATGGGTGGGGCCGGGCCGGGACGACCCGCCCCACCCTTTTTGCCAGCTCTAGTATATATGTGTGTGCGCGCGCATGATTGATTAAATGGTTACATCATAATCTTATCTCAGACATTTCAAAATATATATGCACCTTTAAGAAAAGTGGTATGGAAATGAAATTTAAATGCAACTGGAACGTGTAAACAAAACTCTTAATGATATTTTATCAAGACAAATATGCATAGGTACTTTGCATCGTAGATTTGTTATACAGTAGAACCTCTCTAAAGAAATACTCTATTTAGGAATAACTTCATATTTTATCATAAAAATTCATGGGCCCACGGGTTATATTTCGTAATAAACTCTATATTTATCATAATTCATATTTTTAAGGTCCCACCTTAAAGAAATACACCTCCATTTAGGAATAAATCACAATAAATATATATATATATATATATATATATATAAATTTACGCAGATTTAAAATATTTCTAAGGTTGTTTTGTGACAACGACTTCATTTTTTGTCATAATTATATCTTTAACTTGCGGCCTTCAATAGCTCGTCCATACGACCATCTTTTGTTGATCGCCTCTCGAACGCCTTCGATATCGCCGATTGAGATAACTTGAGATTATGAGATCATCCAACCACTTTGCAAAATCTTTTGCTTCCAACTCGGATGTATTTCCTTCATTTTGTGCAACTCAACATGAATTTTTCATTCATTTGAACTCGCTTTTCAATTTTGTGCCATTCAGATGAAACAATATTTGACATGATATTAAAATATGTATGTTGTGTAATATTTATAAGAACACATAATAATGATTCCAACAAAAGTTACATGTATTACATGCATCTACTTTAAGAGATTAATCGTACATATTCTAAGTCAAATAAATTAAATATTGTACATGTATTTGCATATAATACATTATACAATACATGTATTTAGTAATTATAATATTTATGTATTGTTCATGTACATTAAAATTAGAAAAAAAAAATCTTCTTACAACTCTATTTAGGAATAACCTCTCATTTTGTCATATTTTTCTGTATTCCCCAAAATATTCATTAATAGGGGTTCTACTGTATTAAATACATTTTATGTGTGCATACATATACAAAACAAAAAAAGACAAAAACAATATTATCTCATATATACACAAAACCATTATGATATGTGGGTCTCTCGGAGTACGTACTAGTGTGTAGGCAGAGGGAATACACCAGTTAGATAAATTTAAAATTTTTTCATTTCACAAGATTGATTGACTACTGGCTATAGCTGATTGAGTAATTGACAGTTCAGTACTAGTGTCAGTACTGCTGATCATTTCAGATAAGAGAAGTTTTGTACTGAGTGATATCAGTTAGTAAACCTATTGACTGCTAGGGATGACAATGGACCGGATCTTGTTAGATCTAGATCCAGATCCAAATTTTTTTGCTTGAATCCAAATCCGGTCCAGATCCATTGGATCCAAAAAAATTAGATCCATACTCAGATCCATAGGATCCAGGATCTAGACTCGGATCCACAGATTTTCTCTTCTAAAATAAATCATAAATCAGCTATAATTCACATTAACATCATAATAATAATATAAATATACAATAACACTATAATAATTATTTAGAATTTCTACAATCATCACTATACAAGAAGATGTTAGTTACAAATTTACTTTTGTTTTCATGATAGCAAATAATATTACAATACGAATAGAAGTAGCACACTTATCTTAGCAAATAGACCACTCTTATCTAATTCATATATAATTTTTTTCAAATTCAAGATACAATTTCTAATGTTATTGACCTATCATCCAATTCTATAACATAATTCATCCAACAGCTACTAGAAAGAAAATCAATATAAGATACATATAAATAAAATAAAAATTATATATATATATATATATGGATCCATGGGTCGGATCTGAATCGGATCTGGATCTCATAAATCAAAATCCAGATCCGAATTTTAAAGAAATGATCCGAATCCGATCCAGATCCATTGGATCCTATTTTTAAGATCCAGATCCCGAAAATGGATTCGACCTCACGGATCTAGATAAAGGTTCAGGATCCATTGTCATCTCTACAGACTGCTAAGGCAACTGGTCAGTTGGACTGATAACTGATGTGCGTATGAAATGTGGTGGTTACTATATTTGTTTTACTCAAAACATAAACTCGCTTCAAAACACTTAGTCGAATATTGATTAGTTAGTTTTCAATTTATCTCACCAGGATCAAACCGACATCGATAGAATTGTTAAAGCAATGTTATGTTGCTTGTGTCTTTGGTGGTGATTGATTCAATAATATGCAATGTAAAATGTGATATTGAAAGTAAAGAACTGAAAGTAAATAATATTTTGAGTTTTACGTGGTTCGAAGATATCAACTCCTACGTCCATGGACTGATTACTCAGTCAATCCAGTAACTTGAGATTCGGTCTTGTTTACGGGCAAAAGAATAAACCTAAATACAAAGCTCACCTTCCTGCCTACCTTGGCATTCTTCCTACGCTAAGTAATTAACATTTTGAGTTTTACGTGGTTTGAAGAGATCAACTCCTACGTCCACGAACTGATTACTCAGTCAATCCACTAACTTGAGATTCGGTCTTGTTTACGAGTATAAGAATAAATCTAGATACATAGTTCACCTTATTGTATCTCGTATACCTTGGCATTCTTCCTACGCTTGCGGGTGCTAGGAAACCTATGATCGCCACGGCATATCGACATAAACCTCTTGCTTACAGTGCAAGATAACCAAGCTTTCAAGAATCGACACTTCGCCATTTACTTTACCAAACTTCTACTTAAACATGTGTTTTTGTAGACGGATTTTCCAACTAAAATTGAGATGTCACAGACGACAAACTCAAATGAGTCTAGGCTTAAGATGTACAAAGTGTAGTGATCCTGTACTTAAGAAAGTAGACATCAAACCTTGAGCTAATAATTATATTTGAGTTCTGAAGGTTTACTAATAGTACTGTAAACTTTTTTCTTCGAAATCATTGTTTGATAGACTTGAGCTTTGAGCTTGAATGTTTTAGACGTATTGAATGTGCAACATTTCAGTTACCTTCAAAGGTTGGATTATGCGTATATAGAGAAGATGGTGAATAATACCGTTGGATTGAACACCAATCACGTCATTCTATTTGTCACTTGAATTCTTCCCGTTTGAATTCTCGTACGTTGTTGTCAAGATCTGCGTCATCGTACACTGTAGCTTTGCAACTCTAAAAATGTATTCTGACATGTCAGGGTCTTCTGCAGATACGCTACGACATGTGACAAGTCATACACTCAAGCGCTTAAATATTTCTATGTTTTTCCAATTGAGTTAACTCCATGTTTTATCACTACGCCGACTTCAAGTGAACTAGTCGAGGTGACCCATTTTTATCGCAAGTCGATTCCGTCTTTTGTTAGTTTGAAAATCTAAGTCGGTTTGATGCTTTCAACTCGACGAGAAATAGTCGACTGACTTTTCATCACCAACTTTGACTTATAGTTGTCTTTGACTACTTATTCTCGATCGACCTTAATTTTGTTAGGAAAATAAATGCACAATGAACACGAGGATTTACGTGGTTCGATCTTTGAATTAGATCTACGTCCATGGAGCGAGAGAGAGTATATGTGTATTGATAATATGAGGAGCGATTACAAAGAGTGTAGATGATCTTTTCCGTCTAATCTATCCTCTATTTATACACGATGATATGAAGATCTGATCTTAATCCGAGATCTTCTCTGAATCGGATCTCAATCCCAGATCTTCTCTAAATAGGATTCTTTTAAATATATCCGAATCTTCGCGTCTCCACTGTGATTTCAATTGTAACCGGTTTAGAGTCTTCCCGGCCGAACTCACCCAGCCGAGCTTAAGGTCGAGGTCCATTTATATCGGGGCCTAATCTTTGGGCACGGTGGTTGGGCATCTCATCTATCATACCCCCCAAAAAAAAAAATAGAAGTGAGGTCGTGATGATGGGGACGGTGGTTTCTTTGCCGTTTGTGATCCGCGAAGTGAGCGCTCCCAATCATGTGGCGATCATATCCTTTTGAAGCTGTACGTCGTTCGTCTTTGCCGAGGTCGTACGTTGCTTCTTCACCTGCCGAGGCATTATGCCGAAGTCGCATTTTACTTGGCTTCACCTGTCGAGGCGTTATGCCGAAGTCATACGTGTTGCTTCTTCACCGCCGGCGCTATGTCAAGTCGCATTTACCGCTTCACCGCGGCGTTATCTTGAAGTCATACGTCGCTTGGCTTCACCTTACCGAGGCGTTGTGCCGAAGTCTTGGTTTGAATTAGTGATGTCGTGTCGAGGTCGAACACGGGGTGTCCTGCCGATGTCGAACACGGGATACGCGATCTGCATTTAATGCGTATAGCGGTTGGGTTCCCGATAAAGTGCATTTTGGGGGAATAACTTCCCTGATACGCTATTTCTCGTATCACTTTATCCATTTTCATTTTCAAATTCTCAAACTCTCTGCATTTCTGAAAGATAGAGTTCAACTGCGTCCTTTGTTACTCTCGCTGTATGCGTGCCATCATTGGATTTGTATCAACGAAGCGCTTGGTTGAGCTTGTATACAATGTTTCTGTTACCACTATTACAATCTCCTATCCGATTGAATACTTGATTGCATATATATGTGTCCCTTATCTCATATATAAGTTAGATCATCACATGTGTAGAAGATCACGTAAGTCTGTATGATTGGTCAAGTTTAATGAGATATAAAAAGTTTCACGGTGAGGCGACTTAAGGACGAGTTGTCGGTTTAGCCGCAGATATAGATAAGTGACTTGACTTAGTTGCTTGTCTATGCCGGTACGTCTCGACGTATTGAAGGATCACGATGAGATGAGTTCTTCTTTCGACCGTCGTGAAGAACCAAGATCTCGGTGACTTACGATGATCTAAACCTCGATAAGGTATTAGGTGAGTATGAGTTCTTGACCATCACTGACTTGTTATGAGTGAGGTTATATGTTCTAAACCAAGATTCTCGCGTGATTGGGTGGTGGCGATCTTGTATGTCACGCTAGTTATCTCGTGTCAGTCACCGTATCCGTTTAGGATGATGACGCCCCCTTAAGGAGCTCAAAAGGTTTATTGTACTAAACCCCGCGGTCGAGTTAGCTCAGTACAATAATAAGGTTGAGTGGTACTTAAGGAAATGAAGTTATTAATCGTTTAAGCAATGAGTTGCTATAAATGATTAATGGACGTTCGATATCTTAAATACGGGATTACGTAATGTCTAAGTGCAAGCCCGACTCAACTTCGGTAATAAAGGGTAAGTCAACATTCTTTCTCTAGTGGCATGATCGAATGTTTATAAATTAATTTATGTTCAGGTGAACATAAGATAATTAATTTATTTGAGGCCCATCTTTATTCCTCATTTGATCCACAGGGTGGCCCATCCAGGCCCGGCTACAAGAAAATCGGTCCCCTATGTGCTCTCAAAGGAAAGATTTTATTCTCTTTATCCCACAAGGATATAATTATATTTATGGTATATGCATAGATCCTTTCCATATAAGATTATGGAAATAATCACGAGAGTATGGAAATAATCACGAGAGTATGGAAATAATCCTAAGATTATGGTAATATTCCATATAGGATTATGGTAATATTCCATATAGGATTATGGTAATATTCCATATAGGATTAAGGTAGTGCATTATAAATATAAGGTATGAGATAAAGTGCAGGTTAATGCTCTTCAAATTAAGAGGAAAATTTGGGTCATCTCATTATTGAGAGAGAATTTTCTAGAGTTTAGTTGTGAGAGCATTGGGTGATTTTCAAGCATTCTCCATAGATCGCCCTCACTCGACGCTGGAGATTGGGCAACGGGATCTGCCCGTAAGGTCAAAGCACGAGTCCGATCCGCTCGATCCGCTCATCTCGCTCCATCGACCTCTTCGTATCCGAGTAAACACGTGTAACCCCAACGTGTTGCGATTTAATTATATAGACGCATGCTAGGTTTATAATCAATGTATGGTGAATTAAACACCCAAGATGGATCCTCGGGCGAGGGTTAACATCGTTTTCCTACACTGGTATCGAGCACGGATCGAATCTTCGCTCGCTGGATTAATTCACGTTTGATTATTACGTGCGTTTATTTAATTGTGGATCTGTCGCTCATCGTGGCTCGTTTGTTGTTTTGTTGGTTTTGTTTTTACACCACGAAAATCCGTGGTTAGATTAGATTTTATCATGTAAATCTTATCGTAAAAAGAACGAAGACGAAAGAAGCGAAGAAGCAGCACGGGAAAAAGCAGTAGCTCGGCGGTCCCAGGCGGTATCTCGCGAAGCGAGCCTCGCTGATCGCGAGGCGATCGCGAGGGGCGCGGCGACAGGCGTCGTCGCGCACGAGATCTCTGGCGCCACGCGAGCAATCGGCGATCGAGAGTACGTAGCGAAAGCAAGCGGCGGCGAGCTAGCGGGCGGCAGGCGCGCATTGCGCGACCGAAACCCGGCGAGACTTCGCGATCGCAGTTTCGGCGCCGGGCGGCGACGTCTCGGCGAGCGTTCGGCGCCGGGGAAGGCTACGCAAGCGTGCTCGGCGGTCGCGATCGCCTTTGCGATCATGAGCGAGCACCCGCGAGGAAGACGCAGGCGGCAAGCGGCGCCGTCAGCGCGGCGGTGGCTTTGCCCTAGCGCGCGCCCAAGATTGTTTGGCCGACCCGCCCGCACCCGTTTTCAGTTTTCCGGCCCGTGCCGTGCGGTGGTGTTGAATCGGTCCGTGCGGGCACGCGAGGCCCGTTCAAGTTTAATTGCACTTTGTAAATCTATGTAATAGATTAGATTTAAATGTCGATTTCACGATTAGCCGCGCGATGAGCGTTTATTTTATTTTTATCGTTCATATGCATGTCGTGGATGTTTAAATTATGCGGTAGCATGTTATGTATGTTTAAATTACGTTGACAAACCTTTAAGTGTTTTACGTGATTGGATGCGCATAGTAAGCATGCTAGGTTTATCAGCGTTTATCAAGCATTTTTTAGAATTTCGCGAGCATGTTTTACATGTTGAGTTCTATAGAAAAGCATGCTAGGATTACGTGATCTCGCATGGACAAACCTTTTGAATAAAAAGACTAAGCAAGCAACCCGACAAATTAATTTTCAAATTAAATGTCAAGACCTCCACTTTTAATCTCTAAACAAAGTGAGGCGATCGTGAGTGGCGTCCACAGCGTGGCTTGCTTGCCTTGTTTATCATAAGTTTGTTAGATGAGATTTCTAAATAAAACATTTTAAATCTATTGAGAAGTGGGAGTTTCAGTGTGTAAGCGATCACACGCGTGGCTTGCATGTGCGATTTTCATAAGTTCTCTAGAGATAGATATAAAATGAGTTAACAAAAGAATTTGAATTGGGCGGTATGGTCCGAGTGAGTATACCAATTCTAAGAATTAAACTTATTTGTTAAAATTGTGGTCATTGCTTAGACATCACCTCAGTACAACTTCCCATGAAGTCCTTCTTGCGATAGTGATGTGGTCAGTAAGGTCGATCATTAATTTCATTTGTCATAAGGATAAGTTGACATGGATTGAAATTAAGCGACTAAAAGGTATATTTTAGTGCAGTGGGGGTTCGTAATATGGCGCCCACACGCGTGGCTTGCATGTGGAATTCCTTGGCGATTGGAGGTTTCATTAATATTGTTTTATCAAAAGGTTACAATATTATTATTCGTAATTATTTGCGATCGTATGCTTATGTGTTTACATTATCGTTTTGAGATATGTCTCTTACGCCGATTATCAATAT
Source organism: Salvia rosmarinus (assembly GCA_036937905.1). Taxonomy (NCBI): domain Eukaryota; kingdom Viridiplantae; phylum Streptophyta; class Magnoliopsida; order Lamiales; family Lamiaceae; genus Salvia; species Salvia rosmarinus. Next base: position 20,005,092 of record CM072813.1, read on the forward strand.
GCTCGCACAAAACCGTTATCCGGTCCAAATTTCATCGAGTGGAAGCGAAACATGGAATATGTTCTTATCATTTGAAGAACACATGTTTGTTCTCACTACTCCTAAACCCGATGCCCTTCGAGCGATCGACTAATGAGCGCGAGAGTCAAGCGGACTTTGGAATAAGTCGAACAATATGGCTAAATGCTATATGATGACTACGATGTCCAAAGGCTTGCGGTGCTGACATCGATCGATGGCGAGCCTTGACGATATTTGGTCAAGTCTCGAGAGTAAGTTTGGGCGATCGGATCGGACGATCGACTTCCACACAATGAGAGAAATCTTGGCGTGTAAGATGGAAGAAGGAAGTTGGTCCATGAACATGTCTCCCACATGACTCATCTCATGGATAGTCTTGATCGGTTGGGAGGAGGTATCGACGGCGAAGCGAGGTCGATATCATCCTCAACACCTCGCCCAAGTCTTTGAGAACTTTCGGCGTGAATGCAATCATGAGCAAGACCGAGTTCACACTTAGTCGGTTGCTTAATGATCTCGTTCTTTGCGGAAGGAGTTATGGGAAAAGGAGCACATGCTCTTGCTAGCACATCTAAGGGCCCAAAATTTTCATCGCAAAATGGAAATAGAAAAAGGGTGCCAAGGTGGTAAAGCGAGGAAATAGTGGGAGTAATGGGAGCAGAACATGGTTGCCAGGAGGTCAAGAAGCGAAGGAGAAGGGCAAGTGCTTCAAGTGCGGTGGGCGGGCATTGGAAGGCAGTGCCCTATGCTCGAGGCTCAAGTGTACGCCGTTTGCTTTAATGTGAAACATGTTTAGCGACTTGTTCTACCCATTCTTGGGTAGTAGATCTGGCAAGTGATCATGTTTGTTACACCTTGCGGGGTTCCCGGACAAGGGAGCTGTTTGATGGCGAGATAACGATCTCCATGGGCAGCGCCGCGAAGTCGAAGCTGTTGCGAGTTGGAGATGTTTCTTTATGTTTTGGGACAAGGTTTTAGTTTTGAAAGGCGTTTTATATGTGCGGATTTTGGTAGGAACCTTGTTCTGTTTCAAATTATTTACTCATGGATATTCCGTTATTTTTGATAGTGGTGTTTCTATCATAAGAAATGGCGAAGTTATACGTGTTGGCACCTTATATAATTAAGCTTTATCTATTTACGCAAAACATAATACCTATAACTATGTTGCATCTTCATCAAACCCTAAAGAGAAAGTTTTCTTAGAAGATGACTCTACTTTTCTCTGGCATCTTAGATTAGGTCACATCAATCTAAATAGGATCCAAGGCGGCTAAGAATGGGCGTTGGGTGATCTCACGGTTACTCCGTTCGATCCGCGAATCTGTATAGAAGGTAAGATGTCGACCGGACCGCAAAGCGAAGGGTTATAGAGCCAAAGAAATGTTGGAGTTAGTCCATTCGACTGTGTGGACCGATGTCCACAAGCTCGTGGAGTATGCAGTATTTTGTCACTTTCATTGTGATTACTCGAGGTGCGGATCGTATACTGCTTCACCGCAGTCCGAATGCTTTGAGAAATTCAAAGAGTTTAAGGCGGAAGTGGAGACGGCTAGGTAAGAGTATCAAGTCATTGCGGTGCTGATCGCGGTGGCGAATACCTCGATAACGAGTTTATGGACTATCTAGTGAAGTGTGGGATTACATCCCACAAGATTTCACCGGGCACACCACAACAAAATGGTGTGTCGGGCGAAAAATAGGACTCTTTTGGAAATGGTTAGATCTATGATGAGTTATGCTACATTGCCTATTTCGTTGCGGGGTATGCCTTAGAGGCGGCGGCATACTTGCTAAATCTAGTACCGTCAAGTCGATCGAAAAGACCCATTTCGAGTTGTGGTTTGGCGCAAGCCCGGTTTAAGCCACATAAGGATATGGGGCGATCAGTAGCGTCTTTGAACAAGAAAGCGACAAGTTGGAGGCTAGATCGGCGCAAAGGCTGTTTATTGGCTATCCTAGAGGAGCGAAGGTGGTTTATTCTATAGTCCTAAGGATCGGAAGGTCATTATTAGCACTAATGCCCGATTCTAGAAGAGGATTATATGAAAAATCATAAGTCAAAGTTGAAATCATTCTTCAAGAATTAGAAGATGATCGTATTCCACCACCGATTAGGCGAAAGTGCGAGATGTCGAGTCTAGTGGGAGGGATGGACACGAGATACTTCAAGAAATTGAAGTGGGTCGAGTTCATGGAGATACCGAGCCGTGCAAGTGGTACTACTACATGCAGTTATGCGAGTTAGAGAACCACAAGTATGCGCACCGTTGCCATTGTGCTGAAGAACCTCGTCAGTAGTGGGAGGTTGTTCGTCGACCCGGCGATTTATGTTCGTGGGTGAATCTTGATTTAGTCAGCAGACGAACATGCAATAATCGACCCATGGACATACTGAGGAGGCGTCAAGATATTGATGCAAGATCATGACACCGCTATGGACTTAGAAATGGAGTCCATAACGGCTATGGATGTATGAAAAGACACCTCTACCGGATGGCAAGGAAGCCATAGGTAGTAAGTGGATATCTGAGGAAGAGATTCCGATGGAGGTTTGAACTTTTAAAGCCGAACTTGTGTGAAAGGTACACTTTCAGTTGAGGGCATCGATTTCGATGAGACCTTTTAGCACGCTGTGATGCTCAAGTCCATCGAATTCTTCTAGCCATAGCAGACCAGCGAACACAGAGGTTTGGCAAATGGATGTTAAAACCGCTTTTCTAAGCAGTTACCTTGAGGAAGGTAGAACATCTATATCAGCAACACGAAGGTTATGTGGTAAAGGTGAAGAGCATCTAGTATGGAAGCTAAGAAGTCCATTTATGGACTTAGCGAACCTCGATCATGGAACTTACGCTTTGGCGGTGGTAAAGTCTATGGATTTACCGGTTGCTAACGAGTTGTGTGTATCGGTTAGATGTCAACGGTGATGTGGTATTTCTTGCACTTTATGTAGATGACATCCTTCTAGTTGGCAAACAACGTGAAATTGTTATCGAGGCGTAAAGAGTTGGCTATCCGATCGGTTTCAAATGAAAGACTTAGGAGATGCGTACATTCTTGGGATCAAGGTTTCAGAGATCGCGAAGAAGAAAATGTTGAGCTTATCTCGGGCGTCTTACATTGATCTTTGTAATTACTCGTTTTAGTATGCGGACCGCGAGAAAGGATTGCTACCTTTCGGACATGGCGTTCCTTTATCTAAGACACGATCACCTATGTTTGCAAAGGAGATAGAGAAATGAGACAAGTTCATACGCTTCCGCGTAGGAAGTCTCAATGTATACGCAATCTTATCTGCGAGACCCGATATACGCTATCACGGTGGCATAGTAGCTGAATATCGATCTAACCACGGACAAGCTCATTGAATTGCTGATAAAGCATATACTCAAGTACGAAAAGGACTCGAGATTATAGGCTAGTTTACCATGCGAGATAGTCTAATGCCTTTGGGTTATCTGACTCGGTTCCAAGGTGACCGTGATGAGAAAAAGTCGACCTCGGGCTATGTGTTTACCTTGGGAGGTGGAGCCGTATCTGGCGAGTGCAAGCGGCGATGCATTGCGGACTACCATGGAAGCGAATATGTAGCGGCGGAGGCTTCTAAGGGCTGTATGGTTGAGAACTACCTCGTGGATCTAGGTGTGGTACTGGTTTGCCCAGAGTATCATAGTTTCTTGTGATAACTCGGTGCGATGTAAACTCGAAGGAACCACGGACCCTAAGCGACAAAACACATAGAGAAAGTACCATGTCATGCGAAATCGTTAGGCGGTGGCGTCTTGATTGAAAAGATTGATCTGACGGAAAATCAGCGGATCCATTCACGAAGAGCACGCGCAAAAGTCTACGATGAACACGTTAGAGGACTTGGATTGCGCTTGATGGCACCCAGAAAGAAACTTTTGTATAAGTGGGAGAAGCAAAGTGATGGTTGTTTGTAATAGCTAGTAGAAAGACACATTGTATACTAAAGTTTGCTTTAGTATAAGTGGGAGATTGTTGGTTGTATCTTGGCGGTTTGGTTGAGCTTGTATACAATGTTTCTGATACCACTATTACAATCTCTATCTGATTTGAATACTTGATTGCATATATATGTGTCCCTTATCTCATATATAAGTTAGATCATACGATTGTGTGAAGATCACGAAGCGTATGATTGGTCAGTGAATGAGATATAAAAGTTTCCTGGTGAGACGACTTAAGGGCGAGTTGTCGGTTTAGGCTGCGGTATAGATAAGTGACTTGACTTAGTTGCTTGTCTATCTTTGATGCGTCTCGGCGTATTGAAGGATCACGATGAGATGAGTTCTTCTACGACCGTCGTGAAGAACCCGAGATCTCGGTGACTTACGATGATCTAAACCTCGATAAGGTATTAGGTGGTATGAGTTCTTGACCATCACTTTGACTTGTTATGAGTGAGGGTTATATGTTCTAACCAATTCTCGCGTCTTGGGTGGTGGCGATCTTGTATGTCGCGCTAGTTATCATGTCAGTCACCGTATCCGTTTAGGATGATGGCGATCCTTAAGGAGCTCAAAAGTTTATTGTACTAAACCCTGAGGTTGAGTTAGCTCAATTACAATAATAAGGTTGAGTGGTACTTCTGGAAATGAAGTTATTAATCGTTTAGCGATCGATTGCTATAAATGATTAATGGACGTTCGATATCTTAAATACGAGGATTCGTAATGTCTAAGTGCAAGCAGAGCTCAACTTGGTAATAAAGAGGTAAGTCGACATTCTTTCTCTAGTGGCATGATCGAATGTTTATAAATTAATTTATGTTACGGGTGAACATAAGATAATTAATTTATTTGAGGCCCATCTTTATTCCTTGCATTTGATCCACAGGCAGGCCGTCCGGACCCGGCTTCAAGAAAATCGGTCCCCTATATTGCTCTCAAAGGAAGATTTTATTCTCTTTATCATGAGGATATAATTATATTTATGGTATATGCATAGATCCTTTCCATATAAGATTATGGAAATAATCACGAGTATGAAATAATAATATTCCGTATAGGATTATGGTAATATTCCATATAGGATTAAGGTAGTGCATTATAAATATAAGGTATGAGATAAAAGTCAGTTAATGCTCACAAATTAAGAGGAAAATTTGGTCGTCGTTATTGAGAGAGAATTTTCGAGTTTGGTTGTGAGAGCATTGGGTGATTTTCGAAGCATTCTCCATAGATCGTCCTCGCTCGGCGTTGGAGATTGGGCGGCAGGGATACAGTCGGAAGGTGAAGCTACGAGTCCGATCCGTTCATCTCGTTCCATGACCTCTTGGATCGAAGGTAAACACGCGTGTAAACCCCAGCGTGTTGCGATTTAATTATATAGGCGCATACTGGGTTTATAATCAATGTATGGTGAATTAAACACCGAGATGGATCCTCGGGCGAGGGTTAACATACGTTTTCCTACACCATCATCTTCTCCGATTACCTTAAAACCGGTAAGTTTTCATGGCACATGCCTTCCTCCTCGATGAGTCTCAAGGCCGTGCGGCGTATCGTGTCGATGTCATGCCAGGATTCTCCGGTGGATGTATGATTTTCTCCTTGATCTGTGTTTCCTTATAAGCGTAGATTATATTTTCCGCCTTTGGTTGATTTTGGTAGGGTTTCGTCTTTACCTTCCATTCTAGAAGCTCACGAAATATTAGAACTTGCATCTAGTTTTGTATCCGAAATCTTCGAGTTGGTTGCTCCGATCGAAGGATAGGGCTAGCGGCTCCTCGGATGGTTTTGTCGCGGTTTACGAGGACGGCTGATGCGGTCTTGTCTTCCTATCCACTGTTTACATCGAGTTACTGCTGAGTTGTTTGCCATTCCATGTGCCAAATAACGCCAAATTCCTTTCAACATTGTGAGACCTCGGTGTCTATGCACATCGGCATAATTTTCTTTGGCCGTGGGGCTCGTTCTTGAATTTTCAATTTAAATCTAGCAGCGGGTGGTATTATTTATCACCTACGTAGTAACTAAAATAAAAACTGTTGGTTTGTATCTTGAAAGCGGTTTGGTTGAGCTTGTATCTGATGTTTCCTGTTCCACTATTATCTCCTATAAAATGAATACTTGATTGCATATATACGTGTCCTTATCTAGTATATAAGTTAGATCATACGGTGTGTAGAAGATCACGAAGTCATATGATTGGTCGAGCTTAATGAGATATAAAAAGTTTCTGGTGAGGGGCGACTTAAGGGCGAGTTGTGGGTTTGAAATTGCGATATAGATAAAGTGACTTGACTTAGTTGCTTGTCTATGCTGATGCGTCTCGGCGTATTGAAGGATCACGGTGAGATGAGTTCTTCTTCGGCCGTCGTGAAGAACGAGATCTCGGTGACTTCACGATGATCTAAACCTCGATAAGGTATTAGGTGAGTATGAGTTCTTGTCCATCACTTTGACTTGTTATGGGTGAGGGTTATATGTTCTAACCTTGAATTCTCGCATCTTGGGTGGTGGCGATCTTGTATGTCACGCTAGTTATCATGTCGAGTCATAGTATCCGTTAAGGATGATGGCGATCCCAAAGAGCTCAAGGTTTATTGTACTAAACCTGCGAGGTTGAGTTAGCTCGAGTACAATAATAAGGTTGAGTGGTACTCTTAAGAAATGAAGTTATTAATCGTTTTAGCGATCAGTTGCTATAAATGATTAATGGACGTTCGATATCTTAAATCGAGTTAAGTAATGTCTAAGTGCAAGCAGAGCTCAACCGGTAATAAAGGGGTAAGTCGACATTCTTTCTCTAGTGGCATGATCGAATGTTTATAAATTAATTTATGTTAAAATTTGAACATAAGATAATTAATTTATTTGAGGCAATCTTTATTCCTTGCATTTGATCCACAGGTGGCCCGTCAGGGCCCATAGCTTAACATGAAAATCGGTCCCTATATCTCTCTATGGCAAGATTTTATTCTCTTTATCCCAAGGATATTATTATATTTATGGTATATCATAGATCCTTTCCATATAAGATTATGGTAATAATCTTGAGAGTATAAATAATCTGAGTATGGAAATAATCCTAAGAGTATGGTAATATTCCATATAGGATTATGGTAATATTCCATATAGGATTATGGTAATATTCCGTATAGGATTAAGGTAGTGCATTATAAATATAAGGTATGAGATAATGTCTGGCTAATGCTCGTATAATATATGTCAAGAAAACAAGCAAACGAAGAGAAGAAATATAAGGGGCAACATGAAATTATGGTGAAAATAAATAATAGGCTGCTAACCTCCCAGTTATATATATATATATATATATAGTTTGGTTCAAATGAGAACCATTCTTATCCTAAAAACTAAGAACCAAATGAATTTGTTATGAAAGTTGATGAATCCGTTGAGAAAGTTAATGAATTCAAAAATTTAGAAATTTTCACCCGGGTTCGAATCCCATGGGGGACGAAAATTATATTTTTTTGGATTCATCAACTTTCCCAGCGGATTCATCAACTTTCACTGTGAATTCATCATTTTTTGGTTCTCACGTTCTCACAATAAATATGGTTCTCACGTTAACCCTCCCCTATATATATATATATATATATATATATATATATATATATATATATATATATATAGGGATGGGTTATAATACAAACTCCCTTAAAATAAGAAATAAGAATTCATCTTGATCATCCATTTGCCATTAATCAATGGTTCAAGATTAAGTTATCACATTCCCTATAATTAAGGGACGGTTATTTTCGTAATATTATATAATTATCATTATACCCTAATTTGTTTTAATCACAACCACACATCTTCAAAATTAATGGTTCAAATTTGTTCTCATTTCTTATTTTTGAATGTGTTTTATTTGAACCCAATCTATATATATATATATATATATATATATATATATATATATATGGATGTGTTAAACTAATAACCATTTCTATAATGTTAAATAAGAATTATTAATTTATCATCTTACATACACAAAAATGAAAGGCTAAAATTAATATATACATACACACACACACACATATATATATATATATAGATTGGATATAATAAAATTTATTTTTGAAAAATAAATTATGAACCAATTTCAGTCATTAGACATGAAGATCTACGATGGTTTCATCACTTTATATAATGAATTTGTGAACCTGGATACGAATCTCATGAGAGGACGAAAATTATATTTTTCTGAATTCATTATATTTTACATCGACTTCATTATGTTTTCCAATGAATTCATCATAATTCAATAATTTACAATATATAAGTTAAGAATGGTTTGTAGGTTAACCAGACTTGCACAATAGTGGTAGAGCTATTATGAGAAACCCTGATGAAAATAATTAGTGATGATGTTTGATATGGAATAAATATACTCAACTTCTTTGGTCTAAGGAATAAAATGGGTTACCTTTGATAAATAGGCTGAGGCCTATAATAAACATAGAGCGAAGTCCGTCGTACAGAGTGCATATAACATAACTAACGTGCATGAGACTTGGTACCGTGTTCTAAGGACTGACTTGTCATCCAGAACAACCCAGAAAGATCTGTGAGCCACCTCCGCCTTATAAGCTAGAGCTCAAGGAAGCTTTTGAGTCTTCCTCGAGCAGTTATGCCCATTATACTCCATAAGTGTCTATAAGGTAGAATTCATTAACTTATCATACATGTAACTATATGATATATGTAGGTGCAATTGGGCACCATTCCATATCTCTTCTCCACATCATCTCAAGTACGGATATTCTAACAAACTCGCAAGGAACGTTGTGCATTTTCGCTCTAGCCTATGCACCTAGGAATATGTCCCCTCTGCACAAAAAGACATATATATCCTTCTATCTATGGTAATAAGTCTAATATGTCCTCAATGCATGACAGCATATAAATACTCAGTCTCTTCACTTGCAAGGATGTACGAGCTATTTGCTCTCGACACTTATACTTTGAAACTCACTTCTTCAATTGGAGTCTCTTCATAGAGAACCCTTCTGTTTTGTTTTGAATCTCTTGCTATGAACCAAGCTAGCTACATTTACAGTGAAGGTATTTCGAGGGCTCACTGGCATCCTAAACAAACCCGTATTCGTTTCACTTGATTCAAGGTAAACTTTTTTACATTCTTACTAGATCTTCAACCCAAATCTAATAAGTGGCATTGTCTTTGGAATCCTTCGAGCTAAGATATCGATATTTTCCTTTGGTTTTGCCAAAATCTATCCAAACCTTTACGTGGAAACCACCATGCATGCATATACTGCATGACGTGCTTATTTGGTAAAGATAAGTTAAGGAAGCATAGAATTGTTATTGATATCATGATTATTCCTTTATGCATGATTAAAATACATGATTATACCCATTTAGCTCCATGATACCAGAGTCGACATTGATTTGCTACACAGTCCAGATAGTGATTCACAAATGTACCATATAACGACTTTGATTGTGACTTTATGTACATGAATGCTTTAATTCTAATTTTAAGCACTTAAGTGGTTTTGATAAATGAACATATGTTGAAGCACTAGAAAAACATCTTTGAGTTGAAGTTGCATGCTTTGAAAGGACTATGCTACCATGATTCTATAATTTGAACACAAAAACACTAGGTTTGAGAGATTTTGTCTTGCATCTCTAAAAGAAGGCTGAAATATTGATAGTTATGCCTTATGTTTGTATATATGTTTATATGTCGAACTTAGATATTGTCAAACTATAGGTATGACTGAAAAACTCCCTAGAAAGTACATGTTCAACCAAACTCTCAACCCCCAAGGAGGCACTAACACCTTGCAGATAGCAAGCAATCTCGCCTAAAACACAGAAACTACATGTGAGAGTTCTACCTCACCTCTGCCTGAAGATATGATGATAACCCTAAAAACTACGCTAGACCGAGCCTTTGTTGTTTGGGCCTCCCCTATAGAATGACACACCACAGACATGTGGCAACAAAATCCCCCTACCAAAGGGAAGAACAATACACAAGCAGTCAATGGCCAGAGCTCCGCTTGTGATAAACCTAGAAAGAATGCGTAACCCGAAAGGGTTACCTAATTGAACAAAATATACACCGTTGAAAAAGAGATATCTACAGACCTGCCTGATGAATCATATTAGGAATAAATGCAATCAGAAACTATTCAAGAGACATATATTAGGTCTCAAGAGACCACCATCATAGAGCAACAAATAGAGCAACTTGAACGACAAAGGAAAGAAATGAGCACATGAGGCAATAATTGCATGAGTTAAATGAACAAAAAAGGCAATCGATGCAACAACATCATCAACAACTACATGAGAGAGTATATCCCTATGTGTTAGAGCAGTTAAGAAGCCACATGCAATCTCAGACTGCTCTAACCATTCAGGAGTAGATGGCCAGAACCGTGCATGTGTTTGTTCATCAAGAATAACCCATTCTCATAGTTTATTCAGGCAGATCATATTAGAGTGAAGTGTTGAGTTTTTCTCACTACTCTTGTGGGATCGACTCAATAATGGTTTAGGAAGCTTCAGCCTAATTCCATCCATTCGTTTGAGGACTCGGGGAGTGCATTCTTATACCAATTTGCTAGCGCAAGGAGATCTACAAATAGTTCAATGTACTTAATGACGATCAGACATGAAAAAAATGAAATTCTGTTGGATTTGTTGGTGAGTTTAACGCTGCAGTTCTGGAGATATCAAATGTAACATTGCAGATCAAAGTTTATGCCTTCACACATGGCTTGAGAAGTCCGTCCAACAATCATTTTGATACATCCCCTCTTGGGGTGGAGTGCGTTCCTTCTAGGAGACTCTCTCATAACAGGTTCCCTCTAATTCTCATCGGGGTTCTTTGCTCTTACCATCTTTATCTCAATTTTTCTTTACGAATTCCACTAGCATCACTTCCTTGATTATCTTCTCGATGGGATCTCGTAAATAGTGACATTGATTCATGTTATACCCATAATTGTCATGGAATCGACATAATAAATTATATCAATGGTGCTTAGCGTTATCTTTAGCGGCTTTGGGAAATCGAATGAGCTTTGAAGCTATCTCCATGAGCTATGTTGGGGGAATGATGAGAGAGATATATGCTTGTTCTATCATGTCCCCTTCAAAGAGACCTCTAGGCTTCGAATCTATGTTCTTTTCTGGTTTGGATGATTTCTTTTTCCTTTTTTTACGAGGGGTATTGGTTCTTTTCTAAATGTATGTATTTTTATGCACTCAGTAATAATTCATCAAAAGTGAGAGAAGATAATTTTGCTAGAAACTTGAATAGATGTCCTTCTTCGAACCGTTATACCATGGCATGAATCTTGACCTCTGCAATCACCTGTGGAACTTCTAACTCTGCTACATTAAAGCGAATACGTAGCTCTTCAAACTCTTTCTTGAGGATTGTCTAATATTTTTCATATACAAAAATGTCTTTACATGTCTCATTGTCCCGTTAAACTGGTGCATGAAGACTAATCCGAACTCCTAAAATGTGGATGTCATTTTTATTGGTAACTATTTAAACCATTGTTTTGCAGTCTTGGTGAGGGTAGTTAGGAAAAACCTGCACTTGACCCCATCTAAATATTGGTGTAGAAAAGCACCATTCTCGAATAGCAGCACATGCTCTTGCGGGTCGGTGGTTCCATCATATTCAAAATTGATGGTCTTGAAGTTCATAGGTGAAAAAATAATCTTACCTTATCCAGACTCCTAATCGTAGTTTTCTCGTCATCCTCAATCACTACACCAAAAATTTCATTTAAGAACAATTATTTAAGTATGTATTTGTTTGTTTTCATAAGAACAATTATTTATCTTTAAAAGTGATATTCTCTTGTGGGGTCGTATTGGTGTAGGGGGGGGAGGGGAAATACACTCGTTAAGGAATTTTTTTTAAGACCTTACCTGCTACTGAGATCAGTAGATGTCGGGTATCTGACGTTCGAACTTAGAGCAATACTGATGACTAGTTCAACAAAAGGGAGTCTTATACTGAGTGTGATCAGTTAGCAATCTTACTGGTAACTAATTAATTGAACTGATAACTAAATTAGGTGCGAAATATGGTGGTTAAATTTTTACCTTACTGAAATTGATTTAAATAGACTTAGTCAAATATTCACTTAGTCGGTATTAGTTTTTCTCTTCAATAACAAAGGGCTACTAATGGAAATTTCAAAGTGTTGTTGTGATAAGTGTGGTGAAGGTGATGATAGTTCAATAACAGATAAGTTAAGAGCATTATTAAAAAGGGACACACTTAGAGTTTTACATGATTCAGAGAGATCAACTCATATATTAACTAACTAATAAATCAATCAATCCACTAACTGAGATTCTCTTGCTTATGGGTGTAAGAGTAACTAAGGTATAGAAGTTCACCTTATATGTATCCCAAATTACTTGTCGTATCTGCATTCGCTTACAGGTACAGGAAAACTTATCTACTTGTTTACGGGTGCAAGCTACCTAACCTCTTGCTTAAGGGTACAAAAAACCTGACCACTTGCTTATGGGTGCAAACAACCTAAGCTTTCAACAGCTAACACTTTGTTGTGTACTTGCTTTCTTCTTCTAACTCCAAGTTACAGGGGTTTGAAAGATGAATTTTGGTTTTTCCAACTTAAGATTAAGCTGTTAGTCAGATCTAGGAGAAAGATGTTTGTAAATAAAAGCCTAGACATTAAGGAATGTATGCTGAAATAATTATATTTGTACTATGAGGATTTACTGATATCTTTGTAAAATTACATTCTTCAAAAATCCGTTGTTCGAATGATTTAAAAGGTTGTGAGCTTGAGAGCTTCTAGACTTGAAAGTTCAGCATTTTTCAATAACCTTCAAAGGTTGGGCTTTATCGGGTATTATAGGAGGGACGATGAATAATGTCGTTGGAGAGAACACTAATCACATATATTTCATATCTTATTTGAATTCTTCCCGTTGAATCATAGTACGTTGTTTTCTATGCCTGCAACATCGTACAAAAGCATTCTACAAGTCTGATACTTTGTTCTAGCATGACATGCTTATATGTAGATACATTCTGATATGTTGGAGGTCTAATACTTATGCTTTAAAATATTATATGTTTCTTCAGTAGGGTTGAGTCCATGACTCTTCAGTACGTTGAATCTGTGTCTCTTCAATAGGGCCGACTCCATGTTTCTTCAATAGAGTTGACTCCATCTTTCTTCAGTAGAGTTGACTCTGTATCTTCTCAGTAAGCACTTCAGCAGACGTTACTACTCAACAACTTCTCTTCTTCTTCTGCTGAAATGGCACTTGGTCATGTTTTCTTGACTTCGTCCGCTCATCTCGAGATGGCGATGATCTCCGCCTTGATGAGCACCGTTAGTAGTGTTTCTCTTCGTAGCGCTTTTATTCAGTAGCGTTATACTGATGATTCTATTAGTACGATCGCCTTCAGTACTGTTATTGAACTCATTTAGTATTTGATAAATATATTGATGGTTCTTCTGCTGAAACATGTAAATATAAAAGACTCGCTCCCTAACATATGAGTAGCACTATGTTACATCAGCGGGGCAATAATCCAAGGGGCTTTGGTATCTTCAAAACACTTAATTATTAGATAATTGTCCCAACAACAAGAACTTCGTTTGTGTGTACAAGGATAATAAATATATGTATGTCTTTCAATTTTGTATATTTGAATAAAATCCTTTTTTTGCATAAGAACTTCGTTTTTGTACACAAGGATAATAAATATATGCAGATTATGACTTTTCATATATTTGCCCCTGCATAATACTCCCCCCCATCCACCAAGAGCGTGTCACAGTTGTATTTTCGGCATCCACAAATAGTGTATTACTTTTTTTTGGGGACACTTAATCCTTATAATTCAACCTCACAACCACTCATTATTTACCAAAAAATCACCTCATGATCTGCACTTAATTCTTATAATTCAACATCAACCACTTATTTCTTACATGGTGAGACTTTTTTCCAGCTCAAATAATCTACCAAATATTTTATTAAAACCGTGTCGTCCACCAAGTGACACACTCCTGGTGGATAGAGGGAGTAACATTATTTGTTTGCATAAGAACTTTGTTTGTTTAGATAATCGATTTTTGTAGATCCTATTGGTCGTGACTTCAAAAATGATGATATTTCATTGTAAAAAATTGATTTGCATAATAAAAATTAATATGAATAATGGATATGAATCATGATTATGCAAATAAAAATATACTATAAATAAATTAGAGAATCCTTGATTACATACAATATACCCATGATTAAAAGCTGTAAAAATAATTCCTAAAATAACTATAAACCCTAATCATCAGGTCAAGCAAATCTATAAACAAAATTAATTTTTATTTCTAAAAAAATATGAGTTCTCAATTGATTCTTTCTCATATATAAATATATTATTATGTCAACCAAATAGGACTTCAAGATCAACTAAAAAGAAAAAGGACTTCAACAAATTCCTAAAGTAAACGGACACTAGCATAGTTATATATATTGCGATTATTTTATTTATTATCTCTTGATTTATATTTTGTGATTGATCTGGCATATTTTGATCGTTTGAGAAATTGGTCAGATATTTAATCTAAAAAAGAATTTGGTCAGATGCACTAAGTCATTTAAAGCCCTATGTTTTGGACACGTATTAATGGGCTTATGTTCTCAAAAAGCATTTAAGCCCAAGTAAGTTATAATGCCAGTCTCACGATATCCAGTGGAATATCAGTTGCATAATGCAAAGCAGCTCTAAGTTTTATATTATATGATGATAAAAGTTTAAGGTCATTATTTTTGCAAAAGGGATAATATATATATATATATATATAAGGGATGGTTCCTGTGAGAATGGAAATAAGTGTAGGAAATAAGAATATGTAAGTCTAGCCTATCTTTCATATTTGTGTAGCACAATCAAAATTACTATGTTGTACATGTTAGTTTTGCACATATTTCATATCTTCGTAGCACATATGCTAAATATATTAGTTTAGACATCTTTCATTGCAGAAGCACAAGAAGAGTTATAGTCTTTGCACAAGAATCCGCATAGTACACAAAATACAAAATCAGAAGACAACCGAAATTAAATCTCAACCGTTGATCCAACGAATCAAAGGCCCGATTTATTCTCATTTCCTACCAAGTTATCATTTCATACCGATTCATCTCTATATATATATATATATATATATATATATATATATGGTTGGGTTCCGTAGCATCGGTCCCCGGATAGTATGTAGACTCAATCTAGACCACACATTTGAACACGTGGACGCACCAAAATTTGACACGTGGCAACCCATTTTCGCTCGGGGGCAAAATGGGAAGGCACCGGGCGCCAGGTGTCCGTTCGACAGTAGGGAGTCCGCGAGCGTTGGGGTCTCCGCGGACGTTGAGTTTGAGGAAAGACATTACAAAACACAGATAATGCATAGAGAATAACGTAATAATGCATAGAGAATAACATAATAATGCATTCAAAATAACATAACAATGCATCGCACACAACCGGTGTTGGGTGCACGTTTTGTGCGCGCCGACGCTGGATAGGGACGCTGGGTGCACGCCGACGCCGGGTAGGGATGTTGGGTGGGTTCCACCGGGTAGGCGCCTGCCAAGGCGTCGGCGCTAGGTTTGGGAAGAGCCACAACAAAACATAAATAATGCATATGAAATAACATGTCACTGCATTTAAAACAACTAAATACTGCATTTAAAACAACATAACATCAGATCGCACCCAACCGGGCGTTGGGTTCAGGCGAAGCGTACTGAGCGCGCGAACGAGCGTTGGGAGCGCGTTTACAGCATGCATTAAAATTGAAACTCATATGCATGTTTGTGTTCAAGTGAATGCATTTTTGTGTTCATTTGAATGCATTGTCCAGTTCAACTAAATTCATTGTTTGTTTTCGCAATCACATAACAAATCAAATTACTAATCTACCCTTAATGAAGCGAAAATTAGCGAAATTAAACTTAAAAAGTCTGAAAAAATCTGAACCATCGGATCTATTAGATGAGTGGATGAGATTGAGTACTACATACTATCTGGGGACCGGGTACTATTTGATCCCTTCTCTCTCTCTATATATATATATATATGAGATGAGTTAACGTAAAAAATATTTTTATCATGAAAACCAAAAATTAATGAATTTATTAGAAAAGTTGATGAATCGGTCGGAAAAGTTATTAAATCCAAATAAAATAAAATTTTCGCCCCATATAGAATTCGAACCCGGATGAAAAATTCTAAATTTTTGGATTTAGTAATTTTCCTAGCGGATATATCAACATTCATAGTGAATTCATTTGGTTCTTTGTTTTAAAATAAAAATAATTCTCATTTGAACATAATCTCTCTCTCTCTCTCTCTCTCTCTCTATATATATATATATATATATATATATATATATATATATAGGGAGGTTAATATGAGAACCATTTTTATCGTGAGAACCAAAAAATGATGAATTCACAGTGAAAGTTGATGAATCCGCTAGAAAAGTTACTGAATCCAAAAAAATAGAATTTTCACCCTCATGGAATTCGAACTCGGGTGAAAAATTCGAATTTTGAATTCATTAAATTTCTCAACGGATTCATCAACTTTCATAACGAATTCATTTGGTTCTTAGTTTTAGGATAAGAATGGTTCTCATTTGAACCAAACTATATATATATATATATATATATATGAATTGATTATTGTGATAACTATATTTTTTTAGAACTTGAGAATTATGTACTTGGCGTATTAAGTTGATGCACAAAATCTATAAAAGCACAACGAAAACATTCTAAAATTATTATATTGTACAACAAGTTTAGAATGTTATCGTTGTACATAATTTTATACGCTTTGTGCATAAACTTTATATGTCTTATGCAAGACTCAAGTTCTCAAAAGATACAGATTTTATTTGATCCATTCCATGTCTATTTATATATCCATATATATATATAGAGAGAGAGAGTGTGTGGACCGTATATATATATTTTCTCAACTTACTATTATACTAAGTAAAATTGTACTTTTCTCTAAATATTCACACGTTATTCTATTTTTTTAACTTTGACAATATATAAATGTATATATATATATATATATATATATATATATTGTTTAAAACCTAAATAAAAAATACTTTAATCTTACATTAATTTTTTTATTAGGATTCAACAAATGAAAAAATATATTGATGGGTCCCTCAAGGTACGTACTGGTATATTGGAGGGAATACATCAGTTAGGTAAAAGATAAATGTTTTCTACGGTTTTGAAGTAAAGAAATGAAAAAAAACATTGAAAGGAAACCCTAGTTTTAAATACAAAAGAATGAGGATGAAAGATTTTGAATGACATGCCTAAGATGGATAGCTTTTGAACCTTGTTCCAATGAGAAATGGAAAATGATGGAAGACGTGTGCGTGTGTTGGCCTAGTGGTAGAGTGGTTAATGCTCGAGGCCAAAGGTCTCGGGTTCGAGTCCACCGTGACGCGGCCTTTAAATTTCTGTATTAAATCGACCAAAAAAAAATGATGGAAGACATGAGAAGTTTGATTTATGATCTTGATACATTATTACTCTCTATCAAATCACAATTTAGACTTTTTATTAATTTGATATATGGATTATATTTTGTGTTTCTTCTATGTATGGATAAAACAATGGTGTTTGTTTGATGTACTCGAATTGAGATTTGACTTGAAATTTCATGTTTGTTGTGAAATATTGAATTATTGGATAGTATTTCAATAGGTAGTTGATAACTGTTACAAAAAAATTAAAAAATCTATTTTTTAAAAAACAATTACCGACGGACAGCAGACGACAATACCTCATTCTCCTAAGAATCGATCAAGGACGGACCGCCGACATCAAATGAAATAAACAACGAATAACAGTCCATCGGTGATCAGTCGGGGTGGGGTCGACGATGGTCATGACGCACACCTTCGGCGACATTGTGGTCCGCCGCAACTCAGTCGGTGAATCAACGACGGACGTCAAGTCCGTCGGTGATCGGAATAGCGACTACCGTAATGGTGTCGGTCCGTCGGTGATCGGAATAGCAACTAACGTAATGGCGTCGGCGGTCCGTCAGTGATTTATCTTTGTATCGTGTAGTCTATTTCAAATGGATAATAAAAGTTCCTTTGAGAAAGCGTTGAGTTGTTGCTGGTTAAATCTTAATCCAAAAGTCCATTATAGAAGTCCGATATGAATAACTTATGAAGTTTAATTTCTTGCAGTTCTCATAAATAGAATTTGAATTAAATTTTCACCATATACCTCTTGACTAGCTCTGGCAGTCAAAAATATACCGCACAACCTCGCTCTTACTCATCCCCAACTCTTTAAATAAATAAGGCAAAAACTCTCAAGCGGTCGTCCGGACAGTGTCGATGGTAATTAATTAATTAAAAATTAATTAGCTATTAATTAAGGTTTTAATTGGATTTTCGTAATTTTCTATAAGAATTTAGAAATTGATAATATTATTTAATTAGACTACTAAATAGAATATATTAAATCTTAATTAAAAATTATTAATTATAATTAGAATTTAATTAGGACGAATTCTATTGTACCTCAATAAATAAAAAGTAACTTACTTTATTGATGCACTAGTTTTAATTCCTATGAATAAGTAATGGAAACGTTAATTTTATCTTTTAAGGATGGAGTTTGGCACGTCGTGGTGACAAAACAAATTTTCAAATGTAGAAGAAACAGAGGTGACCATATCTTATCATCCCAAGAAAAAGAAGAAAAATTGTGTAGGGAATTTCACCTTGATTTATTTATTTCTTTTCCTAAAAAAGCTTGAATTCTTTATAGGTAAAAGACTAATTAAACTTATGATTGGTTAAATGTGGAGATGGGTATCGTTAAACTACGGTTTGAAAATAGAGTAGTTAATTAATTAGTCAGTATCAAAACTATTAAAGTGATAATCCCCTTCATCCTTCAATGCTAAGTAATTTCGATGGTGGTTTGATATGTCTATTACCACTCCCATAATGCAATACCAGTTGTGTTAGACTTTATTAGATTTTTATTTCATTTGTTATTGAGAATCTTGACAAGTTCAAATGTATATATATTTTTAACGTGAAGCTCTTAAATAAGTCATATATAATCTAACATGTCAAACATCATAGAACTAGACTCTATATCCAAAACAAAACTAAAAAAATATTTTTTTCGAAACATATGCTATTCGTTGTCAATAATAGCTACGTGTCCCAGCATATTTTGCTAAATGTAGTTTTATGTGCAAATTTTGTATTTCTAAAATGTAATATACAAATACAACAGCCCATATGTATATATTAGAGCCGGCAAAATTGGCTCGGCCCGATGGACCGGCCCGAGGTATCCGGAATTGGGGTCGAGTTGGGCTCGTGAAAACAGTGGCCCGAAAAAAACCGGGCCTAAAAAGCCCGTCCACATAGCCTATCGGGCTGACCGGGCTTTGGGGCTAAAAAGCCCGGGGTTAACGGGGCTAAAAAGCCCGGGGTTAACGGGCCTACAAGCCCGCCCACACATTTAAATTTTTTATATTTTATATTAGTAGTAAATACGAAATAGTAAATATACAAAATAAAATTGATGTTAGTAGACGTAATTTATCTTATTTATTTTGAAATTGATGTTAGTAGACTTAATTTATTTATTGTTATCATATTTTTTTGAAATTAAAAATAATATTTTATTAAATTAAATATTTTTAATTAAATTAAATATTAAACGGGTTTGGTCCGGTGGCCCAGATAGGGCTGGGCTGGGTTATCATATTTTTAGCCCGATAGATTTCAATGAGCCTACCGACCCAATAAAAATAAGTTCGATGATGGGGATAAGCCCGACCCGCCCCACCCTTTGCCCTCTAGTATATATGTGTGTAAAGCATGATTGATTAAATGGTTACATCATAAGCGTATCTAAGACATTTCAAAATATATATATATGCACCTTTAAGAAAAGTGGTATGGAAATGAAATTTAAATGCAACTGGAACGTGTAAACAAAACTCTTAATGATATTTTATCAAGACAAATATGCATAGGTACTTTGCATCGTAGATTTGTTATACAGTAGAACATCTCTAAAGAAATACTCTATTTAGGAATAACTTCATATTTTGTCATAAAAATTCATGGGCCCACCAGTTATATTTGAATAAACCCATATTTGTCATAATTCATATTTTTTAGGTCCCACCTTACGTAAATACACCTCCATTTAGGAATAAATCATAATAAATAATATATATATACATATATATATATATATAAATTTATTGATTTAAAATATTTCTAAGGTTCTTTGTAATGAAACGACTTCATCTTTTTGTTGCAATTATATCTTTTAACTCATGGTCTTCATATACCGTCCATATGACCATCTTCTTGTTGATCGCCTCTTGAATGCCTTCGATATCGCCGATTGAGATAACTTGAGATTATGAGTATCATCCAACCACTTTGCAAAATCTTTTTGCTTCCAACTCGGATGTATTTCCTTCATTTTGTGCAACTCAACATGAATTTTTTCATTATTTTAACTCGTTTTTCAATTTTTGTGCCATTGTATGAAACAATATTTGACATGATATTAAAATATGTATATTGTGTAATATTTATAAGAACACATAATAATGATTCCAACAAAAGTTACATGTACTTACATGCATCTACTTTAAGAGATTAACTCTACATATTCTAAGTCAAATAAATTAAATATTGTACATGTATTTGCATATAATACATTATACAATACATGTATTTAGTAATTATAATATTTATGTATTGTTCATGTACATTAAAATTAGAAAAAAAAATTCTTCTTACAACACTATTTAGAAATAACCTCTCATTTTGTCATATTTTTCTGTAGTCCCCAAAATATTCATTAATAGAGGTTCTACTGTATTAAATACATTTTATGTGTGCATACATATACAAAAACAAAAAAGACAAAAACAATATTATCTCATATATACACAAAACCATTATGATATGATGGGTCTCTCGGAGTACGTACTAGTGTGTGGGCAGAGGGAATACACCAGTTAGATAAATTTAAAATTTTTTCTTTTCACAAGATTGATTGACTAACGACTATAGGCGATCGAGTATCGACAGATTCAAGACCGGTGTCAAGATCACGATCATTCGTATAAGAGGAGTTTTGTACTGAGTGATATCAATTAGTAAACCTATTGACTGCTATGGATGACAATGGACCGGATCTTGTTAGATCCAGATCCAATTTTTTTTGCTTGAATCCAATCCGGTCCGCATCCATCGATCCAAAAAATTAGATCCGACTAAATCCATAGGATCCGTGATCTGACTCGGATCCACATATTTTCTTCTAAAATAAATCATAAATCAGCTATAATTCACATTAACATCATAATAATAATATAAATATACAATAACACTATAATAATTATTTAGAATTTCTACAATCATCACTATATAAGAAGATGATAGTTACAAATTTACTTTTGTTTTCATGATAGCAAATAATATTACAATACGAATAGAAGTAGCACACTTATCTTAGCAAATAGACAACTCTTATCTAATTCATATATAATTTTTTTCAAATTCAAGATACAATTTCTAATGTTATTGACCTATCATCCAATTCTATAACATAATTTATCCAACAGCTACTAGAAAGAAAATCAATATAAGATACATATAAATAAAATAAAAATTATATATATATATATATGGATCCATGGATCGGATCTGAATCGGATCTGGATCTCAGAAATCAAGATCCAGATCCGAATTTTAAAGAAATGATCCGAATCCGATCCAGATCCATTGGATCCTATTTTTTTGAAGATCCAGATCCTGAAAAATGGATCTGGACCTACGGATCAAGACAGGGTCTAGGATCCATTGTCATCTCATCGATCGCTAAGGCAACCGTCACTGGACGATAACGACGTGCGTGTGAAATGTGGTGGTTACTATATTTGTTTTACTGAAAACATAAACTGGCTTCAAAACACTTAGTCGAATATTGATTAGTTAGTTTTCAATTTATCTCACCAGTATCAAACTGATACTGATAGAATTGTTAAAGCAATGTTATGTTGCTTGTGTGCTGGTGGTGACAGTTCAATAATATGCAATGTAAAATGTGATATTGAAAGTAAAGAACTGAAAGTAAATAATATTTTGAGTTTTACGTGGTTCGAAGATATCAGCTCATACGTCCATGGACTGATTACTCAGTCAATCCACTAACTTGAGATTTGGTCTTGTTTACGGGCATAAGAATAAACCTAGATACTCACCTTCCTGCCTACCTTGGCATTCTTCCTACGCTAAGTAAATAACATTTTGAGTTTTACGTGGTTTGAAGAGATCAACTCCTACGTCCACGAACTGATTACTCAGTCAATCCACTAACTTGAGATTCGGTCTTGTTTACAGGTATAAGAATAAATCTAGATACATAGTTCACCTTATTGTATCTCGTATACCTTGGCATTCTTCCCACGCTATGGGTGCTAGGAAACCCATGATCGCTACGGCACAATGACCTAAACCTCTTGCTTACAGGTGCAAGATAACCAAGCTTTCAGTAACTGACACTTCGTTGCCTACTTTACCAAACTTCTACTTAAACATGTGTGTTTTTGTAGAGGGATTTTTCAACTAAAATTTGAGATGTCACAGACGACAAACTCAGTGAGTCTAGGCTTAAGATGTACAAAGTGTAGGATCCTAGACTTAAGAAAGTGTATACTGAAACCTTGAGCTAATAATTATATTTGAGTTCTGAAGGTTTACTAATAGTACTGTAAACTTTTTTCTTCGAAATCATTGTTTGATAGACTTGAGCTTTGAGCTTGAATGTTTTAGACGATTAATGTGCAACATTTCGCCACCTTCAAAGGTTGGATTATGCATATAAAGATAAGATGGTGAATAGTACTGTTGGATTGAACACCAATCACGTCATTCTATTTGTCACTTGAATTCTTCCCGTTTGAATTCTCATACGTTGTTGTCAAGATCTGCATCATCGTACACTGTAGCTTTGCAACTCTAAAAATGTATTCGACACGTCGTGGTCTTCTGCAGATACGCCACGACATGTGACAAGTTATACACTCAAGGCTTAAATATTTCTATGTTTTTCCAATTGAGTTAACTCCATGTTTTATCACTACGTTGACTTCAGGTTGAACTAGTCGAGGCTGCTCCATTTTTTATCAGCAAGTTGGACTTCCGTCTTTTGTTAGTTTGAAAATCTAAGTCAGTTTGATGCTTTCAACTTGACGTAGAAATAGTCAGCTTTGACTTTTCATCAGTCAACTTTGACTTCGCTAGTTGTCTTTGACTACTTGTCACTAATCGACCTTAATTTTGTTAGGGAAATAAATGCACAATGAACACGAGGGATTTACGTGGTTCGATCTTTGAATTAGATCTACGCCCACAAAGCGAGAGAGTATATGTGTATTGATAATATGAGGAGCGATTACAAAGAGTGTAGATGATCATTTCCGTCTAATCTATCATCTATTTATACACGATGATATGAAGATCTGATCTTAATCCGAGATCTTCTCTGAATCGGATCTCAATCCCAGATCTTCCCTAAATAGGATTCTTTTAAATATATCTGAATCTTCTGCGTCTCCACTTGTGATTTGAGTTGTAACCGGTTTAGGAGTCTTCCTGGGCCGAACTCACCTAGGCCGAGCTTAATGTCGAGGTCCATTTATATTGGGTCTAATGCTTTGGGCCTGGTGGTTGGACCGTATCCTATCATATCCCCCAAAAAAAAAAAGATGTAGAGTTGAGGTCGTGATGACGGGGACGGTGGTTCACGCCGTTTGTGATCCGGGCGGTGAGCGCCCCAACTCGTGGCGATCATATTCTTTTGAAGCTGTACGTCGCTCGCTTTGCCGAGGTCGACGCTGCTTCTTCACCGCCGAGCGTTATGTCAAGTCGCATTTTACTTGGCTTCACCTGTCGAGGCGTTATGCCGAAGTCATACGTGTTGCTTCTTCACCTGCCGAGGCGTTATGCCGAAGTCGCATTTTACTTGGCTTCACCCGTCGGCGCTATGCAAGTCGCATTTACTTGGCTTCACCTATCGAGCGCCATGCCAAGTCATACGCCGCTGGCTTCACCTTACCGGGCGCAGTGCCAAGTCTTGGCTCAATTAGTGATGTCGGTCGAGGTTCGAACACGGGTGTCCCGCCGATGTCGAACACGTGATACGCGATCCGCATTTAATGCGTACAACGGTTGGGTTCCCGATAAAGTGCATTTTGGGGGAATAACTTCCCTGATACGCTATTTCTCGTGTCACTTTATCCATTTTCATTTTCAAATTCTCAAACTCTCTACATTTCTGAAAGATAGAGTTCAATTGCGTCACTGTTACTCTCGCCGTGTCTGTGCCATCATCTTCTCCGATTACCTTAAAACCAGTAAGTTTTCATGGCACCTTCTTCTTCCTCCTCTGATGAGTCTCACGGCCATGACGGCCGTATCGTGTCAGTGTCACCATCGGATTCTCCGGTGGATGTAGCAGTTTTCTCCCTTGAATCCGTGTTTCCTTATAAGCGTAGATTATATTTTCCGCCTTTGGTTGATTTTGGTAGGGTTTCGTCTTTACCTTCCATTCTAGAAGCTCCTGAAATATTAGAGCTTGCATCTATTTTTGTATCCCGAAATCTTTCGAGTTGGTTGCTCCCCGGTCGGAGGATAGGGCTAGCGCTCCTCCGGATGGTTTTATCACGGTTTACGAGGACAGCCTGGAGTGCGGTCTTCGTCTTCAATATCCACCTGTTTACATCGAGTTGCAACAGTTGTTTGCCATTCCCATAGCCTAAATAACGCTAAATTCATTTCGGCATTTGACGGGCCTCGGTGTCTATGCACATCGGCATAATTTTCCTTTGACCGTGGGGCTCGTTCTTAGATTTTTCCAATTTAAATCTAGCGCGGGGTGGTATTATTTATCACCTCATCGTAACTTCAAAATAAAGACGAAGTCCAAAATCTCAAACCGCGTAGAAGTACCTTTTTGTCGCTTTCCGTAGTCCTTCCGTCACTTTCGAATCGCGAGAAGTTCATGACGCGCCCATCGATTACAATTTCGTGGCGAGGAGTCTTTAGAACGGATCGCCCGGTTGTGAAGTCTTTACCGAGGCCGATCTTGCTGCTGGCGTGGGTCGAGCCTTGTGATCCTGTCACCGCGGCGGAGTCGGTGAAGGGTGAGGCCCCTTCCTTTCTCTCATTTCTTCTTTCACCTCATTGTTTTATCTTTCATGCTAACTTGATATATATTTTTTTTTTGCAGTGAACTTCGTCAAAGATAAGAAGAGAGAAGAGGTCGAGTTCGCCCCAAACCTTCCGCCTTGCACCGGGCGGTATCGCCGAGGCCTCTTCCGAGAGGGCCGAGGTTGGAAGGAGGTCGCCACCGTGCTCGCCTCGTCTCCTCTCGGGTCGCCCCACGCCCAATAAGGGAAAGCGTGTGGCCTCCGTCGGCGATGATTGCACAATCATAGCGGTCGGTCGCGTCGATCCTTTCCCGAGGTAAAGCACTTTGTTCGCACGTTTTGTGCAATGTATCGATGTGTTAGTTGACGCTGATTTTTATGTGTAGGGGACCGAGCACGTGAAGGCCAAGCTCAACAGGGTATCTGCGATGTCCGCCCAAGTGGTGGACTTTTTGAACGACGCCTGACCGGTTCGGTCAGGTGGCTCAGGATTCCCGAGAGTTGGAGAGAAGAACACCCTTCTTTCCCAAGACTAGAGATGGCAATGGATCTCGGACCCGATCTGATCCGTGGATCCGCATCCATTTTTCGTGATCTCGATCTCAAAAATTGGACCCGATGGATCTCGGACCGGATCCGATCCTACCCCATATTTCGGATCGGATCTCGAATTTATTTTTGAGACCTCAGATCCGTCGAGATCCGCCCATGATCCGTTAGTTTTATTTTATTTTATTTTATTATATATATATATATATATATATTATTTTATTATAATTAAATATATAACCCCAACTTAAATGCTTTTAATTTCTTTTTTCAAATTCTCTCAAAACAAATCGCCCCAATTTCATTTCAAACTCTCCCAATTATGTATCGCCGATATTCACGGCTGGTCGTTACATTTACACCAATCGA
This sequence comes from Salvia rosmarinus, assembly GCA_036937905.1. NCBI lineage: Eukaryota > Viridiplantae > Streptophyta > Magnoliopsida > Lamiales > Lamiaceae > Salvia > Salvia rosmarinus. Next base: position 20,031,342 of record CM072813.1, read on the forward strand.
CGATCGAGTTGTTTGTTGTTCCTACCTTATAGTAAATTTGTAACTAACGCCTTTCAATATAGTGATAATTGTAAAAATTCTAAATAATTGTTGTAGTATGATTATGTATTTAGATTATTATGGTGTTAGTGTGAATTATAATCGACTTAGAATTTATTTTAGAAGTGAAAACATATGGATCCGGGTTCAGACGGACCTCGCGGATCTTACTGATCCGATCTCAATTTTTGGACCCAATGGATCCGGACCGGATCGGACCCAAGCAAAAAATCGGATCCGGATGCGGACTAGCGGATCCGGTCCGATCCGCCCATCGCCATCCCTACCCAAGACGTGGTCGAGGCCGAGGTTAAGGTTCGCCAAGGCGGGAGGAGGCCGAGGCTCTGGCGGCGAGGCTACGGGGGCACCGAGTCGCGGCGGGCGGCCGGTGGAGCGCTGAAGGCCGAGATTGAGGCGGCTAGGCGTCGGTAGGCTGAGGCGGCGAGCTCGCAAGGAGAGCTTCTCCGTGCTTTCGCAGTGAGATTGTTCTTGTCTGGGAGGTTCTCCGAGCTGGCCGGCGATCTGGCCGAGATCCTCAACAAGCATGTGGTAGCGACCACGCTCGATGAAGTCGCCGAGGATTACCCGCAGTTGGATAAATCCAAGTAAGGGTATGAGGTGATGGAGAACGAGGCGTTGCTGCGATCCTATGCCGAGGTCCTAACTACCGGCTTGGAGAGCATGCCCGTGCTGGAGAGCCTGACCTCCTCCGCAACGTTGCTGACCATTTCCCCTGATTTTGTTCGGGCTTGCTCGGTGGACCGGGATGCCATTCTTAAAGCCTTAATAGCTGACATGGCCAAGAAGCCGAGGACAACGGTGGAGGCCGAGGTCACGGAGGGAGCAAATGCGGCGTCGGCTGGAGTCGGCGAAGAGGCTGAGGGTTCCGGAGCCCAGGATGAGGCCGAGGCCGCTGAGCTAAAGCAAGGGTGACGACCGCTTGGTTTACCCGTCGTTAGAGGTCCCGAGACTCGCCAAGATACATTTATAATCTCCTCCAACTTGAACATATAGTTTCGTACATGGTGTTAAGGGGTCGAACCCAAGAGAGTCGGGTTGTGTTGTTACTCGAGTCATTACGGCTTGAGTAGGAGGTTGCCCAGAGGCAAGGTGTCGGTCAGTCAAGGTCTCGATAGTAAGGTACCGAGAGATAGATCTTGAGCATAACATAAAACTGAAACTTAAACACAAGGTAAAGAGATTAAATAACAAGTAGTTGGGCCAAGGGTTCCGTGACGTTGAGATATTCGTCAAGACGCGTCGGTCATAGGTTCAAGGATTTTCACCATGAGTGTATGTCATTGGTTAAAGGTACCAAGGGTAGATGCCCTTTAGGTAGTCACGCACACCGAGCCCCCACCCTGACTTGCCTGTAGATTTTAAGACTAACACAGAGTATCCCCGCGCGCCCTTGCCAAGATTTGTCTCCAAGATAGGTTCGTCCGCCCAACAATTTTACTCACTAGACAACCTAACTAGCTACACCGGTCCAAGGAGTGGCTGCAGCCCTTCGCCCAAGGCCGACGGCTACAATCACCCACTCCACCAGACTTCCCGGACAAAGAGACACTGATGTCTTACTCAGCCTATTGCTTGTAGCTACCCCTCCCCAAGGCCACCGCCGAGTTAACGCCAAGAAAGGAATAACATGTGTATAAAGGCTCAGAGCTTGAACACCCACCAAGGTTCTAAGGACATTTAGACCTCACGACTTGTATGACCTCGACTCAACGTGCTTCACCCCGAGCCCAACCGAATCGACTACTCACCATAATCGATATAAACATAAAAGCAATAAACAAGAACATAATCGAAACCATGCTTGAATAGAAAATCAAACATAAATCAAAGCATTCTCCGCCAAGCAGCGGTTGCTCAGCGAGATAACCAAATACATAATAATAAATTGTTTGCTCAGTAGGACTAGTTTCTTCCTCACCAATCGCTCATGAAATGCAAGAGAAATAAAAGAGAGAAGTTGAGAGAGGATTTCGGATAATGCTCTCCACTCCACCGAATGTGTGTTGTGAATTCCATCTATTGTGTGTGGAGTTGGAATTGTTGTGGAGCTAAGTAAACCCACTTTGTCTTGGTCACGCACGATCTCGAGGCGGCAGTGGTGAGGTCACACTGGCTCGGGCCTCGACCCCGACAAGAGCTCCTCCGCTTCGGGCCCGCGATTTGTCTCATCTCGGCACCGCAGTCGACCTTTCCATTTTCGGCAAAATCAAGCAAAGCAGAGATGAATCTTGCCAGTAATCTCCCATTTGCGTGCAAGTCCGCAGAGTCCTCGTCAAGGCCCCCACCGCATCCCGACTTGCTCCTCCGCCCCCGCATCACTCCTCGCCCTTTTCCTCTCCTTGTCTCGACACCTTCTCGACTTCACGCCGCCTCTTTGATCGTGCCGGCTCCCATGCGCATGCGATTGTCTTGGCAATAAGTCGAATTTCTTGCCAAGATAGTCTTCGGATTTTACCTCTCATGGAAGGTGACTGATCTTGCCCAAGACCCGCTCAACCCGCATATACCCCAAAGCGTGTCCTCCTGCACAAACGCACGCAAAGAACACACCCAAAATGTACTCTTTCTAGGCAAGGACCACCTCAAAAGAGCATCTAAAAATGGGCTCGTCATACTCACACACTTGAACACGATTGTCCTCAAGCGTACAAGCATTCATTGCCCAAAAGAAAAACAAAACACACAAACAACACACACAAAAGACCAACAAGGATAAGATGATAACATGACAAAGATAATCGTGCATAGGCGATGAATACACTATGCATCAAGGTTAGTCAAGATCGGGCAAAGCAAGTTTGTGGGAATTCCTCTCAAGCACTCAAACTCTTTGTGTTTAGGGTTTTCACGAGTGATGACTTGATCAAGGATATGCCATAGGCTTGCCTCGCCGCTCACTATCTATGCCCTATACCTTGGTCAAAGTTCTCATCCTTAGGTCTTTTAGGGTTGTATTGAGTGGCTTTTGGTGAGTTGAAGTATTTAATCTTGGGGTAAGGTTGTTTGACTTAGGTCTCATGAATATTTTCCCATTTCCTGGCAAGATACTTACGCCTAAGCACACTTTATATTTTAGGGACTTCTTCTTATTTTTTTATATTTTCTTTTATCACATGTTCCCCACCATTTTTCTTTTTATTTTCACACGCTTGAATTTAAACTCATTGTGCCGGCCAAGGCCAAGGCATCTAATGTTGTGTTTGCCCAAAATGATACCCAAGACATATATATCCTCCCTATTCTTCTTCTCTCAATCCCCGTGTCGTGAAGAGCACAAGATAATTTAAAAGAAAACGAACACTCGAAGGGGCTAGCAAAGGACATATATATCCGGGTTTATTTTCATTGTTGACCATGGCTATGAAAAGAACGCCTAAATCATCTAGAGCACTGCATCTATAGCAGTTGGGCTTTGATCAAGACAAAGAGCAAGTTCTAGCACAACCAAGTCAAGTATCCGAATATCACACATAATAGAATTCATGCTTGCAATGATTTAGCATATCTGAGCTCAATTTCTCACGGTGTGCATGCCATGCCCCTTTTTCGTCATACTAACCTTATTGATACAAGCTAAACATGTATTATAAAGCCTATGCCAAGATCATAAGTATCATGCTCATCTCAACATGCCGGTCAACACACACAACGACAACAAAACAAAATATCCACACTCACACACTTTGCTCGTGGAAAAGTGTTAGACTCGAGTATGGTCCCTAAAACATAAACACGCAAACACACAACAAACAAACACAAAACAAAACAGAAAACAAAAACAAGAAAACAAAAACACAAAACAAAAAAACAAAACAAAAGGAGGAAGCTTAGGGGATGCGGTGGTACCAATCTTTGGTCGGCAAAGAATGCGAGTGGGCGGTCTCGATTTCACCAAGGTCTCCTCAGATTTTGACGAGAGCGGCTTGAGTATCACCTTGGGCAGCTCGGTGTTGTCAAGGTCCCGCCTCGCCTTAGCCCTTGAGCGTGCTGGCTTGGCAACGGGTTTCTCAAGCTCTTGCTGGATGGTAAACTTGCCGTTCTCATCCTCTACAATCCTGAGCATCTTCTTCAGTACCTTTAGGTCGAAAGTTTCCTCTCTCTCGGGGTCATGGCAGAGTCGGGGCCAAGGTGTCATTCTCTTTGGCAAAGTTCGTCGGCAATGGCACAAGGAGAGCCTCACGCCCCTTCCCATTATGCTCTTCATGCGAGATCGCATGGGGATGCAAAGTCGAGCCTCATCCTTTCGTGCATTGCCTGTGAGGATGAACAACTCGCTCTTCGACATGGTTGCGCTGCTATCCTTCTTGCCAAAGAGATTATATGAGAGGATCCGTGGCATACTTGCAAGGCCGGGTCCTTGAGGGTTGTCCCAAGGCCACACGACTTGAGCTGCGCCATCCTTTCCAATCGGTTTTCCCCAAATCCGGACCATTTCCCATCGGTGAAATTGGGTACCACCTGGCCGCTGGCCCCTCAGAGCCGCTCCCTTTGCTTCCATCAATGTTACCATGTTGAGAGCTTGGTTGAGCTCATCAACCAGAACTCCTTCGCCTCCCGGGGAGAGTAAACTGATACCCACCGGCACCCCTTTGTCATGATCTATGTCAAGATCTCCAGAAACTCCTTCACCATCGGCGCACACCGTGGTATCCCATTCGACAAACTTCCCCCATCCTATTCCCTTAAACAACCTCTCGACCTCCTCCTTGACTCCCAGTTGTTCGAGGAGTGAGGATTCCAGCCACTTTGGCACAACCATCTCCTTGGTTTTGACTAACTCCTGGTATTCACCGTAGGACTTTCCTCGCTTTGACGAGCGATCGCCATCTTTGCCTTCTTCGCCGCCATTCTCCAAAGGAGGAAGACGCCTTCATCCTCGATCTCTTCCGCCGGGTCGCTCCTTTCGCCCTTTCCTTCTCCGAGAGCGTGCCGAGCTCTCCTCTCGAACCTCCTTCTCCTCCAAAGACCTGGTTTCCATGTTTGGGCATCCGGTGTGAGAGGTGTCGTCGGCCTTCTTTGATGATGAGGCGGTAGGAGTCTCCTTTACTTTTCTTTTCCGTGGAGTGGTGACTTTTGTTTTTCTCCCGCGCCTTCTCCGTGTGTTCTCGGCTATGGGTCGCTCTTCTTCCTCAGCGTCCACCTCCATGTGAATGTCGTGGAGCGTGGGCGCTTCTTCTGTTCCTTCGACGAACTCAATGGGGGAAGCTCCGACACCGGACGACGGACTCCCTTCGGCGGCGGGCTCGGCAGGTGTCTTCTCCATCTTTATGCGACGGGCTACAGTCTTCTTTGGGGTTGGTTTTGGGAGCTTCTTCTTTGGACGTGTGTGCACCATGGGTGGGGGGGTTAGGGTTTTTGTGTGTTGTAGCTTGGGGAAGTTTTTGGGGGTGTTGTTTGAATTTTTGAACGTGGGTAGGCGAAATGAGGGGAATTAATCTGAACGTGGGTTTGGGGCGGTTATAGGCACCGGTCGACCGATGGATGTTTCACGCCACCGCGAGAATGGCAATGTGTCCTCGTATCCCGTGTTATTGGCCAAGGTTATTGCCTTGCCAGCTGTTGCGCCTCATTTTCGCCTCGCCTTGAGTTCCTTCTTGACCTGCAGTTTAAGAAAATACGCCTCGAGGAAGAATCAATCCGCCAAGAGCAAGTCAAAATAACGAGGGTGGGCTTCCGACTCACACACTTTGCCCGAGGCAAGTGTTAAAAGTGGTCGTGACCGCCCTCGACAAAAAATGGAATGAAATGTACGCGGTTAAAATCATACCATGCGGGTTGCCTCCTGAAAGCGTTGTTGTTTAACGTCGTTAGCTCGACGCCGCCCTGAGATCATACGCCTTGAGGAACCTCGTGAGGCTTTTCATGCTCGGCCGTCCCATTCTCGAGCCTTCGATCGTGCCCATGGTAGGTTTTAAGTCCGCCTGCTCACCTGAACACTTTCGCCGCCCATGTCGCTTATCTCCACGACCGCTCGGATGTTGGGCGTACGATGTAAGGTCCCACCCACTTGGTGGTCACTTGCTGAGGCATAGCGGAACCTATTCGATAGAGTAGCACCATTTGCCCATTTTCGAATTTCTTTTCCTTGATTAAAAGATCATCGATCTTTGAGCATATTCTTGTATATAGCGGCATTGTTACAGTTTCGAGGCGAATCTCCCGAGCTCAGATGTCAAGCTTGCGCTTCTCTCCGCCTCATCCCGCCAAAGTTGAGCTTATGGATTGTCCAAGACGCCTTGTGTTCCAACTGACCGGCAGATGTCACATCTTGCCAAACACCATCCGTGAGCGAGACATTCCAAATGGCGCTTTGAAGGCAGTCCAGTATGCCCATAGTGCGTCAGTCGAGGTGAGTGCTCCACTCCTTCTTGCTCTCTCCCAAGGCCTTCCTCAAGATGGTCTTTACAATGCGGTTTGAGAGCTCGGCTGGCCATTGGCTTGAGGATGATATCGCGTGGACATCCCGTGATGCACCCCATACTTTCGAGTAAGTCGCTATTTGGTATGAATTTGTGTTGATTCTTGGTATTGTTTTGCATGTTGTTTTCATTAGTTTATCTTATTTATGCCGTTGGTTTGATTAATATTTATCGATTCGGACTTACTTCGTTGTTTAGCCTCGCCCGAGGATCTATCTCGATATTTAATTCACCATACATTGATTATAAACCAGCATGCGCTTATATAATTAATCGCAACACGTAGGGGTTTTCGTGTTTACCTTTCGATCCGCTGTGGTCGATGGAACGAGATGAATGGATCGAATGGATCGGACTCTGCTTTGACCTTCCGGATCGTATCCGGTTGCCCAATCTCCAACGCCGAGTGAGGACGATCTATGGAGAATGCTTGGGAAAATCACCCAATGCTCTCTCACCAAAACTCACGAAAATTCTCTCTCAAACACTATGAGATATCCGAAAATTTTGTGTTAATTATGTGAGCATTAACCTAGACTTTCTCTCATACCTTATATTTATAATGCACTACCTTAATCCCATATGGAAATTACCATAATCCTATATGGAAATTACTATAATCCTATATGGAAATAACCATACTCCTAGGATTATTACCATACTCTCGTGATTATTACCATAATCTTATATGGAAAGGATCTATGCATATACCATAAATATAATTATATCCTGTGGGATAAAGAGAATAAAATCTTGCCAATGGAGCATCATGGGTAGCGATTTTCCTCTCACACGGGCCCTGACGGGCCGGCCTGTGGTTCAAATGCAAGGAATAAAGACGGGCATCAAATAAATTAATTATCTTATGTTCACCTGTAACATAAATTAATTTATAAACATTCGATCATGCCACCAGAGAAAGAATGCCGACTTACCCCTTTATTACCGAAGTTGAGTCGGGCTTGCACTTAGACATTACGAATCCCAGATTTAAGATATCGAACGTCCATTAATTATTTATAGCATTCTGACCGCTAAAATAATTAATAACTTCATTTCTTAAGTAGTACCACTCAACCTTATTATTGTACTTGAGCTAACTCAACCTGCGTGGTTTAGTACAATAAACCTTTGAGCTCCTTAAGGGACGCCATCATCCTAGACGGATACGCGAGTCGACATGATAACTAGCGTGACATACAAGACGCCACCACCCAAGATGCGGAGAATCTTGTTAGAACATATAACCCTCACCCATAACAAGTCAAAGTGATGGTCAAGAACTCATACTCACCTAATACCTTATCGAGGTTTAGATCATCGAAGTCACCGAGATCTTGGTTCTTCACGACGGTCGAAGAAGAACACATCTCATCGTGATCCTTCAATACGCCGTAGACGCATCAAAGGCATAGACAAGCAACTAAGTCAAGTCACTTCTAATCTATATCGCAGCCCAAACCGATAACTCGCCCTAAGTTGTCTCACCGTGAAACTTTTATATCTCATTGCTCGACCAATCATATGCACTTCGTGATCTTCTACACATCAGAAGATCTAACTTATATATGAGATAAGGGACATGATATATGCAATCAAGTATTCAATTCAGATAGAGATTGTAATAGTGGTAACAGAAACATTGTATACAAGCTCAACAAAATCGCTTTCAAGATACAATCCAACAATCTCCCACTTATACTAAAGCAAACTTTAAGATACATGTGTGTCTCTACTAGCTATTACAAACAACCATCACTTTGCTTAGATCTTCCAAGGATCAAGTTTATTGAAGAGCATTGCAACTGAGTTCGAGGCGAAAACCGTGCGTTAATCGGAGTTCGACGAAGGAGAACGGGACTAACGACCAAAGTCACGCACGAGCGCCCGAACGCCAAAGACACCACGCCGACACCCATGCGCCCAGCCGCCTGCTCGACACCCCAACCGCGCTGATCCAGCGAGCTCACCATTTTGAACGCTGCTGCTAACCGACGCCGCCAGCCGTTACGCCCCCGCCTAGCGCCCGCCTCGCTTATCCGCTGGCCTCGCATGCCCTCCAAGACGCTGTTCCCATCCGCGCTGGTCTCGCCTGGGCCAAAGATTGCGATGAACTCCGTGATGCCCCGTCCGGCCAGATCCCTAGCGCCTGGGCCGACTTCAACCGCGCTTTGAACACCGCTACAGCCTGCCCATTCGCGGCTGGCACTCCTCGCCGCGCCATGCTGCAGGCCGTCATACGCTGCCCTCAGCTTTTGCGCCGCCTGTATTTCCCACGTCCGCGCCGCGATGATGTCAGAATCTCAAGGAAGGTTTTGCCTTGCCAACCGGGCGCCAGATTCATCGGCGCTCGCTTGTGAGGCGTTGAGTTTTTTCGAGCCGGCCAACACTACAAACGAGCGCCACTCCTATTTAATATATATATGCTTAGGTCTTTCACTCGGTCCTCGCTTTTTCTTCACGATAGCGCATGCGCCCGCCATTTTTGTCGTCTTCACCGATTCTTCCGAATTCTTCAACAGCATCGACACAAATGATAATCATTAGATTTAATTCATGTTTCCTGCTTTCATCGAATGATTTAGTTAATCAATTTATGCTTTGGGATTTCTCGCTTTATCGATTCAATTCATAGTGACAAGGGATCGATTTTCATGTTTGTTCGATTTATATTGCTTTGATTTATCCCGCTTTCGATTAATTCATGTCTTGTTGGTTGATTGATGTTTATGCTCATTTACAAGTAGACTTAGATTAGTGGCTTCGACAAACCCTAAGAATAGGTTTGCTTTTGCTTTGTTTATCGCTTTCATAGTTCAACTAGGATCGACAACCCTCGGTTTAGATTTATTACTTTATTAGTTTAGCTCGATCGACAACCCCTAGCTTAGGTCGCTGCTTATTTCTCGTATTTCAATTCTTGCATGTTCAACCTCGTTGATATTAGAATGTTTAGGATTTAATCGCTTCAGGCGCAACACCTAACAATGGCCCTGTTAAGTTTTCCTTGAGAGACGACTGGGTTAACTTATCACGCTACAATTACCTCGCATTTATCATGTAGTGAATTTGAGTGTGTTTTAGCTCGATCACCGCCAATGGTGGCATTGTGGAAGTGGGTACCCGATCATCGACTATGGCTCTCGCACATCGAACCGTCAAGATGTTCGACTTGAGAAAAATAGCTACGGTCCTTAAGGCCCACCTTGGCCGTGGCCTCGCTTCACCCACTTTGACATGTAGTCCATCGCTAAGAGTATGTATTGGTTTCCCTTAGAGTTTGGCAAGGGCCCATGAAATCCATGCCCACATGTCGAATACTTCCATCGCAAGATAGGTACCAAGGGCATCTCATTCTCCTCGAGACATCGCTCGTCAGCACTTATCGCATTCTCGGCACTTCGTAGCTATCCTTAAAGATAGTGGGCCAAGAGAACCCACAATCAAGGATCTTCCTTGCCGCTCTCTTTGTGCCCAAAATGTCCGCCGCACTCATTCTCATGGCGATTGCTCAAGGATGCTTGTTTGCTCTCCTTCCTAACGCATCTCCTCAAAATTAAGTCTCGAGCATTGCTTCCACAAGTATGGGTCATCCCATACGTATTGTCAACTCTCCTTCGAGTTTGTTCCTTTGGTGCGCTGGCATCCCCACGGGCAACACTGTCACGATGTAGTTTACCAAGTCGCCGCATCACGGCCTTGGTGTAGATCTCGAGTAGCCCTCGTCGGAAATGTTGCTCGATTATATCTCCTTCATCATTTCTCAAAATTTCGCTCAAGTGGTCGGCCACTTGATTTTGAGATCCACTTGTCTTCGATCTCAACGTCGAACTCCCGGATGGCGAGTATCCATCAGACGCCTTCGCTTTGTGTCCTTCTTTGCCATGAGATATTTCAAGGCGTGGTGGGTCAAGTAAACCACCGCCTTGCTCCCAAAGAGGTAGGAGCAAAATTTCGAAGGCAAACACCACGACAAGAAGCCTTCTTCGTGGTCGTAATTGATCTCGCGTCCTGAGGGTCTTCGATGCATAGTAGATAACAAAGCTTTCCTTGCCAATTTTCTGCCCAAGCACCGTGCCAACAAGCAGTATCCACTTGCAGGCCGCACATCACCTCAGCGGCATGCCCATTCGGTGGCCTTATGATGGACGCCGTGACAAGGTGCTCCTTCAATATCCGGAAGGCTTTTACATGCTTCACGAACTCCCACGGTACATCGCTCGAGGAGGCGGTTCATTGGTTGTGCTATCTTGGCGAAGTCCTCGACAAACCGCCGATAGAATCCAACGTGGCCAAGGAACCTCGAAGTCGCTGATGTTGGTGGGATAAGGACTTGGCTATGATCTCCACCTGGCCTTGTCTACCTCAATGCCCTTCTCGTAGATAACATGCCCAAGGATAATTCCCTCTCGACTATGAAGTGGCATTTTCATAATTCAAGACAAGGTCCTTCTCCACGCACCTCGCTAACTAACTCAAGATGCTCTATACATTGGTTAAACGCTTGCCATACACGTGAAAATCATCCATGAACACCTCAATGCATTGCTCAGCAAATCGAAAATATACTCATCATGCATCTTTGAAATATCCCCGAGCATCAGATAAATCAAATGGCATACGACGATATGCAAATGTGCCAAATGGGCAAGTGAATGTAGTCTTATCTTCGATCTTCTAATGCCACACAAATTTGTATATAACCGTAGTAGCCATCAAGGAAACAGAATACCTATTCCCATGAGTCTCTCAAGCATCCGGTCAATGAACGGCAAGGAAATGGTCCTTCCCGGTCACCTTGTTGAGTCAGAATCAATGCAAACCCTCCACTGTCTCAAGTCTCATCGCGACCGCCTCGCTTTCATTCTCACCACCAGACGCCGGATTTCTTTGGCACGACGTGGATCGGGTTAACCCACCGCCGTCCGAGGCATGTGGTAACGAGGCCCAACTCAAGGAGTTTGAGTATCTCCACCTGACAACTTCCTTCATCACCGGGTTGAGCTTCCTCCGGGGTCTCGACCGTATGGCTCGCCCCGAGCAAGATGTAGTGTTGACAAACAAGAGGGGCTGATGCCCTCGAGGTCGGCTAAGGTCCAGCCGATGGCTTCTTGTACTTGCTCAAGACGGCCCTTTCTCTCTTCTTCTTTGAACGCCACCGAGCTTATGATCACCGGCAACGCCTCGCCGACCCGAGGTAGATATACTCAAGTGCTTTGCAGGCTTGAGTGTAGCTTGGGGCTTTCTTCAAGGAAGGTTGCATCTTCTCCTTGTCATGCACTAGCGGTGATTTATAGCTTGGTTGATCGTCCCCACCTTGGTCGGCTTCACCTCAAGCACCTTGCCTCGACATCCTCCTTGTCAGATACTCTAAATTTTCGCAGTGTCTCTGATGACTCTTTCAGACACGCCCTGACCATCACGCTGGCAATGTATCTCTCAACATCCTTCTCGATTGAGATTGACAAAGTCCACCATCTCGTGTCAATCGGAAATTGCTCGGTCTTGTAGATGCAAAAGTGACCGCCTCCCCAAATAATTTGTATGCGAGCTTCCCGCATCGCAATCAATCAACGCTCAGCCGCCTTGAGAAACGGCCTCGCCTAGCAAAGATGAGTTGCTTCGTCCGGCATCGCCCATATTTAGGACGAAAATCGGCTGGGAAAATAAGGTCCCGCACCTTGACGAGAACATCCTCAACGATCCATTCGTGATAGACACTGACTTGTCTCGCTAGTCAATCTCAACGAAGATGGTCTGAGTGGTCCGAGTTTCAACTTGATAGATAGATAGGGCATCACGCTGATTGATGCCCCGAGATCGAGCATGGCTCGATCTCCATGTTGTCCCGATCACGCAAGGTATATAGAACATTCCGGATTGGTGCACTTGATCGGGAGGTCTCGCTGAGCACGGCCGAGACGTTCTCTCCCATTTCGAACTTAGCATCGTCCGTGTTGACTCTCTTGTACATGCTCTTGAGGAACTTGGCACACCTCGGCATCGAGGTCAAAGCAGGATCAAAGGTATGTTGATCTCTCACCTTCTTAAAGATCTTGTTCACCTCTTCGGCTTCTTTTGTTCCTTGCCAACCTTCCCGAAAGTGAGGCCTGATCTTGATCTCCGCCTTGTCTGCCACCTGGGCAAGGAGGTCTCACACCGGTTCGTGTTCCTGACCAAGTCCTCGACTTCTCTGTTATGTCTTCGCCCCGACCGCCTCGACCGGGCTCCCTCCCCGCTGCAAGTTCCCTGCCGCCTCAAGTTGATTGCGCTGACGCATGATGGGCTGAATTTGCACTTGAGCAGGAGAGCCCTCGCTTTTGGTTGAGCTTTGATATCTCTTGCGCCAAGGTGTTCAATCGAGTCGTGATGATTGTAGGACCTCTTGTCTCCGCTTTGAACTTGTCTCGGCCTCGCACTATCCTTCCTCGGGTAGCTCCTTGATTGACACTATCTCGGCTAAAGATGGCCGAGCTGAGGTGGATTCCTGTGGTGCTTGATAGTGTGCCTCCGCACTCAAGTTCTCATGATTTTTCCATGGTGGGTTGTATGGGTCAAGCGGGGCTTCGACCTTTAGCGCTTCCTCCACCACTGTTGTCGACATGCCCAAAGCATTCACTTCTTCTTCGCCACTTGTAGACATTCGTCCGTGTTGTGGTGGTGGCAAAGCAAAGTCGACATGCTTGACATTCTTCGCCATAGAGGCCTCATCGATCCATCATTTGTTTCATCATGGCCTTCATATCCTTCATGTCGATCCGTCTCAAGTGGTAGCTTGGTCGGGCATCGCTCGACCATTGCGTTGGCATCATCCCGAGACTCTTCACCAAGTCTCATGAGTAGTTTGAATGCCTCACCGGGTTGCTTGTTGAGTATGGACCTCCGCATGCAGCACTCACGAGCTGCCTCGACTCGCCCCTCAAGCCATTCACATAGTATCGATCGATCTTGATCGAGATTTGGTGATTGGGACACTTTGCCAAGACGGACTTCAAACAACACCAATAGTCGACACACCGCCTCACCATTCCCCCATCCGAGGGAACTCATCCTTTTCTCACGCTTTGTATCATTGAGATGGGATAGTATCTCTCAAGAAATTTTTGTTGAAGCCCCGCCAAGTAAGGACCCCACCAGAGCAAAGTGCATACCACCGAGCACCGCCATGGAGAGTGAATGGAAAGGATATGAGTCGGATGTACTCTTTCGACTTCATCCGACACCTTATTGTGCTACACACCATTTCAAGTCTTGAGACGACGCTGGGGTCCTCTCCCGGCATATATCAAGCTCGCAAGATCTGCATGAAAGAGTGCCGCCGCCCCGCTTGTCCTCGATCTCGGCAAGGGATGTCCAAGGATGAGACTGTTGTTCGGGAACATCATCTCCTCAAGCGCTCGCTCTCCCGGAGGTGGTGGGTTTTGTGATTCTCTCCATATTGTCTCGCTCGTCCGCCTCCTCAAGACGGGCGCTTTCTCCTCAACTTGCCTCTTCTTCTCCGAATGGTTCTCTCAACTGGTCAAACAGAGCTCTCCGCCCTCGCCCGCAAGGTTAGGCCTGAGCATGCAAAACCAAACAAAAATAAAAAAGTGAATAACAACACTAGAATAGCGCAGTATTCCCTAAGAACGGTGTTAACTGACGACCGCCGGTTTACCCGTCGTTAGAGGTCCCAGACTCGCCAAGATACATTTATAATCTCTTCCAACTTGAACATATAGTTCCGCACATGGTGTTAAGGGGTCAAACCCAAGAGAGCTGGTTGTGTTGTTACTGTTGTCACAATTTGAGTAGGAGGTTGCCTGTAGGCAAGTGTCAACCAGTGATGGTCTCGTAGTAATGTATCGAGAGATAGATCTTGAGCATAATATAAAACTCAAACTTAAACACAAGGTAAAGAGATTAAATAACAAGTAGTGGGCCAAGGTTCCGCACATCGAGTTATTGGTCAAGACGCCGGTCATAGGTTCAAGGATTTTCACCATGAGTGTATGTCGTTGGTTAAAGGTACCAAGGGTAGATGCTCTTTAGGTTGTCACGCACACCAGCCCCCAAACCCCCAAATTGCCGTGAGATTTTAGGACTCAAGCACATGAGGCCCCCGCCTTGCCCCTCGCCAAGACGGTCTCCAAGATAGGTTCGTCGCCCCAACAAATTTTACTCACTCAGACAATGCCCAACTAGCCACAATGATCCAAGTGAGTGGCTCGCAGCCTTCGCCCAAGGCCGACGGCCACAATCACCCACTCCACCAAGACTTCCCGGATAAAGAAACACCGATGTCTTACTCGGCTATTGCTTGTAGCTATCCCTCCCCAAGGCCACCGAATCGAGTTAACGCCAAGGAAACGAATAACATGTATAAAGGCCTAGAGCCGGAACACCCACTCCAAGGTTCTAAGGACATTTAGACCTCACGACTCAGTACGACTCGACTCAACGTGCTTCACCCCGAGCCCAACCGAATCGACTACTCACCATAATCGACATAAACATAAAAGCAATAAACAAGAACATAATCGAAACCATGCTTGAATAGAAAATCAAACGTGAATCAAAAGCATTCTCTGGGTTTATTTTCATTGGTGACCATGGCTATGAAAAGAACGCCTAAATCATCTAGAGCACTCGCATCTATAGCATTTGGCTTTGATCAAGACAAAGAAAAGTTCTAGCACAACCAAGTCAAGCATCCGAATATCACATGTAATAGAATTCATGCTTGCAATGATTTAGCATATACAGCTCAATTTCTCACTGTGTGCATGACATGCCCCTTTTCCACATACTAACCTTATTGATACAAGCTAAACACGTATTACAAAGCCTATGCCAAGATCATAACTATCATGCTCATCTCAACATGTTGGTCAACACACACAACGACAACAAAACAGGGCCATCCACACTCACACACTTTGCTCGTGGAAAAGTGTTAGAATGAGTATGGTCCCCAAAAACATAAACATGCAAACACACAACAAACAAACACAAAACAAAATAGAAAACAGAAAACAAGAAAACAAAAAACACAAAACAAAAACAAAACAAAAGGAGGAAGCTTAGGGATGCTGGTACTGAATCCTTCAGGGCAAAGAATGCAAGCTGGGCGGTCTGGATTTTAGTCAAGGTCTCCTGTATTTTGACGAGGGCGGCTTGAGTATCACCTTGGGCAGGCTCCGGTGTTGCTGAAGGTCCCGCCTCGCCTGCCTCGAAAGGCCGGCTTGGTGGTGCTAATGCTTTGGCACTGTGGTTGGGTCAGATCCTATCATATCCCTCCCTCCCAAAAAAAAGATGAGAAGTGAGGTAGTGATGATGGGGACGGTGGTTTGTCGCCATTTATGATCCGCGGCGGAGCTTTGTTGGATTTCATACACCGAAAGCGCTTTGGTCGAGCTTGTATACAATGTTTCGTTACCACTATTACAATCTCCTATCCGAATTCGAATACTTGATTGCATATATCCGTGTCCCCTTATCTCATATATGTTAGATCATACAAGGTGTAAGATCATAGAAGTCTGTATGATTGGTCAAACTTAACGCGATATAAAAGTTTCACACCAAGACGTAATTGAGGACGAGTTGTCACGATAGGCCATGTATAGATAAGAAGTGACTGACTTGGTTGCTTGTTCATGCCGGTACGCCCATGACGATTGAAGGATCACAGTGAGATGAGTTCTTCCGTCTCGACCGCCGTGAAGAACCAAGATCTCGCGACTTACGATGATCTAAATCTCGATAAGGTATTAGTGAGTATGAGTTGTCGACCATCACTTTGACTTGTTATACAAGGGTTATATGTTCTAACCCAATATTCTCCGTGATCTTGGTGGTAGCAAAGGTTTGTATGTCATGCTAGTTATCTCAGACGAGTCACCGTATCCGCTAGGACGATGACGCCCCTTCATGAGCTCAAAATATTTATCAGACTAAACCCCGCAGTCGAGTTAGCTCAAGCACAATAATAAGGTCGAGTGGTACTTTAATGAATTAAAGATATTAATTATTTTAAGCAATGAATGCTATAAATAATTAATGGACGCTCGATATCTTAAATACGGGATCGTGAATATCTAAGTGCAAGCTCGACTCAACTTCGGTAATAAAGTGTAAGTCAAGATTTATTCTCTAGTGGCATGAATAAATGTTGATAAATTAATTTATGTTCTGGCTGAACATAAGATAATTAATTTATTTGAGGCCCATCTTTATTCCTCGCATTTGATCCTGGTCGGCCCATCCAGCCCATCACATCGGAAGAAATCGCCCCCACCGCTCCTCAAAGGAAAGATTTTATTCTCTTTATCCACAAGGATAATATTATATTTATGGTATATGCATAGATCCTTTCCTGTGGGATTAAGGTAGTGCATTATAAATATAAGGTAAGAGATAAAGTCTAGGTTAACGCTTAATAATTGAGAGCATAATTTTCGCCCATCATTGTGTGTGATTCTAAAATTGCTTGTGGTTTGAGGGTGATTTGTAGTATTCTCCATAGATCGTCCTCACCGACGCTGGAGATCGGGCAACCGGATACATGCCCAAGAGGTCAAAGCACGAGTCTCGATCCATTCCTACCGTCGATTCAAAGGTAAACACGAGAAAACATCAACGTGTTGCAATTAATTATATAGGTACATGCTAGGTAAATAATCAATGATGGTGAATTAAATATCCAAGATAGATCTCTGGGCGTAGGGCTAAACTAAGTTTTCCCTACGTCATTCCCAATCTTGTGGCGATCATATTCTTTGAAGTCAGACGTCGCTCGCCTTTGCCGAGGTCATACGCTGTTCTTCACCGTCGGCGCGCTACGTCAAGTCGATTTACTTGCTTCACCGCCGAGTCGCTATGCCGGTCATACGTGTCGCTTCTTCACCGCCGGATGCTATGCCAAGTCGCATTTTACTTGGCTTCACCGTCGGCGCTATGCCAAGTCGCATTTTACTGGCTTCACCCATCGAGGCGTTATGCCAAGTCATACGCCGCCGCTTCACCTTACCGAGGCGCCAGTCAAGTCTTGGTTTGAATTAGTGATGTCGGTCGAGGTCGAACACGGGTGTCCCGCCGATGTCGAACACGGATACGCGATCCGCATTTAATGCGCATAGCCGTTGGGTTCCCGATAGTGCATTTTGGGGAATAACTTCCGACACGCTTATTTCTCGTATCACTTTATCCATTTTCATTTTCAAATTCTCAAACTCTCTCAGATTCAAAGATAGAGTTCAATTGCATCATCATATTTCCTCGCCGTGTCTCGTGCCATCATCTTCTCCGATTACCTTAAAACCAAGAAGTTTTCATGGCACCTTCTTCTTCCTCCTCTCGATGAGTCTCACGCCATGACGGCCGATCGCGGTCGGTTGTCACCACCGGATTCTCCGTGGATGTAGCGCTTTTTCCTGAATCCGTGTTTCCTATGTTTAGATTATATTTTCCGCTTTCGTTGATTTTTGGTGGTTTCGCCTTTACCTTCCATTCTAGAAGCTCCCGAAATATTAGAGCTTGCATCTAGTTTTGTATCCCAAATCTTTCGAGTTGGTTGCTCCCCTGTCGGAGATATGGCTAGCGCCTCCCGGATGGTTTTGTCACTTGCCACGATGTACCAAGCGCGGTCTTCGCTTCCATATCCACCGCTTACATCGAGTTGCACATGCTTGTTCGCCATTCCCATAGCCCAAATAACGCTAAATTCTTTTCGCATTTGACGGCCTCTGTTCATGCACATCGGCATAGTTTTCCTTGACCATGGGGCTCGTTTCTTAGATTTTTCCAATTTAAATCTAGCTGGGTGGTATTATTTATCACCGCCGTAACTTCAAAATAAAGACGATGTCCAAAATCTCAAACCGCGTAAGAAGTACTTTTGTCGCTTTCCGAGTCCTTCCAGTCATTGAATCGTGAGAAGTTGGGTCGACGCGCCCACCGATTACAATTTCGTGGCGAGGAGTCTTTAGAATGGATCGCCTCGGGTCGACAAGTCTTTACCGAGGCCGATCTATCGCGCGGGCCGAGCCCTTGTGATCCGCCTGCCACCACAATGAGTCTGGTGGTGAAGGCGCAGGCCCTCCATTTCTCTCTATTTCTTCTTTCACCTCTTTGTTTTATCTTTCATGCTAACTGATATATATTTTTTTTGCAGTGAACTTCACAAAGATAAGAAGAAGAAGAGGTCGGTTCTCGCCTCCCAAACCTTTCGCCTTAGCACTCGGGCGGCATCGCCGAGGCTCTTCCGAGAGGGCCGAGGTTGGAGGAGGTCGCCCACTGGTGCTCGCCTGCTCTCCGGGTCGCCCACGCCCAATAAGGGAAAGTGTGGCTTCTCCCGCCGGGCGATGATGATCGCACAATCGCCGGCAGTGTCACGCCACGATCCTTTCCCGAGGTAAAGCACTTCTTTGTCAGCACGCTTCTAGGCAATGTATCGATGTGTTAGTCGACGCTGATTTTATGTACTGTGGGACCGAGCACGAAGGCCGAGCTCAACAGTAGGTATCTCTGGCGTCCGCCCAAGTGGTGGACTTTTCAACGACGCCCGACCGCCTCGATCAAGTGGCTCAAGATTCCCGGAGTTGTTGAGAAGAACACCCTTCTTTCCCAAGACGTGGTCGAGGCCGAGGTTAAGGTTCGGATGCGGATGGAGGGAAGCCGAGGCTCGGCGGGCGGGTGGTCGAGGGTCGCAAGGCACCGAGTAGGCTGGCGGCCGAGGTGGAGGCGCTGAAGGCCGAGACTGAGGCGCCAAGCGCCGGGAGGTCGAGGCGGCGAGCTCGGGAGAAGAGCTTCTCCGTGCCGCAGCGAGGTCGTTCTTATCTCGGGAGGTTCTCCGAGCTGGCCGGCGATCCGCCGAGATCCTCAACAAGCATGTGGTAACCACCACGCCATGAAGTCGCCGAGATTACCCGCATTGGATAAATCCAAGTACGGGTACGAGGTGATGGAGAACGAGGCATTGCAAGGCGATCCTATGCCGAGGTCCTAGATACCGGCTTGGAGAGCATGCCTGCCGGAGAGCTCGACCTCCTCCAAGAACGCTGTCGACCCCGATTTGGTTCGGGCTTGCTCGTGGACCGGGATGCCATTCTTAAAGCCTTATAGCTTATATGGCGCAGCCGAGGATGCGGTGGAGGCCGAGGTCACGGAGGAGCAAAGGCCAAGGCCACAAGAGGCCGAGGGTTCCGGAGCCCGTGATGAGGCCAAGGCCGCTGAGCCGCGCCAGGGGTTGGCCTGAGGTCATTGATCCTTTTTTTGTAAATGATATGTACATCGTCATTTCTACCTTGGTGGCTTTAATAAAATTTCCAGCCTTTAAAATTTATCTTTTGTCTTGTCTCCGCCTTCTCCCGAATTTTTGATGTATCCCATGGTTGATCAAATCAAAACGCTGACTCGCCTCGAATCTAAAGAGGTCGAGGTCCCGCACCTAGAGGGTAAACTTGGCCATGTGCAAGAGGAGGCCGACGCCAAGTTCTGTGACTTCACAAGAGAAGTTTGACGAGCTTCAAGCTCGATTCTTGGAGTCGAGGAGGTTCGAGATCGCGGGTAAGGCCAAGTCGGTCGTCAAGAACATGCCGAGTATGAGGCGCATTATCTCGCCGAGGTGGTGGAATGACTCATCTCCGATGCCGGGCTAAAGTTTTCGAGCTCGCTGTTCGCTACCGAGGTATAGACAAGAGTACGGTCAACTCCCGGCAATTTCGTGGAGCAATATGCCGACCAAGAAGATAGGTGGCTTGTACAAGACCGTAGTGGTTCGTCATCCTCTCCTAGAGCGGTGTGCTTCGCTCGATGACCGAGGCTTTTCATCTCGCCGAGGCTCCTTCTGTCTTCCGACGACGACGGGAGGTCGACAACACTTTCGAGTTCTTTATGCAAGACCGACGCCTCCCATCGGTAGTGCCGAGGTCGCGGTGTCATCGAATGCCGAGGTTGTTCGACGAGGCAAAGATCTGGTCGAACTTCCCAGATTGATCGGCGACGAGGTCGAGGTAGGGACAGGGTTAGCATAGATGATTTGTGAACCCCGATTTTCCTGTGGATCGCTTAGCTTTTCCCGCCTCCGGCCTTCATCGCCCTCGTAATGTACGCGTTGTACACTTTGGAAATAAGAATGAATTTTTTTTTGCCTTTGTGTTGAAAACGCCAGATACATTTCGCCCCTCGATAAACGAATAATTCATCCTCGATAAACGAAGGTACGTTCCTTCTTCGCAAGAAATATCGCTGGGTGGTCCCTTCTTCTAAATAAACGAAGGTATAGGTTCCTTTGTTTGGCAAGAAATATCGCTAGGGGTGGTCCCCTCTTCCTCGAAATAAACGAAGGTATAGGTTCCTTTTTTGGCAAGAAATATCGCTAAGGGTGGTCCCCTCTTCCTCGAAATAGACGAAGGTATAGGTTCATTATTTGCCGAGTTTTATCGGTAGGGGTGGTCCTCACGAGCTGCTTATATTTCGCCCTCAGATAAACGGAAGGTAGTCCGTCTCCGTCGAGTCGCCCTCCTCGAAGGTATTGTATAATGGAGAAGAGATAGCATGCATAAGTGGCAAATAAAACATGCAAGAAAAATATTTTATTAATGAAGACCGACGTAACAATAGAACAAGACTCAAAGACACAACCGAATGACTCAAGGACACGATCGAACATGCACTCAACTTTGACACTTATGCAAAGTATCTTCAGATGAATGATGCCACGATCGGGTATTTGTCGCCTTGATATATGGGCTAGCTTGTATGAATTCTTTTCCGAGGACTCTTCGACCGATAAGGCCCTTCCCATGTGGCTTCCAGCCACCGAAGCCATATTTTATCGACTTCATTATTTCGGCACGAGATCGCCTACTGAACCGGCTGGATTCGACATGCCGGTTGTAATACCGAGCTACTTGTTGCTTATACCGAGCTTCTCCGATGTAGCGAGGTCTCTTTTTTCTTCTAGTAGATCTAGATCAGTTCGTAGATTTTCCTCATTTGCTTCAAAGTAGAAGTGAATGGCGCTGGGGCTCGCATACCGATCTCTACTGTGGATCATCGCTCTGGTTTCGCATACACCAAACCGTAGGTGTTTCTCCGCTCGATGTCCGAGGTATAGACGGTACGACCATAAGACTTGGCGGCAAATTTTTCACCCAATCGCCCATTACTCGGCCGAGGCGATTTTGAGTCCTTTCACGATTGTCCTCCTGGTGACTTCGGTTTGACCATTTGCTTGGGATGGGCCACCGAGGTGAATTTTGTCGATTCAAGCTCGACACCACTCTTCAATACCTTATCCGTGAACCGTGTCCCATTATCCTAAATGAGATATAAGGATGCCAAGCGACACACGATGTTCTTCCGCACGGTTGAGGGCATTTTTGCCGTGATTTTCACTGTGGTTCGGCCCACCCACTTTCACAAGTAGTCGATCGCGACAATCAAGAATCGAAACTACCGTAGTTTGCGTAGCGACCCACGATATCAATCCTCTATCGCATAAACGCCAAGGGCTTTGCATGTCGGCGAGATCGGTTTGAGGTAGCCTCGCACGCTTCCATGAATTTGCACTGGACACTTCTTCACGAGGTCAATCTAGTCAAACAACATTGCCAACAAAGTATCCCCATCGCACGACTTTCTTCGACAGGGCGGGTCCGGCGTGACTTCCACATGATCCTTCATGTACTTCTCAGAGTACGAGTCACCGGTTCCACCTGTGCACCTTAGGAGAGGCTTGAGGTATGATTTTCATAGAGAATTCTCGTCATGTATATCGCAGATCCGCTTCAAGATTTTTCTAGCCCCGAGCCCCGCCGTGGGTAGCTCGCCTTTCCGTGTATTCTCGAACGGGAGTCATCCAATTCGGGTTCGACGCCGAGACTATGTCGACCTCGTGTCGATTTGTATAACGAAAGCGCTTGCTGAGCTTGTATACAATGTTTCCCTGCTACCACTATTACAATCTCCTATCCGATTTGAATACTTGATCAGATATATCCGTGTCCCCTTATCTCATATATAAGTTAGATCATACACAAGGTAGAAGATCACGTGTCCCAGTATGATTGGTCAAGCTTAATGAGATATAAAAGTTTCACAAATGAGACGACTTAAGGACGAGTTGTCGCTTTAGTCATAAAGATAGATAAGAAGTGACTGACTTAGTTGCTTGTTCATGCCGGGTACGCCTCGACGTATCAAGGATCACAAGAGATGTGTTCTTCTTCTCGACCGCCGTGAAGAACCAAGATCTCGTGACTTACGATGATCTAAACCCCGATAAGGTATTAGGTGAGTATGAGTTGTCGACCATCACTTCGACTTGTTATGAGCGAGGGTTATATGTTCTAACCCAAGATTATCCGCATTCGGGGCGGCGGCAAGGTTCAGATGTCACGCTATTATCTCAGACGAGTCACCGATCCGTAAGGACGATGACGCCCCTTAAGGAGTTTCAAGGTTTATTGTACTAAACCCCGCAGTTGAGTTAGCTCAAGTACAATAATAAGGTTGAGTGGTACTACTTATGAAATGAAGTTATTAATCGCTTTAAGCAACAAAGTTGCTATAAATGATTAATGGACGCTCGATATCTTAAATACGGGATTCAGAATGTCTAAGTGCAAGCCCACTCAACTTCGCGTAATAAAGGGTAAGTCAACATTCTTTCTAGTGGAATGATCGAATGTTTATAAATTAATTTATGTTCTGGCCGAACATAAGATAATTAATTTATTTGAGGCCCATCTTTATTCCTCGCATTGATCCTCTGGCCGGCCCATCCAGTCTGTAGCAAAGGAAAATCGGCGCCTCATGCTCCCAATGGCAAGATTTATTCTCTTTATCCACAAGGATATAATTATATTTATGGTATATGCATAGATCCTTTCCATATAAGATTATGGTAATAATCCGAGAGTATGGAAATAATCCCGAAAGTATGGAAATAATCCTAAGATTATGGTAATATTCCATATAGATTATGGTAATTTCCATAGGATTATAGTAATTTCCATATGGGATTAAGGTAGTGCATTATAAATATAAGGTATGAGATAAAGTTCAGTCAATGCTCACATAACAACACTAGAATTTTCGGTCATCTCATTTGTGTGGAGAGAGAAAATTTTCGTGAGTTTTAAGCCAAGAGAGCAAAGGGTGATTTTCCAAGCATTCTCCATAGATCGCCCTCACCGACGCTGAAGATTGGGCATCCGGATACATCCGAAAGGTCAAAGCACGAGTCCGATCCGCTCGATCCGCTCGTCCTGCTCCATCGACCTCTTTGCATCCAAAGCAGAACACGCGAAAACCCCAACGTGTCATGATTTAATTATATAGACGATGCTAGGTTTATAATCAATGTATGGTGAATTAAATATCCAAGACGGATCCTCGGGCTAGGTTAACATATGTTTTCCTACACTGTATCGAGCCCGGATCAATTCGCTCGCTGGATTAATTCACGCTTGATTATTACGCGCTTAATTAATTGTGGATCCGCTCATCGTGGCTCGCTTATTGTTTTTGTTGGTTTTGTTTTTACACCACGAGAAAACCGTGGTTAGATTAGATTTTATTCTGTAAATCTTATCTCAAAAAGACGAACGAAGACGAAAGAACCAAGAACGAAACGACGGAAAAACATGTGTCTCGGCAATATCCGGTGGTTTCATGAAGAAAGCCTCGCGGTCGCGAGGGCGATCGCGAGGGCTGGCGGGCGACGGGCGCGTTCTCGAGCGAGATCCCCGGCGCCTAGCGAGGAGCTCGGTCGCGAGGATTACCCGCGAGGTCCGCACGGCCGGCGAAGAAGCGGGCGACGGGCGCGTTTCGCGCGAAACCCGGGCTGGCATGAAAGCGCATCATGCGGTCGCGGTATGGCTGTGGCTGGGCGACGACGCCTCTCGGTAGACGCTCGCGCCGGGCGGTGGCACACGCATGTCTCTGCTTGTTGGTCGCGGCCGTCGCGTCGCTTTAGCGATCCGCGAGGTAGCCATGCATGGGACACGCGAGAACGCCGGGGAAGAGGTCGGCGCGGGCCGGGCCTCGCCTTAGCTCGCGGCTCAAGATGATTGGGCCGACCCGCCTGCACTCCATTTTTCCAGATTTTCCCGTCCGCGCCCGCACGTGAGGCCCATTTGTTGAATCCGTCCGTGTTGCCGCGCTGCGCACGCCGGCGCCTGTCAAGTTTAATTTGCACTTTGTAAATCTATGTAATAGATTAGATTTAAATGTGCGTGTTTCACGATTGATGCTGGATGAACGTTTATTTTATTTTATCGCTCATATGCATGTCGTGATGTTTAAATTATGCAAGAGCATGCTATGTATGTTTGATATTACGCTGACAAACCTTAAGTGTTTTACGTAATTAGACGCGCATAGTAAGCATGCTAGGTTTATCGCTTATCAAGCATTTTTAGAATTCATGCGAGCATGTTTTACATGTCGAGTTCTATAGAAAGCATGCTAGATTACGTGATCCGCACGGACAAACCTTTGAATAAAAAGACTAAGCAAGCAACCCGACAAATTAATTTTTCAAATTAAAATGTCAAGACCTCCACTTTGATCTCTAAACAAAGTGAGACGACCGTGAGTAAACGCCCACACGCCGCGGGCTTGCTTGCACTCGCTTATCATAAGTTTGTTAGATGAGATTTCTAAATAAAACATTTTAAATCTATCGGTAGTGGAATTTCATGTAAACGCCCACACGCAGTAACTTGCGTATGTGCGATTTTCATAAGTTCTCTAGAGATAGATATAAAATGAGATAACAAAGAATTTGAATTGGAAGTGTATGGTCCGAGGAGTATACCAATTCTAAGAATTCATTTTCATCGTTAAAATTGTGGTCAATGCTTAGACATCACCTCAAGTACAACTTCCCGCCAAGTCCCTTCTTCGCGATAGTGATGTGGTCTAGTAGGTCCAATCATTAATTTCATTTGTCATAAGGATATGTTCGACATGGATTGAAATTAAACGACTAAAAGGTATATTTTAGTCCGTCGAGGGGTTCATGTGTAAACGCCCACACGCGCGGCTTGCATGTGGGATTCCTTGGGCGATTCGAGGTTTCAATTAATATTGTTTTATCAAAAGGTTACAATATTATTGTTACGAATTATTTGGCGATCGTGATGCTTATGTGTTTTACATTATCGCTTCGATATGTCTCACGCCGATTATCAATATGCTCGCACAAAATCCGCTATCCGTCCAAATTTTATCGAGTGGAAACGAAACATGGAATATGTTCTTATCAAGAACACATGTTTGTTCTCACTATTTCCTAAACCCGACGCCTTCATCGACGATCGACTAATGAGCGCGAGAGTCAAGCGACTTTGAATAAGTCAAACAATACGGCTAAATGCTATATGATGACTACTATGTCCAAAGGCTTGCAAACTGCAAAGATCACCGATGGTGACGCGATCGATATTTGGTCAAGTCTCGAGAGTAAGTTTGGGCAATTGATCGGACATCCGCTTCCACACAATGAGAGAAATCTCGGCGTAAGATGGAAGAAGGAAGTTCGGTCCATGAACATGTCTCCCATACGACTCATCTCATGGATAGTCTTGATCACTTGGGAGGAGGTATCGACGGCTGGCCAAGGTCGATATCATCCTCAATACACCGCCTAAGTCTTTGAGAACTTTCGTGATGAATGCGATCATGAGCAAGACCGAGTTTACACTTAGTCGGCTTGCTTAATGATCTCTGTCGCGGAAGAGTTATGAAAAAGAGCACATGCTCTGCTAGCACATCTAAGGCCCAAAATTTTCATCGCAAAATGGAAATAGAAAAAGGGTACCAAAGGTGGTAGAGGCAAGGAAATAGTGGGAGTAATGGGAGCAAGAACATGGTTGCCACCGGAGGTTTGAAGAAGCCAAAGAGAAGGGCAAGTGCTTCAAGTGCGGTAAGATCGGGCATGGAAGGCCAAGTGCCCTATGCTCATGCTCAAGGTACGCTGCTTGCTTTAGTAACGAAACATGTTTAGCGACTTGTTCTACCCATTCTTGGGTAGTAGATACGCAAGAATCGATCATGTTTGTTACACCTGCGTGGGTTCCCGCGACAAGGGAGTCGCTTTGATGGCGAGATAACGATCTCCATGGGCAACGCAATGAAAGTCAAGTCATGCGCTTGGAGATGTTTCTTTATGTTTTGGGACAACAGCTTAGTTTTGAAAGACGTTTTATATGTGCCGGATTTTCATGAACCTTGTTTCGCTTTCAAAATATTTACTCATGGATATTCGTTATTTTTGATAGTGGTGTTTCTATCATAAGAAATGACGGTTATCCGTGTCGGGCACCTTATATAATTCGCTTTATACTATTTCTCGCAAAACATAATACATATAACTATGTTGCATCTTCATCAAACCCTAAAAGAGAAAGTTTTCTTCAAGATGACTCTACTTTTCTCTCGAATCTTAGATTAGGTCACATCAATCTAAATAGATCCAAAGACCGGCTAAGAATGGAGCATTGTAATCTCAAGATTACCCGCTCCTACCGCGAACTCAGATAAGGTAAGATGTCGATCGACCCTTCAAAGTTCGGGGGTTATAGAGCCAAAGAAATGTTGGAGTTAGTCCATTTCGACTGTGTGGACCGATGTCCACACAAGCTCGTGGAGGGTACGGTATTTTGTCACTTTCATGACGACACTCAAGGTACGGATACATATACATGCTTCACCGAAGTCCGAATGCTTTGAGAAATTCAAAGAGTTTAAGGCAGTAAGTGAGACGGCTAGTAAGAGTATCAAGTCATCATGCCCCGATCCCGTGGCGAATACCTCAAGAACGAGTTTATGGACTATCTAGTGAAGTGGATTACATCCCAAGATTTCACCGGCACACCACAAAGAAATGGTGTCGTCGAGCAAGAATAGGACTCTTTCGAAATGGTTAGATCTATGACGAGTTATGCTACATTGCCTATTTCGCTCGGGATACGCCTTAGAGACGGTGACATACTTACAAATCTAGTACCGCCCAAGTCACCGAAAAGACCCTTCGAGTTGTGGTTTGGGGCAAGAAGCCCGCTTTAAGCCACATAATGATATGGGCCCAAAGACATGTCTTTGAACAAGAAGGCGACAAGTTGGAGGCTAGATCCGACGCAATCTGCTTATTCGCTATCCTAGAGGAACTAAGGGTGGTTTATTCTATAGTCCTAGGATCGTAAGGTCATTATTAGCACTAATGCCCGATTCTTAGAAGAGGATTATATGAAAATCATAAGTCCAAAGTTGAAATCATTCTTCAAGAATTAGAAGATGATCGTATTCCACCACCGATTAGGCCAAAGGTACGAGATGTCGAGTCTAGTGGGAGGATCGACACCGATACTTCAAGAAATTGAAGTGGTCGAGTTCCACCGAGATACCGACCGCATGTGGGTACCCCACACGCTAAGTTGTGCAAGTTAGAGAACCACAAATATCTCGCACTCCACCGCCGCCATAGTGCTCGAGAACCTCGTCAGAGTGGGTGGTTGTTCGTCAACCCGAGCGATTTATGTTCGTGGGTGAATCTTCTGATTTAGTCCCAGCAGATTTAACATGCAATAATCGACCCATGGACATACAAGGAGGCGATACAAGATATTGATGCAAGATCATGGTACACCGCTATGGACTTAGAAATGGAGTCCATAACGGCCATGGATGATATGAAAGACACTCTACCGTATGGCAAGGAAGCCATAGGTAGTAAGTGGATATAAGAGAAAGAGATTCCGATGGAGGTTTCGCTTTAAAGCCGTGCCAGGCGAAAGGGTACACTCGATTGAGGGCATCGATTTCGACGAGACCTTTTCACCTGTAGCAATGCTCAAGTCCATCGTAATTTTCTAGCCATAGCAGCCCACTGAACCTAGAGGTTTGGCAATGGATGTTAAAACCGCTTTTCTAAACGGTTACCTTGAGGAAGGTAGAGACATCTATATGCAAGCAACTCAAGGTTATGTGTAAAGGGTGAAGAGCATCTAGTATGGAAGCTTAAGAAGTCCATTTACGGACTTAAGCAGCCTCCCGATCATGGAACTTACGCTTTGACGAGGTAGTAAAGTCCCATGGATTTACCCAGCTGCCTAGCGAGAGTTGTGTGTATCGGTTAGATGTCAACGGTGATGTGGTATTTCTTGCACTTTATGTAGACGACATCCTTCTAGTTGGCAACAACGTGAAGTCATTGTCGATCGAAAGAGTTGGTTATCCGATCGCCTAAATGAAAGACCTAGGAGATGCAGCGCATATTCTGGGATCAAGGTTTACCGAGATCGCAAGAAGAAAATGTTGAGCTTATCTCAGCGCCTTACCAAGAAATGATTGCTACCTTCGCATACATGCTCCTTTATATAAAACGCAATACCCATGATCGCAAATGAGATAGAGGAAATGAGACAAGTTCCTTACGCCTGGTGTAGGAAGTCTCATGTACGCAATGCTATGCACGAGGCCCGACATCTCGCATGCGGTAGTATAGTAGCTAGATATCGCCTAACCTCGACAAGCTCATCGATCGCAGAAAGCATATACCGGGCACCGAAAAGGACTCGAGATTATAAGCTAGTTTACCATGCGATAGTCTAATGCCTTTGGGTTATGCTGCACTGGATTTCCAAGCCGACCGTGATGAGAAAAAGTCAACCTCTGCCATGTGTTTACCTGGGAGGTGGAGCCAGATCCTCAAGTGAGTGCAAAGCAATATGCATTGCGGACTCTACCATGGAAGTTCTAATATGTAGCCGCCTTGAGGTTTCTAATGAGGTCAGATGGTTCAAAACCACCATGGATCTAGATGTGGTACTGGTTTGCCCAAGAGTATCATAGTTTCATCGTGATAACTCTGTGCAGGGCAAACTCAAGGAACCACGGACCCATAAGGCCACCAAACACATAGAGAGAAAGTACCATGTCATACGAGAAATCGTTAGACGAGGTGACGGTCGATTGAAAAGATTGATACGACGGAAAATCTAGCGGATCCATTCACGAAGAGCCCACCGCAAAAGTCTACGATGGACACGTTAGAGGAC
This sequence comes from Salvia rosmarinus, assembly GCA_036937905.1. NCBI lineage: Eukaryota > Viridiplantae > Streptophyta > Magnoliopsida > Lamiales > Lamiaceae > Salvia > Salvia rosmarinus. The sequence continues at coordinate 20,060,872 of CM072813.1, forward strand.
TGGATTATGCTGATGGCACCCACTTAGAAAGGAAACTTTGTATAAGTGGGAGAAGGAAAGTGATGGTTGTTTGTAATAGCTAGTAGAAAGACACATCAGATACTAAAAGTTTGCTTTAGTATAAGGGAGATTGTCGATTTGATATACCGAAAGCGCTTGGTTGAGCTTGTATACAATGTTTCTCGTTACCACTATTACAATCTCCTATCCGATTAATACTTGATTGCATATATCGTGTCCCTTATCTCATATATAAGTTAGATCATACAGTGTAGAAGATCACGTAAGTCCGTATGATTGGTCAAGCTTAACGAGATATAAAAGTTTCACAAACCGAGACGACTTAAGGACGAGTTGTCGGCTTAGCCGCAGATAGATAAGAAGTGACTCGACTTAGTTGCTTGTATATGCCTGGTACGCCTCGACGTATCAAGGATCACAGGAGATGTGTTCTTCTTTCCACCGTCGTGAAGAACCAAGATCTCGGTGACTTACGACGATCTAAACCTCGATAAGGTATTAGGTGAGTATGAGTTGTCGACCATCACTTTGACTTGTTATGAGTGAGGGTTATAGAGTTCAACCCAAGATTCTCCGATCTGGGTGGTGGCAAGGTTTCAGATGTCACGCTAGTTATCTCAGACGAGTCACCGATCCGTTAAGCGATGATGACGCCCCTCATGAGCTCAAAGGTTTATTGTACTAAACCCCGCAGTTGAGTTAGCTCAAGTACAATAATAAGGTCGAGTGGTACTACTTAAGGAAATGAAGTTATTAATCGCTTTAAGCATGATTGCTATAAATGATTAACGGACGCTCGATATCTTAAATACGGGATTCGTAATGTCTCAAGTGCAAGCCCGACCAACTTCGTAATAAAGGGTAAGTCAACATTCTTTCTAGTGGAATGATCGAATGTTTATAAATTAATTTATGTTCGGGTCAACATAAGATAATTAATTTATTTGAGGCCCATCTTTATTCCTCAGATTTGATCCCTGGTCGACCCATCCAAAGTCTCGTAGCCAAGGAAAATCGGCGCCTCATGCTCCCAATGGCAAGATTTTATCTCTTTATCCACAAGGATATAATTATATTTATGGTATATGCATAGATCCTTTCCATATAAGATTATGGTAATAATCCCGAGAGTATGGAAATAATCCTGAAAGTATGGAAATAATCCTAAGATTATGGTAATATTCCATATAGGATTATGGTAATTTCCATATAGGATTATAGTAATTTCCATATGGGATTAAGGTAGTGCATTATAAATATAAGGTATGAGATAAAGTTCAGTCAATGCTCACATAACTACACCTAGAATTTTCGGTCATCTCATTGTGTGAGAGAGAAAATTTTCGTGAGTTTTAAGTGAAGAGAGCAAAGGGTGATTTTCCAAGCATTCTCCATAGATCGCCCTCACCGACGCTGGAGATTGGGCATCCCGGATCTGATCCATAAGGTCAAAGCACGAGTCCGATCCGCTCGATCCGTTCGTCCCGTTCTATCGACCTCTTTAGATCCAAAGGTAAACACGTGAAAACCCCAACGTGTTGCGATTTAATTATATAGACGCATGCTAGTTTATAATCAATGTATGGTGAATTAAATATCCAAGATGGATCCTCAAGGCAGGTTAACATATGTTTTCCTTCACCTCCCGCATCCCGATCGCCTATGCTTCATTTTGGACTTCTTCTACAGGCGGGCTTGTTGATGACGAGGCCAATTTGCTTAAGATGTCAGCTCGGCTATATTGCTCCCTCGATGCGAACCAACTTGAAGTGTGAGAAAGTTTGTTGTAGGCTTTGGCCTTTTCAAGGTATTTCTTCATCCTGTTGCCTTTTGCCTCGCACTTTCCCAACATGTGGCTTATTATGACTTGAGAGTCACTATGAACTTGCACGGCTCAGATCCAAGACTTTGAGCTAGGCGAAGTCCCGCAATTAAGAACTCAGATTCCACTTCGTTGTTCGATTCTTGAATGTGAACCGGCGAGTAGGTGATCTCGCCCTCCGGTCCTAGAAGCAAGATACCGCCTCGCACCCGCTTTTTCCCAAGCTCAGTCCACATAGATTTGCCAAGAACTCTGGGTACTTCTTTGACGAGTTCGGCCGGTGGTGTCCGGTAAACTTCGGTGGGTTTTGGTTGCTCTGCGGGTTAGCCTCTACAAGGAAATCTGCTAAGGCGACGACCTCGATGGCTCAGACGAGGGCAAACGATATAGCGTGTTCGCCTAATTCAATTGCCCACTTCGCGATTCTCCCCGAGGCTTCTGGCTTCGTCAACACTTGCCGAAGTGGATGGTCGGTGAGGACTTGTATGGGATGTGCATGGAAGTATGGACGTAGTCTCCTCAGAGCATTTACTAAAGCCAGGCGAAGTTTCTCCAAAGGCCGATACCTCATTTACGCCCTTTAGTGCTCGGTGATGAAATACAGGGAGTTGCCGTCCTCCTCTCGCACTCAAAACCGCACTTATGGTTTTGTCCGGTGGCAGGTATAGGAAAGGACCCTCTTCTTCATGACGTATAAAGTAGGGAGTTTGGCGAGTTAGTTCTTGAGATCTTCAAGTCCGACTTGTGCTTATCATCCAGTGAGAACTCGAGCCTTTTGAGTATTTTAAAAAGGAGTCGCTTATCCGCGGCTTTTGAAAGAAAGCTGCTCAAGTCGGCTATGCAGCCCACAATCTATGTACGTCATGGATGGTCTTCGCATCTTCATCTCCAAAATGGTTTCAACCTTGGACGGGTTGGCTTTTAACCCTTCTCAGGAAACCCAAGACCCAAAAATTTTCGGATCGGATCACGAATGTACATCTGGCGGTTTAGCTTTAGGTTCACCTTCCAAGTAAACCGAGGACGATCCGAGGTCGACAACAGATGTGGCTTCCTCCTTGCACTTGAAGACGATGTCATCTACGATACCTCACATTCGACCTATGTAGGGCTTCAATATCTTGTCCACCATTCTTTGATAAGTAGCCCGCATTCTTGAGTCCGAATGGCATTTTCTTATATGCAAAGACCAAGTCTCAGAATGAAGGTGGTTTTGATGCATCTTAAATCGCTCATCAAGACTTGGTGATATCCTCAGATATATCCAAAAAGTCAAGACTTCAGATCCCACCAAAGCGTCAACCTTCTTGTCGATATTGGGAACGGGTATGATCCTTTGGGCAATGCTTATTGAGATCGGTGTAATCGATACACATTCTCCACCCCCCTCCTCCTTTCTTGACCATCACCGGATTGGCTATCCAGGTCGGATACTTGACTTCGAATAGTATGCGAGCTTTTAATAATTGATTCACCTCGTCATGGATGACCTGATTCCGTTCAGCTGCAAAGATCTGTTGCTTTTGCCGAACTGGTTTTACACCTAGGTCGATGTTGAGACGGTGAGTGATAATACTTGGTGAGACCCCGGTCATGTCGAGGGGTGACCAAGAAAACACGTCTCTGAATTCCCTTAGGAGTTGGATGATCTATTTTTTTAATTGAGGTTCCTCGGTGGAACCTATTTTGACGATCTTGAGTGGCTCGTCTTCATACAGTGCGACCTCCTCTACCGGGCTGTCGGGGACAGGCGATGTCTTTCCAGCCCAACTCCTCGGGTTTCTTTAATTGCTATGCTTGTGGATGCCGGGTCAAGTCCCCGCTCTTAGGCGACTGCATGCATTCTTTGGCCTGTTTCGATCTCCCGGATCACGACTACCCTCCCTTATGGGGATCTTTAATGTCGACGGTACTTTGAGCATACCACCCCTTCGATTTAGCCGCCTCGCCCCAAGATGATGTTATACGGCGAGTAAGCTTTTACCACGAAGAATCGCACCACCTTGGGAGCTCGCCTTGCTCTCCCACCGTGACGGGTAGTTCGATTATTCCTTCGGCGCGTGCCTCTCCCGCACAAAGCTTGGGAGTGGTAGCGGAGCTGGTGCGAGGCGTGCTCCTCAACTCCTAACTTGTCGAAGCATTCCTTGAAGAGGATGCCACCGACGCACCACTGTCGATGTACACGCGTTTTACTAATTTATTAGTGACCACTGCCTGGATGACCATTGCATCCTGGCGGGGCATTACGGCCGGTACGGGGTCATCCTCGGAGAAGGTGATTGCCTCGTCCCTTTTGAACCTCTTGTTTATAGGTTCGCCGGTATGGGGTCTTAGGCCTCACTGAGAGAGGACTTTGTAACTCCGCGAGGAGCCCGTGATGGTGGAGATGATCCCATCGTATTGGGGCTCGCCATCTCCTTCTTCGCCGCTGTCACGCCTTGTCTTCTTGTGAGGGCACGGTTCTCTCTCTCGCTTCTTTTTTTCGACCTCGGTGGGGGCTTCGTCTCGACCACTCGGCGGCCATGCCCTAGTACTTCTTTAGACTCCGTCTGCACCAAATTTTCGATGTCTACCATGAGGTCTGCATTCTTCAAAGGTCGTGCCCATAATCCTCATGGAAGGAGCAGATTTGTCCTCGATCGACGTTTGACGCCCGCCATTGGTCGAGGCTTCTCGAACATATTCATATGGAGCTCAGATCTCCGCCTCGACTTCATCAAGGGAGTATATTGGGGTCGCCCGAGGGTTGTTACGCCCGAGCCTAGATTCTATCGACGACGTATTCTTTCCAAGCGCACTTCGTCGGCCCCGTTTCGGTCTCCTCGACCATCGTCTTTCCTCCCTTTGTCAGAGGGCTCCATCTTTTCGGCGCGCTTTTTCCTATCAGCCTCGTCCGCTTTGGCGAACCGGTCGGCTATGCGCCATAGCTTTGTCGCAGTACGGGGTTCGTACTTGACGATCTCTTTGTATAGGGCCCCCGACAAGATGCCGTTTTGAAGGCCGAGATGATGAGGAGATCGTTCACGTCTTCGACTTTCGTGCCTCCTTATCAACCCGGTCATAAAGTCGCTAATGGACTCGTCCGGTCTTCGCCTCGAGGCGAGGAGATGTGCGATGTCGTTTGACTCGCCGACGGAAGAACCTTCGATGGAAGGCCTTCATCAGGTCGTGGTACGATCCAATACTCCCGGGAGGTAAACTGTCGAACCACCGACGGGCGTTGTCGATCAGTAACTCCGGGAAGAGTTTACACATGTGGACGGTGTTGAGGCGTTGGTTGATCATGTTATACTGGAATTGTGAAGTTTTGTGGATCCCTCAGTCCGTCATAGGGGGCGATGCCCGACACCCTGTACTTGTCTGGGAGTGGAGTGTCGAGTATTTCATTTGAGAACGGGGTAACTATCTTTACGACACCGTCGAACCCGCCTCCCGGAGAGTGGGGCGGAGTTCGTCGATCAAACTCATTTTGATGACGGGGGCCAACCTCACGGCGATCACTACGTCCTGTCCCGCGCTGTTCGTCCCTTGCACGGTTGGTTTGGGCCCCACCCATGTAGAGGTATGAGAGCCTATCGTCCGGAGGTTGGGGGATTCACCTCGCTGTGTTGCCTCGTGCCTTGATGAGGCTTCGGTGTCCCTATCTTCGTGATGGTGCCGACCTTGCTCTACCGAGGTAGTCTTGGAGGAAGCTTTCCTTGTTCTTTTCGCGAACTTTAACCGCCTCGTCGCGCTTATTCATGAGCTGGAGGTTCCTCTCGGTTCTTTTGCGGCCTCCTCGCTATTATACCGCTTCTTCATGCGGGATGGGATGGCCTTGCTCGTCGAGGCTTTGACATGCCTTCGGGGTCGATTCTCCGACCGGCTTTTCCAAGCCGAGCTCGGCGCGTCTGCCGCCGTTGTTTCTTTGTTGTTTCGGCGACGACCCTGGATGTATGACTTCTGGTATTCATCGTTGTGATCGATTCCCTGTAAACAAAAGTTGATCGAAAACACAGAATTTCCTTTCCCACAGACGGCGCCAGTGATCGACCTTAATTTTGTTAGGGAAATAAATGCACAATGAACACGAAGGATTTACGTGGTTCAATCTTTGAATTAGATCTACGTCCACGGAGCGAGAGAGAGAGAGTATATGTGTATTGATAATATGAGGAGCGATTACAAAGAGTGTAGATGATCTTTTCCGTCTAATCTATCCTCTATTTATACACGATGATATGAAGATCTGATCTTAATCCGAGATCTTCTCGAATCGGATCTCAATCCCGCATCTTCTAAATAGGATTCTTTAAATATATCCGAATCTTCACGTCTCCACTGTGGATTTGAGTTGTAACGGTTTAGGAGTCTTCCTGGGCCGAACTCACCTAGGCCGAGCTTAATGTCGAGGTCCATTTACATTGGGCCTAATGCTTTGGGCTTGGTGGTTGGACCGTATCCTATCAGTCACCACCTTTGAATATTGATCAGTAGCTTTGACTTCCAGTCGCCAACTTTGACTTCCACTAGCAGCTTTGACTTCTCATAAGTGCAGTCAGTTATTGATATGACACTAAGTCATATCTTGACTCATTTGCTTCCATCAACGTCGAGTATTCAGTCTCCGATCTCCAGTCTTCGACTTTACTTCAATAGCTATGTTCATCAACATCGTTATACTTCAGTCTTCAAACACCATTTGTCATGACTTTAGTTTTTAGTACGTGATCCATCATTGAGCTTCTATCAGTTGAGATGGTACTAATATTTCTATCAGTATGGTTGACTTTAATATTGCTCGAACTTTTTCAGTCTTGGACCTATCCGAGCTGGTAGTTCCTCTGATGTACCTGGTAAAAAACGCCTAACTCCAGAGCAAGTGAACATCATTAATTACATCAGTATGACAATCATCAAAGACTTTGGGATCCAATCAAAACAAATAAATTAAGATAGAATTAACCCAACATGCTATTTTCTCATACACTTTCAAAAATTATTCTCTAAATTAGATCCTACAGTAATATAATTTTCTTGTATTGTACATGACACATTGTTTTGGGTAAAATATCACTTTAATTAATTTTAATTTCATTGTAACATCTAGTTAGTCATGTTGATATTTCGGAGCCTAAAAATGAACCCTAGGCTATTTTGATAAATTATTGATAGTTTATGACTTTAACTGCGATTTTCTAAATCGATAATTATGATTTTAATTGATATTTTCATTAGTTCATGGTATTTTTGATAAAAGAGAAATAGTTTGAGATTTAAAGTGATATTTTTCCCCTCTTATTATTGTACACATTTATATACTTTGATATTGTATAATTAGTAGTAATTTGGTAATTAAACAACTATTATCTAAGTGTTTGTGGATCGCAATCTTGTAGTCCTTGCATTGATTTTATATTTAAGTTGAGATGTAAAAATAATCTTCATTGAGATAATATATTATCTAACCTATAATTTTATGTTAAATTTAAATTGAAATCTATAAAAAAAAAATTATTGAGATAATAATCTTCTATACAATATCTGCACAATGATAAACGTATATTATGCATATAATTCATACAAATAAAAATAAATAGAAAACTGAAACATGATATAATATATAGAAGATCACACGAACAAAGTGGAGGCCCAATCAAATCAATACGATTTCACTTTGTAGTTTGTATGGAAGACAACTGCATTTACTTGAAGTGGAAGTGCAATTGTGATTTGATATATATAAAACCAAAGATCTAGTTAATATTGGCTTAAATTTATTGAAATTAATATTGGGCGTTCATCAAAAGCCAGCTAGGTCTAAAAAGAGTCCTTTAATCATAAAAAATACAAAAGTAATATAAAATCATCCACTAAGAAATCTTTTTGATTGAAATGATTTTGGAAAAGATTCAATTATTGAAGTCTGTTTTGGTCAAGGAAAGGTGACCATAAAAAAAGGTAAAGCAACTTAGATCAATTTTATCAGGTAAATTATATGTATATATGACAAGTTTTGAAGCATGATGTCGTTTCCTTTTCTTTTCTTTTTGTATGGGGAGAGACAAACATTTTTTTAGAGGTGGTCTCCTATTCGACTGTCCATATATGCGGATAATAATATTTTTCTTTTTTCAATATAAATGATATTTTCAAATTACAGTGTAAAAAACAAATAATAATTTGCTTCAACATAAATGATACGTTTGTTAAGAATAAATGATATTTTTATCCGTCCGTACGATACGGATGGATGTACGTGAGTTTCTGTGTTTTTTTATGAGATGTCTATCGGAGATTAACTAGAAGGAAGGTTTTTGCGTGTATGGAAACTTACATATTTAGGAAACAAGTTCAAAGGAATTGGAGAACTGATTATAATAACACATTTATCTGGTGAAATATTTCTTGAATATTACTCCAGTTAACTTACTTTAAACTTTTTCTTTTTCATGATTGGATTTTTGCAATGGATCTCATATTGGTGGGATATGTATGTATAGGGATGAGTTCATGCGTAAACGTTCTCAATTGTAGGAAATAATTAAAAATCAATCTGGTTTATAATTTGACTAATTAATAGACTATCTTGATAGATTTTCACTCAAATTAATGATAATTATATATACAATAATAGTTTATGATAATGCTTTTTTATAGATACACTAATGCCTTCTTTATAAATAAATAATGAGAGAGAGAGAGCGCTCTTTAGAATATTTCACAAAGCTACCTAAAAAAACGTTTACAAAGCAATTACTTAAATTTTATTAATTGTTTTTGAAGAAACAAAATGACGTACAAATGCATACATATTCAGTTAGGTAACTTAAAATTGGTACATCATTGCAGCCGGGCACGAGTGGTATTAATCAATATAAATTTATAACAAATAAACAAAACGGTTACTTTTCCATGTGTATTTTGTTTGTGTGTTGGACTTATGGGTGTGCACGTATCGAACATGAATTGAAAAATTGATCGAATCGATCGGTTTCGATCGGTTCGGTTCGATTTTTGTAAGTTTCGATTTTTGGTTTGGTTTTGAAATTTTAGAACCGATTAATTTCGGTTCGGTTATCGGTTTATGCTAAAATGGTTCAATCAATAATCAAACCAACCTAAATCTATAAATATATATTATATATGATTTTATTTAATTCTTTGTTTATTTATAATTTTTATTGGATATTTGTAATATGCTTTGAAATTATGATGAACTTTATGATGTTTTATTAGATTTTTGTGATGTTTTGAATTTTTGTGATGCTTGTATGTGAAATTAGATTTTATATATATATATATATATATATATATATATATATATAGAGAGAGAGAGAGTTTGGTTCAAATAAGAACCATTCTTATCCTAAAACTAAGAACCAAACGAATTCGTTATGAAAGTTGATGAATCCGTTGAGAAAGGTAATGAATTCAAAAATTCAGATTTTTTCACCCGGGTTCGAATCCCATGAGGGACGAAAATTCTATTTTTTTTTATACAGTAACTTTCCCAATCGGATTAATCAATTTTCACCGTGAATTCATTATTTTTTGGTTCTCACGATAGAAATGGTTCTCACGTTAACCTCCCTATATATATATATATATATATATATATATATATATATAAAGTATTTTTTTAAAATAAAAAATATATTTAATCTGTTGATTTTCAGGTACTGATCGAAACCGGTCGAATTTCGATCGGTCCTAAAATTTGAATCGTTCACTTTGATGCGACCTTTAAATTTACAATAAAGCTATGCGGCCACATTATAGTGACCACACACTCTATTTTCACCTATTCTGAAAAATATTAAATTATTAAATTTAAATTTAAATTTTTCATTCGATAAGTGCAAAATTGTAATTCCATAAGATGATTTTAATGAAAAACCAATTTTTTAATAAATCAAATATTAAATAAATAGTTTTTCATTTAATAAAGTTGATTATGGCCGGCCACATTATGGCCGAATAGCATCACTCTTAAATTTATGTGTATTAATTGATAAAAAAGAAACAAAAAAACAACACTTATTTGTCTTAAACAAATCTTTTTGATGGAGGATTTGTTAGACTTGAGTAGGGGTGAGCAAAATACCCGGAAACCGAATAATCGAACCGAACCAAACCGAAAAATTAAATTTGGTTCTGATAATTCGGTTAAAACTGAATTAAAATTCGGTATTTCGGTTTTCGGTCGGTTTGGAATTTTTTAACCAAATAACCGAAAACCGAATGTTATATATATATATATATATATATATATATATATGTATAATATTATTTATTTATTTAGAATTATAATTTAATATATCAATATCCTTAATCCTATTATTTCTCTCTCTCCTATTATATCAATATATAATATTTGTAAAATATATTATTTATTTATTATATAATTCTATCAATTAATTTTTTTTTGCAAAATATTTTGTATATATATAATATATAAAATGTTTTTTATATATAAATATCAATATATAATATTATTATATATTAATTTGAAAAATATTTTTTGCTAAAAATAAACTACTTTTTATATATAATATCAATGTATATAATATGATTTATTTATTCATTTCAAAAATATTTTTTTTGCTAAAAAATCGGTTTAACCGAAATTACCGAAATATATTTCGGTTCGGTTACCGAATAAAATTCGGTTCGGTTCGGTTATTTTTTTGAAAATTTCGGTTAATTCGATTCGGTTATTTTTTCGTCCGAAACCGACCGAATAACCGAATACTCACCCCTAGACTTGAGTGGCTGTTCGTTTGTCTTACTAAAAGGTCCCTATAAAGAAACATGAATATACCTCCATTCAGCTGTATATAACTAATTAAATTGGAGATGATTCCAAAAAGATTCAATCATGCAAAATATTTTCTAGTCAAATGAAATTAAATGACTCAAAAGAAAGATAAAGCAGTTTGTAAATTAACTTATTGTATTAAATAAACATTGACCATTATCTGAATTTTGCTTTTCGTTTGGGTGAAAGGAAAGAAACTTATAAGAACAAGTTTGTCTATGGTGTGGATTGCGATGTTTGAATCTTTCATCTTCTAGTCTATAGTTTTGAGTTTTATTTGAACAAAAGACATTGCTTTATAGAAAAATTATGTTAATTAAATAAGATTGAAAAGCAAAATAGATATTCGAAAATTTGGGTGCAGGCCTAGAGAACCATCTGTACATGGTTTGTTTAAAAAAATTATTTCAAAAACGCATTGGTGCAGTAAATTCTACTTGCTTCATTTAGCCTATTTCTAAGTTTAAGGTCGAGTGTCCCTATTGGGCCCCAGGAATAGTGGCCTAATTAGGCCTAGTTTAATAGGTCCGTTTAAACTCGATTTTGCACTCAATTGAGCCCAAATTTTTGAATAATGTCTATTTAATATATATTTATAATATAATATAATACAAAGTTTGCGGCCGATTTAATGATACTTAAACTTCGCAAATATATTTTTAAAGATTTTTTCCCACAAAGTGAATTGCTTTATCGTTTTAATTGTCTAATGAGGATTGTACGTGACGATTAGTATATATAATTTCGATTACAATTACAAAATAATAATTATGCGATGATAGGAAGTGGTTATTGTGAAAAAAACTATCCTTAATCTATATTTAACGAACTCATGAAATTGTCTAAATTCATCGTGAAAGAGTTTGAATTCGATATGTAAGTGTCTGAATTTAGAAAAATAAAATTCACCCCTTGTGGAATTTAAACCTGGACGTTTGAATAAATCAAGTAAGGTAATGAATTTACCGTAGATCTTCACGAATTAATAGCTTAAAATGATGTACTTGATCACATTCGTGTGATGACATAGGTCAATCTTTACTACAGTTATTAAAGCGTATAGAAATGTTTTATGCATGATCATGTGAGAGTGTTTATTTTACATGATTAAACCGAATAGATAAATTAATCCAACTTAATTCAGTATTTATTTTTAAAGATTAACATTTGAGGATATCTCAATATTCGAGATTATTTTAATATTTAGATTTCTCTTCATTAATTTTAATCCAATCACTAGAAATAGGATATGAGTAATCCTCCAAACTAATGAAAAATTATTTATCTCATTTTTAATTTTTTACTAATCTCTTATAGTAAATAAAAAATTGATAAATAAAAATAATCTATTATATATTTAATTCATCAAACTCAATCTTTTAAAATATTAACTATAAAAAGTAAACGGTTCTGTATATCTGTATCGTTTTTGTTCACGAAATTTTTGACGAGATATCTTTATGAGTGAACAACTCAGTTCTGGCACGAAAATCCAAATATTTCAATGTATATAAATAATTTTTGAATGGTGAAGGTGACGTGGCCTTATAGAACCTATAATATTGAACGTTTTACTTGGTGAATTGTTAAATTATAGTTTGACTAGTCAACTTTTTCCCTCACTGGTAAGTTGATTGCAGATTTGCGGAGCCTGTCTAATTGGGTATCGAGTATTACGTATCCAACTAGCACCCACTCGCGTATCCGGTCCTCAATTACTGTCCCAATAGAGGATTTTCGAGTAGTGTCCATGGGAATTCGTGTGTGGTATTCGATATTTATTTATTTTAATAAATTTAAATATTTAATGTAACAAAAAACTTAAAAATTTGAAGAAGAGGAGAAATCAAAATCTAATATATATATATATATATATATATATATATATATATATATATATATATAGAGAGAGGAGCGATCATATAGTATTCGAGTCTGGGATAATATATATTACTCAATCTTATCTATTTATCTCATAAATCTTATGGTGAAGATTTTTTAAGTTTAATTTCGTTGATTTCGCTACAATAAGGATATATTATTAATTTGATTTATTAAATGGTAGAGAAAAAATAAATCATACATATAATTGAACACAATTATGCATGTAAATAAATACAAAAATGTATGTAGTTTAATACAAATATGCATGTATGTTGGAAGCGCTTGTCCGCATCCAGCGCGCGCTCGTACTCACGTGTCGCACCAGTGCACTCCCAAGCGCTCGTTGGCCAATGTTTTACTATATGTATGAATATGTTTTGTCTGCATCTTTGTGTTTTGTGGCTAACATGCAGGTTTATGCTTTTTATATGCATGTTTGTATTTTTATATACACATGTTTGTGTTTCGTGGCCAACATACATGTTTATGTTTATTTATATATATGTGTGTTTTGTTATATGCATGGATGTGTTTTTCAACAGCAAAACTCTCGCGTATCCTTCTCCTTCAGCTCTGCAGCCGCCTTCTTCGATTATCGACGAATTTTACAAAACTATTGCCATAGCCACCATGTCTTTCGATCATCAATCTTATCTCAAAATCCCCTTCTTATTTCCCCTCAAAATCACTCAATTTTCTTTTCAAAATCATCATCTTCTTCAAAATCTGATGTTCGTCGTCGTCGTCATCGTCATCGTTGTCGTCGCCGCTGGTGTTTACCATTGTCGTCGTCGTCGTCCACCACTGCCGCTGCCGGAAAAGAAGAAGAAGAAAATAAATAAATGAGAAGGGGAGGCTGCCACTTGTCAAATTGTAGTGCATCCATGTATTCAAAATGTATGGTGCATCCACTGTAGTGGGACTTTCTTTGCTAGGGAAAGAAGCTTCGAGAACTTTCCCGGCATGGCTATTGCGTCGTCGACTCCATGGGCGCATACGTAGCTGAGTTGGTTGAAGTGTGTTGGATGTCTCTTTTCACAACAGCTTGTATTTGAACTTAGGGATGTCAACGGACGGGCTTTACCCGGACCAGAACCAATAAATTAGTATTGGTTTTGGTTCTGGAACCGGCCCAGTAAACACCGGATCCGGACCATCAAGTTATTGTTCCGTATCGGGTATTACCCATTGCTAACTGGTTACCTGTTGGGCCGCTACACCCAAATCCCCAAAATTTTCAATTTCATATTTCAATTTTCAACAAAGGAAAAATCTTTATTGGACTAAAATATAAAATATATTATAAATAAATATAAACGTATTTTGAACATAGTCGTATTTTGATTTTTGAAAAATTAACGTATTTTGTCCTTGTATCGTATCGTATTTAAATCACCATCCGCGTCCTACATGGATTCCCAGACGAGATCCTTCTTCCAAAACAATATACAATCTCTATTCCAACCGTCACCTTCGTAAATTACTAGCAAAATATAAGGATTTTTTAATACGGTTGGAATAGGAGATGGAATAAGAATTTGGAACAGAGGATCTCGTCGTCTCATTCCCCACCCAACAAACCCCGATACACACACACACTGCATGTAAATCGCATAAAGGATTTCAAAAAGTAAGAGAACGTAATCTGCTTATATAAATTGATTATAATAATTGCATCAAAGTAGCTTCATCCAATGCATCAAGTGACAAGTAGTTCCTGAGAACTAAACAAGATAAACAATTTAAGATAGCCTTCAATATAATTGAGAATAAATAAACATAGTGGAGCAACAAGCTTAATGCATCTATACTAAAGAGCAACAAGCAACATAGTGGAGCAACAAGCTTAAGTGCACGGGCTCAAATTTAAAAAAAAAAACCGACCGGTCGGACCGAACCGGACAAATGGGTCGGTGCGAATCGGTCCGGGTCCAAGCGGTTCTAGAACCGGAACCGTTGCTTTAAAATTTAATGGGCTTTGAACGGTTCCGGATTGATCCGAGTAAAGACCGCCCGTTGACATCCCTATTTGAACTGATGTAGTCAAAACATATAATAAGCCCCTCCCCCCCCTCACCACACCCACACACACAAGATGAATAGAATTTGGCAGACAGTGAAGAAGGTGGAGTGGAGCATGATAACGTTTGCAAAGCTCATGATTCCGACTCTTCCATAGGTAATTATAGTGGATTGTTAAACTATAATAGAAAGCATGAGAGAGATACAAAATAGATGAGCAGAAAATCAAACCTTCATAGATCATACGTGCAGCCTTTTATAGGCGATTACAAAGGATGAACTTTACAAACTAACTAACACTAACAGATCTAACAACTTCTTGTTACGACTGCAACCACTGCTAACAAACTAACTGTTGGATTTGTATACTGAAAGCAGTTTTGATTGAGCTTGTATACAATGTTTCCTGTTACCACTATTACAATCTCCTATCTGGATTGATTACTTGATTGCATATATCGTGTCCCTTATCTCATATATAAGTTAGATCATACGGTGTGTAGAAGATCACGAGTTCGTATGATTGGTCAAGCTTAATGAGATATAAAAGAATCACTACCGAGACAACTTGAGGAAGAGTTGTCGGTATAGGCTGCGGTATAGATAAGAAGTGACTTAACTTGGTTGCTTGTCTATGCTGGTACGTCTCTGATGTATTGATGGATCACAGTGAGACGAGTTCTTCTATTTGATCGTCGTGAAGAACCTAGATCTCGGTGACTTACGATGATCTAAATCTCGATAAGGTATTAGGTGAGTATGAGTTGCTGACCATCACTTTGACTTGTTATGGGTGAGGGTTATATGTTCTAACCCAATATTCTCCACATCTTGGGTGGTGGCAATGCTTGTATGTCATGCTAGTTATCTATATCGAGTCACCGTATCCGTTAAGGATATGACGTCCCCTTAATGAGCTCAAAAGGTTTATTGTACTAAACCCTGCAGGTTGAGTTAGCTCAAGTACAATAATAAGGTTGAGTGGTACTACTTAAGGAATTAAAGATATTAATTATTTTAAGCAGTCAGAATGCTCTAAATAATTAATGGACGTGCGATATCTTAAATACGGGAAATTGTAATGTCTAAGTGCAAGCCCGACTCACCTTCGGTAATAAAGGGGTAAGTCAGCATTTATTCTCTAGTGGCATGAATGAATGTTTATAAATTAATTTAGGTTCTGGGCTGAACATAAGATAATTAATTTATTTGAGGCCCATCTTTATTCATTGCATTCGATCCCTGGACTGGCCCATCTAGGCCAGTAGCTGCAGAGAAAATCGGCGCCTCCTTCCTCTCTTAGGATATTGATTTTATTCTCTTTATCCTATAAGGATATTATTATATTTATGGGATATGCATGGATCCTTTCCTTATAGGATTATGGTAATGCATTATAAATATAAGGTAAGAGATAAGATCAAAGCTAATCCTCACTTTTAAACCTAGCAATTATCGAGAATTCCTATAGCCTTTAGGAGACAATTTTCGAAAATTATTAGAGAGGATTAGGGTGATTTTCTGTAGCATTCTCCATAGATTATCCTCACTCGATATTGGAGATTGGGCAACCGGGATACAGTCCAGAAGATCAAAGCACGAGTCTCGATCCATTCCACCTCAACAGATTCAAAGGTAAACACGAGAAAACACCTACGTGTTGCAATTAATTATATAGGTGCATGCTAGGTATATAATCAATGTATGGTGAATTAAACATCCAAGATAGATCATCGGGAGAGGGTCAAAACAATTTTCCCTACAATTGGTATCAGAGCCTGGGATCAGTATCTTGGCTCTGTTGGATTAATTCACGTTTGATTATTACGTGCGCTATATATTAATTGTTGGATATGTCGTTCATCGTAGCTCGTTTTATTTTTTGACGGATTTTGTTTTTCACCACGAGAAAATCCGTGGTTAGATTAGATTTATCTTTCTGTAAATATTATTTGTAAAAGAAGAACGAAGACGAAAGGACGAAGAACGAGACAGACGGAAGACACGTCGGAGAAACCGGACGACGGGCAGGGCGAAGCTGGCGCGCGCGGCGCGCGGCGTGCTCGGCGCTCGCAAAGACGCCCCTCGATCGCTGCGCGCATTTCTCGGCAGCGAGGCGACACGGGCGGCGTGGGGTTTTCGTGTTTACCTTTGAATCATCGAGGTGGATCGGGATGAACGGATCGAGACTCGTGCTTTGATCTTCTGGACTGTATCCCGGTTGCCCAATCTCCAACGTCGAGTGAGGACGATCTATGGAGAATGCTTCGGAAAATCACCCAATGCTCTCTCCAAACTCTCGAAAATTCCTCACAATTTTTCTTGTGATTCTCGAAAATATGAGGATGGATAATTAAGGATTAGCCTTGATCTTATCTCTTACCTTATATTTATAATACATTACCATAATCCCATCGAGATTTAGATCATCGTAAGTCATCGAGATCTTGGTTCTTCACGACGGTCAAATAGAAGAACTCATCTCACCGTGATCCTTCAATACGTCGAGACGCACCGGCATAGACAAGCAACCAAGTCAAGTCACTTATCCATACCGCAGTTTATACCGACAACTCGTCCTCAAGTTGTCTCGGTGTGATTCTTTTATATCTCATTAAAGCTTGACCAATCATACGGACTCGTGATCTTACACATCGTATGATCTAACTTATATATGAGATAAGGGACACGGATATATGCAATCAAGTAATCAATTCGGATAGGAGATTGTAATAGTGGTAACGAAACATTGTATACAAGCTCAACCAAAGCGCGCCAAGATACAAATCCAACATGCTCAAGGCTCAAGTACGCCATTTGCTTTAATAACGGAAACATGTTTAGCGACTTGTTCTACTCATTCATGGGTAGTAGACACGGGTGCGATCGATCATGTTTGTTACACCTGCGAGGGTTCATGCGGACAAGGGCTGCATGATGGCGAGATAACGATCTCCATGGGCAACGCGCGAAAGTCGAGGCCGTTGCAGTCGGAGATGTTACTTTATGTTTTGATAGAACAGTTTCAGATTGAAAGATGTTTTATATGTGCCGGATTTTGGTGGAACCATGTTTCTGTTTCGAAATTGTTTATTCATGGATATTCTATTATTTTGATAGTGGTGTTTCTATCATAAGAAATGACGAAGTTATACGTGTTGACACATTATATAATTCGCTTTATACTATTTACGCTAAACATAATACCTATAACTATGTTGCATCGTCTACAAACCCTAAAAGAGAAAGTTTTCTTAGAAGCGACACCACATTTCTCGGCATCTTAGATTATGTCACATCAATCTAAATAGGATCCAAAGCGGCTAAGAATGGGCGTTGGGTAATCTAACGATTACTCTGGTTCCCGATCGTGAATCATGTATAGAAGGTAAGATGTCGACTAGACCTTCAAAGCGAAGGGTTATAGAGCCAAAGAAGTGTTGGAGCTAGTCCATTCGACTGTGTGGACCGATGTCCACGCAAGCTCGTGGAGAGTGCAGTATTTTGTCACTTTCATTGACGATTACTCAAGGTGCGGATATGTATACCGCTTCACCGCAAGTCCGAATGCTTTGAGAAATTCAAAGAGTTTAAGGCGGAAGTGGAGCGAAGCTTGGTAAAGTATCAAGTCGCTGCGGTCGATCGCGGTGGCGAATACCTCGATAACGAGTTTATGGACTATCTAGTGAAGTGTGGGATTACCTCCCAACAAGATTTACAAGGCACACCACAAGCAAAATGGTGTGTCGAGGCGAAGAAATAGGACTCTTTTGGAAATGGTTAGATCAATGATGAGTTATGCGGCATTGCCTATTTAGTTCGGGGTATGCCTTAAAAGCGGTGCATACTTGCTAAATCTAGTACCATCCAAGTCGATCGAAAAGACCCTTCGAGTTGTGGTTTGGGCGAAGCTCAGTTTAAGCCACATAAGGATATGGGCGATCCGGCACATGTCTTTGAACAAGAAGGGCGACAAGTTGGAGGCTAGATCCGACGCAAGGCTGTTTATTGGCTATCCTAGAGGAACGAAAGGTGGTTTATTCTATAGTCCTAAGGATCAAAATGTCATTATTAGCACTAATGCCCGATTCTTAGAAGAGGATTATATGACAAACCATAAATCCAAAGTTGAAATCATTCTTGTGAATTAGAAGATGATCGTATTCCACCACCGATTAGGCCAAAGGTGCGAGATGTCGAGTCTAGTGGGAGGATCGACACCGATACTTCAAGAAATTGAAGTGGGTCGAGTTTCACTTTGGAGATACCGACCGCATAAGTGGTACCTACCCGACAAGTTGTGCAAGATAGAGAACCACAAGTTTCTCGCACCCACCGTTGCCATTGTGCGATGGCGCCTCGTCAGAGTGTGAGGGTTGTTCGTCAACCCGAGCGATTTATGTTCGTGGGTGAATCTTGGTTTAGTCCCGGAAGCGAACATGCAATAATCGACCCATGGACGTCGGTGAGGCGTCTACAAGACATTGATGCAAGATCATGGCACACGCCTATGGACTTAGAAATTAAGTCCATAACGACTATGGATGTATACGAAAAACACCACTACCGGATGGCGAGGAAGCCATGGGTAGTAAGTGGGTATCAAGAGGAAGAGATTCAGATGGAGAGGTTTCGCTTTTAAAGCCGGGCTTGTGGCGAAAGGGTACACTCAGTTGAGGACATCGATTTCGATGAGACCTTTTGCCGTAGCAATGCTCAAGTCCATCGAATTCTTACGGTCATAGCAGACCCACTGAACCGCGAGGTTTGGCAAATGGATGTGAAAACCGCTTTTCTAACGGTTACCTTGAGGAAGGTAGAGACATCTATATGCGAACCGAAGGTTATGTGGTGAAGGTGAAGAGCATATAGTATGGAAGCTTAAGAAGTCCATTTATGGGCTTAAGCAAGCCTCACGATCACGGAACTTACGCTTTGACGTGGTGGTAAAGTCCATGGATTTACCCAGTTGCCTAGCGAGTTTTGTGTATCGTTTAGATGTCAATGGTGATGTGGTATTTCTTGCACTTTATGTAGATGACATTCTTCTAGTTGGCAACAATGTGAAGTTTTTATCGGGCGTAAAGAGTTGGTTATCCGATCGGTTTCAAATGAAAGACTTAGGAGATGCGCGTACATTCTTGGGATCAAGGTTTACCGAGATCGCAAGAGAAAATATTGAGCTTATCTCGGGCGTCTTACATTGATCTTGTGATTACTCGTTTTAGTATCTTGACCGCCAAGAAAGGATTGCTACCTTTCAGACATGGCGTTCCTTTATCTAAGGAGTAGTCACCTATGACTGCAAAGGAGATAGAGGAAATGAGACAAGTTCACTACGCTCCGCCGTAGGAAGTCTCATGTACGCAATGCTATGTACGAGGCCCGATATACGCTATGCGGTGGGCATAGTAGCTAGATATCGATCTAACCACGGACAAGCTCATTGGATTGCGGTAAAGCATATACTCAAGTACACGAAAGGACTCGAGATTATAGGCTAGTTTACCATGCAGATAGTCTAATGCCTTTGGGTTATCTGAGACTCGATTTCCAAGTCGACCGTGATGAGAAAAAGTCTACCTCGGGCTATGTGTTTACCTTGGTAGGTGGAGCCGTATCTGGCCGAGTGCAAAGCAGCGATGCATTGTGGACTCAACAATGGAAGCCGAATACATATCCGCTTCGGAGGCTGCTAAGGAGGCTGTATGGTTCAAGAACTACCTCATGGATCTAGGTGTGGTACCTGGTTTGCCCAAGAGTATCATAGTTTACTGTGATAACTCAGGTGCAGTGGCAAACTCGAAGGAACCATGGACCCACAAGGCGACCAAACACATAGAGAGAAAGTTCCATGTCATACGAGAAATCGTGAGACGAGGGGACGTGCTGATTGAAAAGATTGATACGACGGATAACCTAGCGGATCCATTCACAAAGAGCATGTCGCAAAAAGTCTACGAAGTGCACGTTCGAGGACTTGGATTGCGCTTGATGGCACCCACTTAGAAAGGAAACTTTTGTATAAGTGGGAGAAGCAAAGTGATGGTTTTGTTTTGTAATAGCTAGTAGAGAGACACATTGTATACTAAAAGTTTGCTTTAGTATAAGTGGGAGATTGTTGGATTTGTATACTGAAAGAAGTTTTGGTTGAGCTTGTATACAATGTTTCTCGTTACCACTATTACAATCTCCTATCCGAATTGATTACTTGATTGCATATATCGTGTCCCCTTATCTCATATATAAGTTAGATCATACGATGTGTAGAAGATCACGTAAGTCCGTATGATTGGTCAAGCTTAATGAGATATAAAAGAATCACGGTGAGACAACTTGAGGACGAGTTGTCGGTATAAAGCTGCTTGTATAGATAAGAAGTGACTTGACTTGGTTGCTTGTCTATGCTTTGATGCGTCTCGGCGTATTGATGGATCACGATGAGATGAGTTCTTCTATCGACCGTCGTGAAGAACCTAGATCTCGGTGACTTACGATGATCTAAATCTCGATAAGGTATTAGGTGAGTATAAGTTGTTGACCATCACTTTGACTTGTTATGGGTGAGGGTTATATGTTCTAACCCGATATTCTCCGTGATCTTGGGTGGTGGCGGTGCTTGTATGTCATGCTAGTTATCATGTCGAGTCACCGTATCCGTTAAGGATGATGACGTCCCCTTAAGGAGCTCAAAAGATTTATTGTACTAAACCCTGTAGGTTGAGTTAGCTCAAGTACAATAATAAGGTTGAGTGGTACTACTTAAGGAATTAAAGATATTAATTATTTTAAGCAGTCATAATGCTCTAAATAATTAATGGACGTGCGATATCTTAAATACAGGGAATCATAATGTCTAAGTGCAAGCCCGACTCACCTTTGGTAATAAAGGGGTAAGTCAGCATTTGTTCTCTAGTGGCATGAATGAATGTTTATAAATTAATTTATGTTCTGGGCTGAACATAAGATAATTAATTTATTTGAGGCCCATCTTTATTCCTTGCATTTGATCCCTGGGCTGGCCCATCCAAGCTCGGAGCTGCAGAGAAAATCGGCGCCTCCTTCCTCTCTTAGGATATTGATTTTATTCTCTTTATCCTATAAGGATATTATTATATTTATGGGATATGCATGGATCATTTCCTTATGGGATTATGGTAATGCATTATAAATATAAGGTAAGAGATAAGATCAAAGCTAATCCTCACTTTTAAACCTAGCAATTTTCGAGAATTCCTATAGCCTTTAGGAGACAATTTTCGAAAATTATTAGAGAGGATTAGGGTGATTTTCTGTAGCATTCTCCATAGATTATCCTCACTCGATATTGGAGATTGGGTAACCGGGATACAGTCCAGAAGATCAAAGCACGAGTCTCGATCCATTCCACCTCGACAGATTCAAAGGTAAACACGAGAAAACACCTACGTGTTGCAATTAATTATATAGGTGCATGCTAGGTATATAATCAATGTATGGTGAATTAAACATCCAAGATAGATCCTCGGGAGAGGGTCAAAACAAGTTTTCCCTACACTAACTATATCTAACAGAAAGATAACAACAATAAAATAAGGTTTTACACGTGAGCATGAACTCGTATGCATATGCAGACTTTAATACAACCCCTACACAAACACAACTACCCTTTTTTAATTGGAAATTTGCTGAGAAGATGAGTTAAGCGAACGGTGGTGACAGGCTTGGTGAAGATGTCAGCTATTTGATCTGCCGTTGAAACATGACATACATCCAGTTCCTTTTTTTACACTTTGTCACGCACGAAATGAGTGTCGATCTCAATGTGTTTCGTACGGGCATGATAGACAGGATTCGACGCAATGGCAGCTGCACTTTTGTTGTCACGCCATATGACCGGTTTGGATGAAGGACGAACACCAATTTCATGAAGAAGAGATTGAATCCAAACTACCTCAACAGCCGTATCAGCAAGTGCTCTATACTCAGACTCGGTTGAGCTGCGTGAGATAACATTTTGTTTCTTTGAACTCCAAGAGATAAGATTGGAGCCAAGAAAAACACAAAAACCTCCTGTTGACTTTCGGTCATCAATGGAACCTGCCCAATCCGCATCGGAAAAGGCGTGAACGTGAAGACGGGGAGATGGATGAAATACAAGACCCTGATGAATGGTACCCTTTAGATATCGAAGAATTCTGCGACAGGCTTTCCACTGGAGAGTTGTGGGATTGCACAGAAATTGGCTGAGCTTATTCACTATAAACGTGATATCCGGGCGAGATAGTGTAAGATATTGGAGGGTGCCTATGACACTACGAAAGAGAGTAGGATTGGAAAAAAGAGAGCTATCATTAGCGTGAAGTTTCGTACCAAGATCATAAGGTGAAGACTGAGGTTTACACTCAAGGAGATTGGTTTTGGCAAGTAAGTCGCGGATGTATTTTGATTGGTTGAGAAGATAAGAACCAGATTTCAGCTTTATGACTTGAATGCCTAGGAAATAATTGACAGTGCCTAATGACTTGAGTGCAAAGGTGTTGGAGAGATCATTAATGAGACTTGACAAAAGAGTGGGATCTTCCCCCGTGAGGAGTATATCATCGACATACACAATGACAAGAAGCAATTTACCCTCTTTACGCATGTAAAAAAATGACTGATCTGATGTAGAAAATTTAAACCCATAGTGGAGAAGATGAGTTTTGATCTTGTCGTACCATGCCCGGGGTGCTTGCTTGAGACCATATAAGGATTTGTTGAGCTTGCAAACATGATGTGAGAACTGAGAATCCTCAAAGCCTTCTGGTTGATTCATGAAAACTTGGACATCAAGAGAGCCATTTAGGAACGCATTGTTGATATCAATGTGTTTGATATCCCACCAAAAGTTCTTTGCAAGAGAAAATATTAGGCATACGAGACATGTGTGATAAGGGCTAAAGGTGTCCATAAAATCCACTCAAACATGTTGTTGAAAGCCTTTGGCTACAAGCCGTGCTTTAAGTCTATCAAGTGTGCCATCAAGATTAGTTTTAATCCGAAGATCCACTTGACCGAATCACATTCATATCATCAGAGTAGGGAACTAATTCCCAAGTCGATTTGGAGATGATAGCTTGAAATTCTTGCACCATAGCCTTTTGCCATTCGGGTTGTGTGAGAGCTTCAGTGAGAGTAGGTTCGATTATTGTAAATGTAGTAAAACCAGGTTTGGTGACTTGTGCTATAAACACTTTGTGTTTGAAGATACCACTTTTGGCTCTGGTGTTCATATGATGATTGTTGACAGGTGGTAATAGAGGAGGAGATGATGAGATGGATTGTGGGCTTTGAGAATTAGGCAGGTTGCTGACCGAGGAATATGAGTCAGTGGGAGAATTGATTTGTGGTGGAGATGGGAACTGGGATCTGTGAGGTTGAGGGGAAGATGATGACTGTGAGTTTGGAACTTGAGTATGACTACTGGACTGAGGAAAACTTGAGAAATCAGGTATAGGGAGAGGTAGAGATATGTTGACTAGACTAGGTTGTGTGGATGTTTGGGACTGAAATAGAACCGTGTATGGGAATTCAGTTTCATTGAATAAGACTGTTCGAGCTATGTAGACTCTTCCCGATGGGTGAAGGCATCTATAGCCCTTATGCGTGGAGCTATAACCAATGAACATACATTTATCCGAACGAAGCTGAATTTTGGATCTGTTGTATTGGCGAAGAAAGGGAAAGCAACTGCACCCGAATACCTTGAACATGGAATAATCAGGTTGAAGCTTAAACAGACATTGAAAATGAGAGATGTTACCAAGTGAGGGAGATGGTAGACGATTGATAATGTGTACTACAGTGGAAAACGCATCCCACCAAAATGAGGAAGGAAGATTGGCTGAGGCAAGAAGAGTTAGACCCATTTCTGTGATATGTTGGTGTTTTCTTTCAGCCCTCCCATTTTGTTGATGAGTGTGTGGACAAGTGTGACGAAAGTTGATGCCTAGACTCTCAAGCATTGGTTTTAGACTTCTATATTCTCCTCCCCCAATCAGATTGTAGACACGTAATTTTAGTTTTAAGCGCTTTCTACATAGACATTGAAGTTGACAAAACTTTACGGACTTACGCATTGGTTTGGAGAGGAAATATCCACGTAAAGCGTGTGAAATCATCAACAAAATGAACATAATATTTGAAACCATCAAGTGAAGGAGACGAGCTAGGTCCCCTGACATCGGTATGCACAATTTGAAATGGAGAGCTAGTTTTAACAGGAACCGAATGAAAACTGAAACTATGTATTTTTCCCATGGCGCACGCATCACAAAAAACTTGTTGTGGCCATTTGAGATTGGGACTGCTATTATTTAAAGCTACTCTTAATACTTGATTACAAGGATGACCTAACCTTTGATGCCATAGCTGAAGATTTGAGCTAGAAGGTGTTGGGGAAGACTTCGGTGTGTGACTGTCGTCTTGAAGCAGGCTGGTGTGGGATGATGAGAATGGGCAGATGAGTTGAGATGATATAGACCGTCTCTAAGAGTACCCTCCAGAAGGATTTGATGTGTAATTTTGTCCTTGACACAACAAAACAATGAGTGAAATTCCAAGTAGACATTGTTGTCAATAGTGAGCTTAGATATGCTTAAGAGATTTTTAGTGATGCTTGGTACACACAATATATTTCTGAGTATGCGAGGTTTGAGACCTGAGTTCGATAGAGTAGATGTTCCCACATAAGATATAGAGAGGAGAGAACCATTACCTACGGTAAGAGATTCTTGGCCATGGTAAGGTGTATGAGTTTGAAGATTATCTATGTTCGCGATGGCGTGTCAAGCTCCGTGTCGGGACACCGATCGAGTTGCTTTGAGATGTGGGGTTAGAGGATAAGTGAATGCGAGATGTTCGATACATGGGGTGACGGATGAGTTGTGCTTTGTGTTGGATTGTTGTGAGGTGAGGTGGTAAGCGTCTGTTGGGATTATCGGTGGGAGTGGATACATGTTTTGTGTAGTGAGCTTGATGAGTGATAGCAAGGACTCTATGCCATTAAACCGACATCAAAGCGTTTAAAGCATTTTATGGCAATGTGATTGGATTTACCACAGTTTGGCAAATAATTACGCTACTATTTCGAGATTGAACCCGCCACCACCTCGGCCTCTGTTGCTTGAACCACGAAATCTGAACGGCCATGACCTCGGAGCTTGAATTGTCTTGTCTGTTGCATTAGCTTGCAACATAGACGCATGAGGTGTAAATCCGGATGTAGCTTGATTCATCAATCTTATTTCATGCGTTTGCGGCGCATTTGGACTCCATCAAGGTAAGCTCTTGAGACTTTGATTGAAGAAAGATGTAGATAGTTTCAAACTCGGACCTAAGCCTCCAAGAACAAAATTTATCATATCCGAATCGGATAATTGATGACCTATCTTGAACAATTGATCGATATGCATCGAATTTTAAAATGTATTCATCTATAGAGACCTCCTTCTTCATCGTGCGCAATGAAATCGAGTTGCGCAGATCTTGCTCTGGATTGAGAGTGAAAGAGATTCTCAAAACCACCCACAGTTCATACGTGGTGGTGCATCGCCAACATAGCCAATCATAGAAGGAGAAAGAGCGATAATATCGGTGAATACAAATTGGTCTCTGACTGACCATGCTTGTGTATATGAGATTCGAGCAGTTTCACGGATGAATTGATGAGGAGCAACACTTTGTTGTAGCACATCTTCAAATCCGTGAGCTCGATTTGTAGCTAAATTTATGTTTTCCGAAGATATAATTTGTCTATCTAGTTTAATCTTGTGGGATGAATGGAAGGTAGATTAGTTTGATTGGTGTTGGTTTGATCCATATCCGAGAGAAGGAAGAAGGAAGGAGATATGCAGATCTATGAAGGATATAAACCTTGCTCTGATACCATGTTAAACTATAATAGAAAGCATGAGAGAGATACAAAATAGATGAGCAGAAAATCAAACCTTCATAGATCATACGTGCAGCCTTTTATAGGCGATTACAAAGGATGAACTTTACAAACTAACTAACACTAACAGTCTAACAACTTCTTGTTACGACTGCAACCACTGCTAACAAACTAACTATATCTAACAGAAAGATAACAACAATAAAATAAGGTTTTACACGTGAGCATGAACTCGTATGCATACGCAGACTTTAATATGGAAGAGAGGTTGCTAACCAAATCACTGATTAGAGCTGAAGGCAGCTCAGAGTTCATAATTTTGAGATCATGACAGGGAAAGGGAATAAATTCTGAATGGAGATAGTGTTGAGTTTGGTGTAGGAGGGTCAATATTAAGCTACCACCAAGTGGAACTGTGACAGCAACAACTCCGATAGTCCATGCCATGATACCAGTCCTCAGCACAGTTCTCAGATCCATCTTCACACCGCTAAGGAATATGATGTACCCAGTAAGTCCAAGTAGACATCTACTTCTTGTGGGAATAAGGCGAGGATCTCAGAGACAAGGCGAGGCAAATGGAAGCGACGGAGCAATAGATGAAGGGAGTGGGTGATGGTAAAAATGATGGTGAGCTGAAGGTGTAGGCGGGGTAAAGCGAAGTCGAGGAAGTCTCTGCTGCCGGGAGAGTGCAGCGCCGTATCCACATAGCAGAAATCAGCGGTGATGTTGCCAGGCCACTCATTCCTGATCGAACCACTCTTGTCCATTGATCAAACTCCACCTCTTACCTTCCAATGAGGAAGAGAAAGCTCTTCACTTTTGTTATTTCATACAAAATAGATTTTGATGGATTTTTGTTGAAATTAAAATGGATGGAGCTACGAGTAGGGGTGTAATCGAATCAAACCGAGCCGAACACCATCGTACTCAAGCTTGGTTTGTTTAGTATCGAGTCGAGTCTCGAGTTTTATTTATCGAATATTTCGAGCTCACGAACTTATTCGAGCTTTAATCGAACTCAAACAAACTTTTTAAATTTAGATATATGTTTAGAATATTAATTATTTTATTTTAAAAATAAATTATTTTATCCAAAATAACAACAATATATTTATTAATTTCTTATAAAAATAAAAATAGTTAGAAATTTAATACAATAATTACTAATTATAGAAAGAAAATAATTGTATCTAGTTAATAATTTTATATTTTCAAAGTAAATCAGTTAACGAACTTATTCACGAGCTAACAAGCCGAATACTATCATGCTCAAACTTGGTTTGTTTAGCTAACGAGCTTCACTCAACAAACTCGAACGAACTTTTATCGAGCCGAGCTCCAAATAACTCACGAATAATTTGGCTCATTTACGGCCCTACCTACGAGAAATGTTCGCATGACTTGCTTATAATATTACTTAAATATGTATCCACACATCACACACATGTATTCAAATTAATTTTCATGTTAATTTACTTACGGATGTGCCATATGATCTATACGAGTGATAACAATACATAATAAAATTGTTGCACTTATCATCAGTTTGCAATGTGAAGGAAGATTAGCTACGTACAAACATTTCATTGGTTCCAAAAACCAATTCAGTCGTTATTTGATTAGTGCGCTCTGGGTAATTCCAGTTCTCAAAATTTTGTATATTATCATTAATAAGTAAACAAAATAAAAATAGAAAAATATGAATTATAAAGAGCACCCTCAGTTTCTTTTGTATTATTAATCTTCCAAAAGGTATATAATAAGTGTAAGTAAAAAAATAATTTGGTAACTAAACTTTGCACTTTAATTCAATTTATATTTTTTACATGTCGTTATAGAAGTAGCTAGTATCTGTAAATAAAATCGTATATAGGTTAAATTTCTTCTGCTCTATCACTAGATAAGGTTGTTAATTTCATATATATTCTCATCCACCATTAGACTATACATGTTAATATTGGATACTTTCCATATATATATATATATATAGTATAATTATTTTTAGGGGAATTAAGCATCGTTTATCTCAAAGAAAAAGAAGAAAAAGAAATAGGAGTTATACATACCTACCCGCAAAGAAAGAGGGCTGGCGACCCAAATTATACCAACAATATTTTTTGCACAAAAGTATTTTAAAAGTCAGTTTTTATTTCACCAAAAGCCACTTTAATTTCTGATTTATTACAGTAATCCCCCATATATAAATCTTTTAAGCGTAATTATAAGTTACTATAGTTTTTAAATTATTTATTTGATCGCATATTCTGTATTTTGAGATTACTCGAATGCTAATCAAATTAATTAAGATATTCTTTTCAAACTCAAATTCTTTAACTCAATTATTTAAGTCAGTCGATAAAAGGAGCTCGTGGATAAAAAGAAAAATTGGTACATCAGTGCAGCGAGGCACGAGTGGTATAATAATCAACTTAATTTGATAAATTTATTAATAATGGAAAAAAAAAAAAATTGGTTTGTCTTATAAAAATATTTTTGATGGAATTGGAGGATTTGTTAGACATAAGTGAAATATTCATCTATCTTATTATAATAAGGTCCCATAAAGAAAAATGAATATTCTTCCATTGAGCTTTATGAAGCTAATTAAGTTGGAGATGATCCCAAAAGATTCAATCATGCAAAACTCTATTCTGGTCAAATGAAATTAAATGACTCAAAAGAAAGATAAAGCAGTGCCTTGCAAATTCACTTATTCTATTCAACAATGACCATTATCTGAAATTTGCATGCTTTTCCTTTCTGGAGATAAACTTAAAGAAGCCGACTATTTGAGTATTTTAATAGGGCAAGTTTAATATGGTGTCGATTGCGATGTTTGGATCTTTCATTTCTATATTCTATAATTTTGAGTTTTTTTTTTTGATATCATGGGGACCCGCAATAATTCTTTTAAGTCTTGTGTGAGAAAAACACGCGATAGCGCGCAAACCATACAGGACGGAGTAGCATTTGGAAAATCAGGTGTGAGTCAATTTTGAGTTTTTCTTGATCAATAGACATTGTGTTATAGACGATTACGCCAAATAATATTGGAGAAAATAGTCAATGAATTTTTTTAGTGCTGTATTGCTTGACAGCTGCATGCATCTGAAATAATAGCACTCTTTTGCTGTGTAGATTTTGCACCAAAATGGCACAAACATTCTGAGCTCCAACTATTCGCACCAACTGTCGCATCTATTATTTTCCAAAATTAATATCCATTAACACCTAATTTTCAATATTCGGATTAATTTTTTTTGTAAAATATTTCTATCAAACCACTACAAAATTAATTTGGTGCAAGATTTGGGTGGAATGGTGTGAAAAACTGCACCAAATTGGTGTATTGGTACAGCACTAGCAACTTAATTTAAAATAATGGAATCTAAAGATGACTGCCTTAGAGCAAATATTCCTCATATTATGAGGTCACTTCCATTTTCCCTACTCTATATACCTATAAGCATGCAGGAATATACTTAAGTGAGCAAGCATGATTTCCAATGAATCATATGCCAAGATACTCCATCCAATAGCTAGGGACATGTTACACTTTATCCATTTATATATATATATATATATATATATATATAGGAGATGGATCGGTAGGAATAGATAATTTGGTAGGAAATAGGAATGAACCTTTGATTTTTATATCAATGGTTGAGATTTTGTGTTTTGTGTGCTACACGGATTATTGTGCAACACTATAACTCTTCTTGTGCTTCTGTTGATGAAACATGTGCTAAACTAATATATTTAGATATGTGCTACGAATGGATGAAATATGTGCTAAACTTTCATGTGCAATACATTAATTACGATTGTCTACACAATATGAAAGATATCTACTATTCCTACTTTTGCACATTAAGGACCAACCCTATATATATATATATATATATATGGGAGGTTAACATGAGAACCATTTTATTGTGAGCGTGAGAACCAAAAGCGATGAATTCACGGTGAAAGTTGATGAATCCATTTGGAAAAGAATCAAAAAATAGAATTTTCGCCTCTCATGGGATTCGAACCGGGTGAAAATTTCTAAATTTTGAATTCATTAACTTTCTCAACGGATTCATCAACTTTTATAACGAATTCATTTGGTTCTTAGTTTTTAAGATAATAATGGTTCTTATTTGAACAAACTCTCTCTCTATATATATATATATATAGTGGTTATCGTGTAGATACTCTTTATAGGATAAATATGAGGATAAATGTCAACCCTTGATAAATCAATACGAACGCTTCAGATTCAATACACAAATTATGACGTAAATGTACAATTATATACATAAATGTGCATGTAACAAATTCAGATGCACACTTAAAAACCGTTAGATTTTCAAATCTAATGGAGATGATTTGTTCTCATTTATGTATGTTAAAGATTGTATGTACATGAATCAATTCCTATATATATATATATATATATACATATATATGTTTATAATATATTATATATGGGAGGGTTAACGTGAGAACCAAAAAATGATGAATTTGCTATGAAAAGTTGATGAATCAGCTGAAAAGTTTCTGAATCCAAAAAATAGAATTTTCGCTCCTCGTTGGATTCGAAACTAGGTGAAAGATTTTGAATTTTATGAATTCAGTAACTTTCCTAAAAGATGCATTAACTTTCATTGCAAATTCATTTTGTTCATAGCTAATTTTCAGCTTCTTGGTTACTCACGTAAAAAATGGTTCTTATTTGAGCCTCGATATATATATATATATATATATATATATATATATATATATATATATATAGAGAGAGAGAGAGAGGGGGGGAGGGGGGAGAGAGAAAAAGAGAGATTCATCCAATCCACACAAATTGTTGTTCAATTTGGCAAGAGGAAGAAAAGATATATTGTGGTGCAAATGGGCTGCAAGGATCCCATGATGTAGCTAGAAAATAAATGGTTGAATCATCGTCATTATCGACGCTCGATCGGCTCGACAACGATATACCAATTTTTGGGGTTGGATTGTGGAGAATTAGCGTGTACATATGTGGAAATTGGAGATGATTAGACGTCCATTTCAGTATTTGGTGCTACCTCCACTTTACCACTTTTTTTATGCGTATATAAACCTTTAATTTGGGTTTTCTAATCTTTAGCCCCATTTTATTCTGCTACTCGATCATGAACAAGGATTTGGTTTTCTTTATATTAATTAATTAATTAAATATGAGGCCGGGGAAAAGAAGACTTAGATTCTTTCTTTTATATTAACTTATTATTACAATCTCGTATTTTAACTAAAGCTCAATATTCTACCTATCTCGACAAGAATAAAATACTATCGAAACATGTGTAATAAACAAATGGCAGATGTAACAATACGGGCATTTAATCAACTATGCCTTGTGATTTTAGTCGTTGAAAATTAGGATTGTTAACAAACGGAGCTACTCACAAGTTATTCGAAACTCAGCTCGAGAAAAGCTCGTTTGGAGTTCGATTTAATTACAAACGAGCCAAGCTCAAGCCTCATGCTAGATAAAATTGTCGAGCCGAGCTCGAGCTTTATGATGCTCGGCTTGTTAGGCACGCGAGCATGTTCGGATTCATCGATAATCTACAAAACCACTTTCTCACACTTTATAGACTACGCTTTTCGTGAAAAGCGAGTCTATAGATAGACTACGCTTTTTATCAAAAGCGAGTCTATGTGCGAATTTTTTGAGTATAGACCACGCTAACAAAAGCGTAGTGTATTTGTGTAGTCTATAAGGTATAGACTACGCTTAAAACGCGTAGTGTATGTGCGTGTTTTAATAAAAAGCGTAGTCTATGTCATAAATTAAAAAAAAAAAACAAACTTGAGATTAAAGACTTAGTTATTTTCAGAACCAACTCTCAATATACCTGCACTTCTCCATCTCCACTGGGTCCATCGCCCAACCCCACCACCACAAGTCCGCCACATAAAGACTAATGCACCGCCCACAACCATACATCATCCCTAAATCCAAATCTCATCACCATCACCTAGCCAATTCCTTCGTTGCCACCACTCTTCCACAATCGCCATGCCACCACAATCGAAACGGTAGCATCTCTTACGATCCTCGCAACCAAAACCCTAGCTCATGCTCATGGACGCCACCGGACGCCGCCATTACCGCCCAACCCATCGATCGTCATCCGCAGAAGTTCAACAATCTATTCGATTCCCCGCTCACCTTTTAGAGATTTAACAAAAACACGGAGAAAGAAAAGAATTAGAAAATTATTCT
Source organism: Salvia rosmarinus (assembly GCA_036937905.1). Lineage (NCBI taxonomy): Eukaryota > Viridiplantae > Streptophyta > Magnoliopsida > Lamiales > Lamiaceae > Salvia > Salvia rosmarinus. The sequence goes on from CM072813.1 coordinate 20,093,594, forward strand.
ATCGCGGTCTGTTCTTTTGGGGTTTTTTTTAATTTTATTTCGCTGCTATCGGTGTTGCTTTCTTGATTTTTTATAAATATTTGTATGAGTTTTACGTGATTTATGTACACATTCCATGTATTAATGTTGTGGGCTTTTCCGCTTAATCGCTTAAAGTGTAAAAGTTTAATCAAGCTCATCGAGTAAGCGAGATCTTTGTCGAGTTCTTGTGATTGCCGCCTTTGTTCAGGGTTTGGGATTTAGTCGCTTTCATGTTTTCTTCAAGTATTTATTGTTAACATATAAATCTTACTTGTTTAGGGCTTTTATTAGCTACCGTCATTTCGTGAGATTTACTGAGAATTGAGCGGTCTTTTCAAGAAATTCAAGAATTCTAGTTGTTAGCATTTGCTTCCTTTTAGTCTTCGAGCTCTTCTTTGCAAACCGGTTCGATATCCGAGTAAAATCATTTCGCTTTAGAGATTATACATTTTGGAGATTGTGGATTATGGATAAGGATAAGTCATCATGGGAACATACTCCGCCTGGGAGGTACTGTTTAGTCAATTAAATTTATTGCAAAGAATGTGCATTTAATACTATTTTATCAAGATTAGATCTTCTCGTATTATTTTCACCGTTTGACTTGCTTAGTCCACCATTATAGAGTATCTAATTAGTAAATTTGTATTACATTCTCGATGTCGATATAAGTTTCTTTGGGTTGCGATTGTTGTTCAGATACTTTTTTCGCCTCATTGTGTTCATCTCTTTGTTAATCGCTTTTGTGAACATGTCTCAGAAACCAACTATTTCAATTCCAACTATCTCAGAAATCTCTCAAGAAAGACCCCATTCAATCAATCCTTACCACCCCGACTATGTATTTGAACTAATAACAAGAATGATAAAATATAGAAAAAAAAAGGAAACGGAATAAGTGTTGAAAATACCATCAACTGCTTTCCATTACGGCTTATCAGAATCGTCGTAATTAGTTTCTCTTTTGTAGCATAATTATTTGTAGCATAATTTTTATACGGCTATGAAGTGGAACATGAATGGTTGTTTTTGAGAATAGATTAAAAGTTACTATTACTAAAAATTTAAGAATCTGAGATGACATCAAGAATGCCCCACCAGTTTATCCGAATTCACATTTCCTTATCCTATTTGCCATTTATTATCAAGTATTATGCGCTCGTAACTTCTTTGACTATTGCGCTACATTCTAACAACCATTTTCTCTCTATTATCGCTCTATCTATGATTTGCTTGACATTATCGATCGCTTTCTCCATCATTTTATGTTTGATTTGGATTATCTGTTATTAAAATAAAAGAAAAACAATATTTGCTTCTTTCGTAAAAACAATATCGTTCTATCTATGATTTGATTTGGATTATCTCATTATTAAAACAAAATAGGCCTCGAAATTTCGTAAATTAAATTTCATGAAATTTCAGTAAAGTAATTCAACCGAAATAAAAATTTCAAGTGACCTTCGACCCGGCCGGGTGGCCGCCTGATTCCTGTGCGGGCGCGCCTGACCCATCGGAAGCGGCCCGCCTCGATTCCCCTGAAGGGCCGCCGCCTGATTGCTGCGGGCGCGGCCTCAACCCCACCTGTTTGGCGGCACCACGGAATTCCAAGCGGATGGCCTCGTCTCTGCTTGGCGGCACCATGGAAGAATTACAGAGTCGGTTCTATTTCCATGTCTCACTTATACATTGGTGATGATTCTTCGCCTTCGACCCATCTTAATTTACAAGCTTTGATCTCGTAGGTAATCGGCGACATTTGGGATGGGTGCGATCTGTGTTATCGACCCAAGTAACACTTGGTTTTGCACAGATCCGCCGATCGGACAATCAAGGTTAGATATACATATCTTGTTTTTCTTGAAGCTGTTTAAGTCTGATCTCCGAGAAAACAAAATTGAACGGAGATGGTATATGTTAAGTGATGTGCATATTAATTCCTTAAGATCCGTTACTACCGAGTTTTCTTTAGAGATTTGGTGAAACAGTTTTTTTTGTTCACTTTTGAAATTTTAAGTTGTAATTGGATTAGACATTGCTTACTGAGCCCAACACAAACAAGAAGAGAGATTTGGAAGTTCTTTTTCACATCGGTTGGCGATTAGGAATGTTTTGAGCGATGATCCGTCCCACATCCATTAACAACCGATGCGATTATATGGTTGTTCTTGTTGAAATACTCAAGTGTCTAGTTCTATTTGTGGGCATGTTTCGCACAATCCGAATTTAATGGTCAAGGATTTGTTGTGATCAAGGACTCGACATTTCATGTTTTATTATGTTCTCAAACTAACTCGTCTGTTTTATTCTTTCTATTCACTCTTCCTTCTATTCGGCAAGATATGGGACCTAGCAAGTGGCGATCGAGACTCACTCTTCGGGTCACATCGACCAAGCACGAGGTAGTTCGCTTTTCCTTTTCGCTTTTTGTTGTTCACTTTTTATTCATTTGGTGGTATTAATATAAGAACCGAATTTTCTTGCAGGTTCTGTCATAGCAACAAGCATACATACATGTTTTCTCGCGGTGATGATAAATTAGTTAAATGTTGGGACCTAGAGCGTAATAAGGTCGGTCCCGCATTTTTCAACACCGCTTCATTTGAGTACATCTATCGCTCATTGTAATGTCGCTTTTTTTTTTTTTAGGTTATTCGCTCTATCACGGCCACCTTAGTGGCGCTTATTGCTGGCACTTCATCCTACTATCGACATTTTGCTCACGGAGGTCGAGATTACATTTGTCGGGTATGTATTGTATTTTACACTCTTATGGTACCTATTTTCGGTGAGTATGTACTAATTCGTTGTGTGATGTTTTAGGTATGGGATATTCGCAAGAAAGCGCAAATTGCATTACTTTCACGGGCATGATAATACTGCTTGTTCAAGATTCACACGACCCACAAGACGTGCTTATTTTATACCTTGGAAAGTAGCATCACTATTTTTGTCAAAAGTATATGCAGTAGCTAAAAAATTATTTTAGTTATAACTCATGAACCGACTTGTTCTTCGCAGATCCATAAGTCATTACAAGCTCCCCATGATTCAACAATAAAGTTATGGGATCTTAGAACTGGTATTGCTTTTGAAAATACTTGTATTTTAATATAATAATGTTTCATCTGCCTTTTAAAAGTGAAAGTGCTTGTGTTCTATTTGTGGGCATGTTTCTGTACAATCTGAATTTAATGGTTGAAGGATTTGTTGTGATCAAGGACTTGACATTTCATGTTTTATTATGTTCTCAAACTAACCTGTCTGTTTTATTCTTTCTATTCACTCTTCCTTCTATTCTGGCAAGATATGGGACCTAGCAAGTGGCAGACTGAGACTCACTCTTACTGGTCACATCGACCAAGTACGAGGTAGTTCAGTTTTCCTTTTGCCTTTTTTTGTTGTTCACTTTTTTATTCATTTGGTGGTATTAATATAAGAACCGAATTTTCTTGCAGGTCTGGCTGTTAGCAACAAGCATACATACATGTTTTCTGCCGGTGATGATAAATTAGTTAAATGTTGGGACCTAGAGCGAGAATAAGGTCGGTCTGCAATTTCAACACCGCTCACGGTGAGTACATCTATTGGCTCATTGTAATGTCTTTGCTTTTTTTTTAGGTTATTCGTTCTTATCACGGCCACCTTAGTGGCGTTTATTGTCGGGCACTTCATCCTACTATTGACATTTTGCTCACGGAGGTCGAGATTACATTTGTCGGGTATGTATTGTATTTACACTCTTATGGTACCTATTTTCGTGAGTATGTACTAATTACGGTTGTGTGATGTTTTAGGTATGGGATATTCGCAAAGAAAGCGCAAATTAGTACACTTACGGGCATGATAATATGCTTGTTCAAGATTCACACGACCCGATCGTGCTTATTTTATACCTTGGAAAGTAGCATCACTATTTTGTCAAAAGTATATGCGATAGCTAAAAATTATTTTAGTTATAACTCATGAACCGACTTGTTCTTGCGGGATCCACAAGTCATTCAAGCCCCGTGATTCAACAATAAAGTTATGGGATCTTAGAAGCTGGTATTGCTTTTGAAAATACTTGTATTTCTTAATATAATAATGTTTCATCATGCCTTTTAAAAGTGAAAGTGCTTGTCTGTTAGGTAAAACAATGTCGACCACGACACATCATAAGAAATCAGACGAGCTATGGCTCCACATCCAACTGAGTAAGCATTTTCTTTTGCATTATAATTCTTTGTATTGTAGCAATTGTGGGAGTTGACTTTTATCTTTTCCATGACCCTATACCGCCTAATTTCATGTTTCCTTTTCGTGGACTGTTTTGTATCTCTGCGAGAATATTAAAGTTTAGACTTCAAGAGGAGAATTCATGCACATCTTGTCAGAAGTTTCTATGAATCACGATCGCACTATGTGAACTTAAGGAATGTGCAATGTGGGTCTTCATTGCTGTGCAATTACTTTGTCAACTGTATTGTTGCTCACAATAATGCACCGATTGCTATGCTCGTCTCTAATAATTTTGTTGAGATTAAAAGTAATGTGTTCAAACGTTATAAACAATGTGACTACTTTCCCAAGGTTTGATGGTTTAAATAAGTTTTCTTGAGATGTCTCTGTTTGATTCTCAATCGCTTCATTAGTCCTATATTCGACGTCCTCATTTTTGCTTTGTGCATTTCTTGAGGAGAAAAAGGCGTTAGTGTTAAAGCTGAAAACCACTACACTATAAAGGAACATTTTTCCATCGTATTATTAAAGGATATGTGGCTCGGTATGTTATCCACTTTTGAAAATTTTACATCAAATGCTTAATGATATGAGCTCTATTTGATGTATTTACCGCCATTGTATTGGTTGGGCATCAATGAGAAGTGGCTTTTGCTTTTAGTCGATTATCCTTGTTTATCTGTGTGAGGATGATGTTCACGATCGCATTTCTTGTGATATAGTTTTAAGGTTGTACTTATTGAATTGTCCATTTTATGATTTCTTTGAAACTTGCTTAAAAAGCACGGATGCACTATCTTTGTAGTTATTTTGTTTGACACTTTAAATTATTTTGCGGGGAGGGACTTTCTTGGAAAGATGGTAAGTTATAGGCATTGACGTTATACATGCCAACGTTCTCTCTAAGGATGCCTTAGTGAATTTATTTTAACTGCAGAAAATATGGGGAAAGTATATATGATGGAAAGTTTCGGTATGAAACTATTATTGGTTTCACCTTTATTTTCTAGTTTACATCCGGACTTCAAGATCGATGCATTGAGCTTTAAGTAGTCATTCCTATCTTCTCGGGAAGTCTATGGAAAGCATAGTTTACAATAGTATCTATAATATCGCCCTATGAAACATAATTTTAAAGTTTGAGATTCAAGTCGAGCATAGTTGAGTTGGATGATTTACGCCCGAGTGTTGCGGTTCGATCGGAAACTTCGAGTGCGACATCAAATCTGTGCTTTTCCGGTGTGCCATGCGGCGTGCTATTCCAAATCTCGTGTTAGCCTCACTAAATCTGGATATAGTTGTATTTCCGTCTCTACGTGTTTGTGCACAAGAGAATGGGCTTGGACCCCGAGTGATCTTTTCCTTTTGTGAGCATTACGGTGTCCACCGAGAACATGTGAGTGTAGAACTTACGCGCGTGAAGTTGCAAGAGAAAACCTTGGTCAAGCAAGTCTTGATTGTACCTCGTGTTCTTTGGATGCTCGTGATGGATCCTCCGAGGCTCAAATTCAACCACTCTCACGGATTGATTACGGTATGCCTTGATCACCGCTTTCTTCACTGCATCTTATTTTGTTGTAGCGCCAATTCCTTCCTGAGAAATCTTCCTTCCTTCTCTTCTCGACTCTCAAATGGTTCTATATATGAGGATGGAATAATTTGAGACCGACAAGATGGAATAATTTGAGGCCGACAAGATGAAGCATGTGGTATAAGACATCTTAAATTTATCATATGTCTCTTCACCGTCCCCCGATTGATGCTTGGGTCTTCCCAAGAGGGATGGTTACGATCATCTTTAATCGTTGCCTCTGTCGAGTTTAAGATTCCCACTCACCATTTTTTCTCCTTATCTGCTTAAAGCACTTCAACTTTACTTGGTTTCTATTGGATCGTTTAAAGTAAACTAATGTTGCCACTCCTACGACATTTCCACTTCGATCAAATCAAATCCTTATTATTTTCTTTTATGCCTACCATGATTTGAGCAACTTCAAATTTATTTCAACTTTATCTCGATTGATGATCTTGATCCGCTTTAGAAAACCCGATCTTAAATCAAAAGTTCTCGGAATAAATTTCAACTATTATTCGGATCTCTTCTCGGAATCGAATGTTGAGCTTATTTTATGTAGATCTAGATGGAAGCTTGCTCTAGTACAACCCTTATCTTAAGTTTTTGAAGTTGAAAATAATTTATGAATTGTTCAATACATGTTTCATGTAGGTTTGCAGACCGATACTATGATCGTCATTATCGTTTGTCTTGGTGAAAGCCTTCACCGATCTTTGGACTCGTTTAAAGCGCAATTGTTGTTGTGGTTCCATTTCTTTACGCTCACATGTAAGATAAACATTTCATTTCTTTAATATAATCATTTTTTCATACAAGAGTGCTAATATTCTATTTTGAATTGTTAATAGCTTCAAAATCGGTCTTACTCTCAAGAGGACATTGATGAAGTTCGCGTTGAACGGGCAAATTCATCTTCTTCACATATAGTCTTGTGATGTTTTAGTTGTAAGTTATTGATCTTTTGAATTATTTTGTCTTTGTGTTATGAAGAATACGGTCTTATTGTTTTGTTAAGTGATGTGCATAGTATTTTTTGTATAGTGATTTTGTAGATGTAATGAAAGCAGTTGTATATTTTTGTATAGTGATTTTGTAGGTGTAATGAAAGCAGTTGTATATTTTGAATAGTGATTTTTGAGCGTAGTCGCAAGTATATTTTAATCTCATTTGCTTGTGTTATTAATTGTACATGTGTTTAAATAAAGAAATTAACTACGGTTGAAATTGAAAACCGTAGTTGTTATTAAATTGACTACGGGTTGTAATAGAAAAGCGTAGTAAATTTGGCATTAAAACCGTAGTAAATAAACTCAAAACCGTGGTTAATACATATAGACTACGACAAAAAGCGTAGTCTATGTGCGGCGTAGTCTATGGTGGGTATAGACTACGGCGTAAAAGCGTAGTCTATGTGCGGCGTGAGTCATGGTGGGTATAGACTACGACAAAAAGCGAGTGTACGAGCGAACCATTGTGAAGTTCTGTGTATAGACTACGGCGAAAAGCGTAGTCTATGTGCAAAAAGCGTAGTCTATAGTGGGTATAGACTACGCATAAAAACGAGGTATGCGCTGCCTTTTCTCAGAAGTGCGGGGTATAGACTACGGCGTGGCGTGGTCTATGTCGAAAAGCGTGAGTCATGCCCACTATAGACTACGGCAAAAAAAACGTGAGTGTATGCGCGCATTTTTACAGAGTTTGTGGTAGACTACGCTGAAAAGCGCGGGCACATTCACAAGCTGGTTATTCAAGCTTGTTCGTGAGCTAGTTAAACGAGTATATTCGCGAACTTACTCACGAGCTTGTCAAACAAGCTTGTTCGCGAGCCTTGGATATTCAAACATACAAAAATATTATGCATTGTCACTTAAACAAGTTGAATTCGAGCTCAAGTAACAAGTTAATTAAGAGCACATTTTGATTATTTATCGAGAATTAAGAGCACATTTTGATTATTTATCGAGCCTTTTACAAGATTTGAACGAGCTCGAATACCACTTATATGAATATCAAGCGAACCAAGCTCGAGCTCACTAATTGGATGAGAAGCCAAGGTCGATTAAGAAAACAGAAGCTCGAGCCAAGTTAGGACACCTGAATATCTAACCGAGCTTGAGCCAATCAATATTCGACTTGGTTCTGCTCGTTCACAACCCTAGTAAAAATTGTTTTTTAAACTGAGGAATTTAAATAAGTAAGTTTGAAAATAGGGGGCAACTCTTGCTGTCCGCCTTCTTTTAGTATATATTATGCTTTGGATCTTCCTTGCCTTAACTGCAATTTTAAGAGCAAAATTAATGTAATTTGTACCAAGAAAATTTATTTATGCATATAAGTATTAAATATCTGCGGTGTCATCTCAACTTAATCTCTTGATCATGTCACACCCCCCACCCTCCCACCCCCCCGAATTAATTACCACAAAGACAAATTTGAAATGGAATATTTCATAGCATACATATTAATTAAATTGTTCTTATACTCAAGCAAATTAATATATAATTAAGATGAAGTTCAAAATTTAATAATTTGAAACATCTCTTGTTTAGATGTGAACTAAAGCATTAGTTCTCATTAAAAAGCAGTGTGTGGCGCACATAAAAATTGAGACAAGAATAATGATTATTCTCATAATGGCATGGCTTACGCCATGCAATTATTTTTTTCATTTGTTTCCTGACTCGGATGCCTTGTTCTGTTTCAGTACGTGTACTCCATCATCTTCTTTTTTTATTTCTCGTCAGCTTCCAAAATCAAGCTAAATCATAGATATTTTATTATTCCATCCAAAACATGGATAACACATATTTGCTTTTTCAATATATTCCATCAGATTCCTCGCTGATTAATATTGCACTACCACAATATTAATTCTCATCACTCTATAAATAGGTTGGCTGCGTAGCTCTCCATCTCTTAAGAACAACTCAACTCTTCTTATCAATAGAAGGTGACAGCTAGAAACAATTTTGTTGAGAGAATAGAAAATGAAGAGTGATGGGAGTTTCTTCAACACCTGCAAACCCTATATTGCAATGATATCGCTGCAATTTGGATATGCAGGCATGAACATCATAACCAAAATATCACTTAATGGAGGGATGAGCCACTACGTCTTAGTCGTTTATCGACACGCCATCGCCACCGCTGTCATAGCTCCCTTTGCTTTCTTCTTCGAGAGGTACGACCATCCATCAATCAAGATCTTACTCGCATAGTCCCTTTGTGGTTAATCCGATACAACCTTTTGTTCTCCTAATTTTGAAATATAGTGCTCATTTATATTAATTTGTTGTAATTGCAGGAAGGCACAGCCAAAGATAACATTCCCGGTGTTCATGCAGATTTTCATCCTCGGCCTTCTCGGGTAATTAATTAAGTTGTCCCATTTCGTTATATATGTCTTCAATAAGTATATACATGCAAGAATTATTTATTTATGTATTTATTTTTCTTTAGGCCTGTGATTGACCAGAACTTCTACTATGCTGGTTTAAAGCTGACTTCGCCGACTTTTTCATGTGCGATGAGCAATATGCTACCTGCCATGACATTTGTCATGGCCATAATATTCAGGTGAATAGTCACAACTATATAAATAATAATTAAATTATACATACTTTTTTAAATAAAACACATTGACACATACTAACTCCTCTAGAAGACTTGAACTTCCGACAGATTGATTGGAGGGAAAACTATCTTACCAACTAACCTGCACTCCTTTGTCTAAATTACGCACAATTATGTTGAAAAATAAACTAATAGTAGAATTTTTTATTTTTTGTAAAACAAAAAGGATGGAGAAAGTGAATATAAAGAAGGTGATATACCAAGCGAAAGTGGTGGGAACGGTCATAACGGTGGCCGGCGCCATGCTGATGACCTTGTACAAAGGCCCACTGGTGGAGATGGTGTGGACGGCGCACCGCCACTCCGCCGACGGCGGCGGCGCCACCAGCAAGGATAGCAGCGACCGCGACTGGTTCATCGGGTGCATCCTCCTGATCATCGCCACCCTCGCCTGGGCGTCCCTCTTCATTCTCCAGAAAGCGGCCCTCAAAACCTACTCCAACCACCAGCTTTCTCTCACATCACTCGTCTGCTTCATGGGCACTGTGCAAGCCATCGCGGTCACCTTCGTCATGGAACACGACCCCTCCGTCTGGAGAATCGGCTGGGACATGAACCTCCTCGCCGCTGCATACGCAGTAAGCTCTCTCTCCCCCTCACTACTAGAACAAAGCACACAGTTTTCACCGTTGTCTGTAACCGTTATCTAAAATGACTATACATAACGGTTTTAAAACCTTTGTGTATAATGGGTAGCATAGATAACCATCAGCTGGAACGCACATAGATAACTAACATTTTTGTAGTACACCCCCCCCCCCATACATACTGATTGGAGGTGATGATTGAATTGAGCAGGGAATCGTGACATCGAGCATATCATACTACGTGCAAGGGCTAGTGATGAAGACGAAAGGGCCGGTTTTCGCGACAGCTTTTAGCCCGCTCATGATGATCATAGTTGCGATTATGGGATCGTTTATCCTAGCAGAAAAGATCTATCTTGGAGGGTAATTTTTTAATTAATTTGATTAACATATTTAATTTGTGTTTAATTTCATAAGCATATTTGTAATATTTGATGAATTGAATGAACAGGTTGATTGGATCGGCTATAATTGTGGTGGGGCTCTACTCAGTGCTGTGGGGGAAGTACAAGGAAGACCAAGAACAGAAACACAACCTCATACTTCAAGAAATTCCAGACGTCATCAAAGATAATAATAATGGTCACCAAATTAATAGGATTATGCCAGGAAATGTTGAGAAGGCAGCAGTTTCCATTGATGTGCCCATATTTACTCCTCCAATTAAAGCAACTCAACTAGTTTGACATGCTAGGGCCAAGTAACTCCTCCTTTATAACTTCCTTTTTCTTTTAGTAGTTTTTTTCTAATTTAATTTTGGTCGTTGATTTGGGACCAATCGATTTTGGTTGGATTATGGAAGCGATCTATGTAAAATACTACTTTTCATTGCAACTCAGCGAGTTCGCTCATCTCTTTCTAGTTTTTGCTTTTGATATTTTAGTAGTTAATATTTTTCCAATCGCTCTAGGCATAGCAAAGCAAGAATGTTAGTAGTTCGTGCAGTAGGAGTACTAGAATTATCATTTTGATCTCTATCAATATTTTAAGACCTATATCCATAAAATATACTCCCTCCGTCCCACCTAAGACGGTCCATTTATTTTCGACATGGTTATTTAGGAAAAAATTATAAAGGATAAAGTGATAAAAAATAGGTATGACCCATAACTTTTGAAAAGATAATTATTTTCTAAAAATAAAACAAACCATCTTGGATGGGACAACCTAAAATAGAATACATGTCATCTTGGGTAGGACGGATGGAGTAACTTAAAAGAGGTGGTATCATGTAATGAGGACGTATGGAGACCACACTCTCAATCACAATTCGGATGTGGACCCCACATAGAATCTCAATTAGAGTATAATTTTCACGCACTCTCATGTAAAGACATACTTATAGGAGATTTGTCTAACTTAAAACCATTTAATCTAAAGGAGAATGATAATGGCACGTATATATATATAGATTATATATATTATATTCTATTTCGCACTTATAAGTACTTACAAAGTTCAAACAACTTGAAGTTTTTATTCATCCTTTTATGAGTGATCTTTTTATATTTGAACTTTATTAATTAGGTCTACCACCAAACATCCACTAGCCCAAGACTTCGATGTCGAATTTCGAATCGCTAAAGACTTTAGAAAGATAATTTTACTGTAATCTTAGCTAAAAACAAAGATAATATATGATCTATTACGCATGCATACTTTATTATGCGATACTTTCCCCTGCTTGGAGGAAAGTGGAATCAATTAAGTTCTTGCCATATATATTAATGATAAGTAAGACAAATCATATCAGAATCTTTTATATATTTATAAGCAGTTGGAATAGAAGATATGATTCGTCGTAAAAATGTGCCAAGTACATATAATTTTGTATAACAGTATTATATTTCATTGTCCCTAGAATTTTTTCTGTTTCTTGTACCATTATGAGGAATTTTATGTATAATTATTTGTTGAGTGTGGAATCAATTTTAAGTGGCATTGCATGAGAATTTTTGGAGGTAATCAACATAGAGATCGAAAGATTAATTGTGACTTACGTCGTGGTGAAAGACACAAACTAACAAATAGAATGCCGAGGAGTTTCTTCAAAAATAATAGTGAGGAGTTTCAAGTCTTGCATTACCTTATAAGTATATATATCTTATTTAATGATTAAATTATTTGCAATCCATTTGATGTTTAGTGGTATTGTATATATGAAGTCCAAAGGATTAATAACCACTAACAGCCTAACTTTTGCTCGTATAGTGACTATTTGCATGACCTTTGAAAATAGGTGAATTTAGCGCGACAGTTCCTCCAGTATTACAAATATAGCCTGAATATGTAATTGTGTCAAAGGAAACGTGATATGAGCCAACGAAGAATGTTGTGGTCATCCATTCTTGCCAAGTAAGACAAAACGGCCTAATAGGCTAAAATTAATCTTGTATTAAGACTTAAAGAGAACGACACTATAAGAAAATCTCTCGGACACCGACGGACAAGTTACCATCGGTGATCGCCGACAGCTTGGCGTAGGAAAATTTATCCCCACGTGTGTCATTTTGGACACCGATGGATTGTGGTACCGATGACGTTCTATCCATAAGTGAATATTTTCCCTTATTAATTAAAAAACTCTACAAAAATAGTAGTCATCGGTAGTCTATTGGTATTTATATATATATATATATATATATATATATATATATATATATATAATTGGAGTCGTCGGTGGGCCCCGATATATGAAATCGAGTTTTCCCAATTTTTTTCGATTTATGCCGTTGTTATTAACCCTAAATCTCTCTCTTTTTCTCTTGCCTCCCTCAACGCCAATGCCGCTCTGTCTTACTGTCGCCGTAAGCCTCTGCCTCTCGGTCGATGCCTTGTCGTTTGCTAATTGTCAATCTCTTTTTCAAACTTTCTCCGTCTCTCTCACTCAACCTCTCTCTTACTCTCTCACCCTTCTTGTGCATATCTCATACCAACCCCACCATTGCTTCTTTACTGCCGGAGTGAACGACTGATACGGGCATCATGGAGTCGGCACGACGTGACGACGTGCATGGGGAGAAGCCTGAGAGAGAGGAGGTATCCTTTGATACGAATGGAGGTGAAGATGAGGATGGACTTAACGTCGGGGAGAGAAGTCGACCACAACGTCGGGTCCGTCCGCCCCGAAGATACGACGACTTTATTCCTCATAATTGATTAATTTATTTTATGCATTATTGTTGGGCTTAGCCCGTTTATTATTTGGGTCCAGCGTTATGAGCTCCTTTTCGGGTTTTCTTGTTGATTCTTTCCCGAATCGTAGGTCGAATCAACCCTAGGGTCCTTAGTATAAATAGAGGTTAGCGTTGTATTATTCAACATGAAAGATAATACAAACCCTATTTTTCTACGTATTCTTGTTTTGTTGCAATTCGACGCGCACGTCGGGGATTCCTCGCGTCCGTCTTGGCTTTGATAGGCGCTTTAGCTTATCAACTGGTGCTTTCATTCCGAACATGGACAAATTGTCGCCGACGTCTAACCCTATTTCGATGGGGGAGGGGCAGTCGGAGATCTCTATGGAGGTGATCGTCACGATGCTTCGTCGCCTCGAGGCTCGTTTCGATGAGAGAGATGAGAAGAAGGAGTCGCCGCACGCTGCATCACGGCGATTCCGCCCTATCTATGGGATGCCGAAGGATTGGCGACTCCGTCGGGAATCCGGTGGATCGACCACGATGTCCGCACCAACATACACGTTCGCCCCGACGACATCGACGTGTATCGCGGGCAGCGGGGGCGAAGGTAGCACGCCACGGTTCGCGTTCCAACAACCGTCGCTAGGGTTTAATTCCCAACTGCATCCGCCGCCGGTCGTATCTCGGATCGCGACTGCCATATCACCGTCGCCGTGGAGTCAGCCGGTCCCACCGCAGCAGTCGCCGTGGGAGCTTCCTCCACCACGACCCCCATCGTCGTGGGATCTGCCCCAGTCGCGCCCTTACGTGGATCAACGGCCGCAATTCGAGCAACGTCACACGGCGCCGTATTCGGGCTCGGACCCAACCCGTTTCTTCAAATTGGAACCACCACTTTTTGATGGATCCGATGCCCAGAGTTGGGTGACAAGAATACATTATTTTTTTGATCATATTCGCCTTCCGGAAGAACAACGCCTCCATTATGTAGTAATGCTTTTTGCTCCACAGACAACGGATTGGATATTCTCTTATCGTGCCAACAATCCGTTGGTATCTTGGCCGCAATTCTTGGACGACGTTCGACGTCGTTTTGATCCGAATTATTTCGTAAACTCCATCGAAGTAATTGCGAAGCTATCTCAAACGGGGTCGGTGGCTGAATATAACAAAGAGTTTGAAAGAATGCTCAATCAAATACACGGAGTGCCGGAATCGACACTTCTCCCGATCTATATGAGTGGGTTGAGGAATTCGGTGAGAACGCAAGTCCGGTTTCAGCACCCGGTTTCGGTTGCATCCGCGATGTCGTTGGCTTTGGAGTTTGACGCATCGGTGGATAGGGGTACGGTGCAGGGCCGCCGGCCATGGCAAGGGAGAGAGTCGCGACCAACGGGAGCAGCGACATCTACACCGACGTCGGCAGGGCCACCCTCGGCGTTCCCACCTGCTGCCCCGACCTCGAGACCTCGTGATTACTCGAAGCTACCGGTTGTCAGGTTGACGGCGGCCGAGAGAGCGGAGAAGTCCAAGTTAGGGCTTTGTTGGTATTGCTCCGAGAAGTGGAGTAGTGGGCACGTGTGCAAAGGTCGCTTCTTGGCGTATATGGGTTCGGATGATGAGGAAGACATCGATGAGGAGGGCCCAGAGACACAACAGCCGTCTTCGGAGGTAGTCACGGCGGATTTGTCGCACGTCTACAGCATGGACGGCCGCCCACGCACTCCCGCATTGGAATTTCAAGGGTTTATTCGCACGGCGGAAGTATCTATTCTCGTTGACACGGGAAGTACTCACAATTTTATTCATCCGAGAGTTGTCGAAAAACTGAACTTACCCCTAACTGCTATTCGGCCTTTTCGTGTCTATGTAGGGAATGGCGAGTCGATTATTTGCGCTAATTTAGTATCCAAGGCTGAAATACGGATCCAAAGTCACACATTATGCATGGACCTTCATGTGTTGCCTATTCATGGGCCGGAGGTGATATTAGGGCTTGCGTGGT
This sequence comes from Salvia rosmarinus, assembly GCA_036937905.1. NCBI lineage: Eukaryota > Viridiplantae > Streptophyta > Magnoliopsida > Lamiales > Lamiaceae > Salvia > Salvia rosmarinus. Next base: position 20,108,777 of record CM072813.1, read on the forward strand.
TAAGTTCGTTGCGCCGTGTTACCAGTGATTATGAGGCCGGGACTCTTGAATTTCAATGGCGGGGACGTCCGATCCGCTTGAAGGTGACACCTCGACCGCCCCGGCGTGTCTCGGCAAGTACCGTGGCTATGATCATGATGCATAGAGATGAGGTGGAATGCTTCGAAATTATGGCACTGGATACCGAGGAGCCGAGCGGCAAAGACAAGTTGGAATTGCCCCGAGATATCCCTTCGGCCGTGCGTGAGACTATCCTAAAACACACGGCGGTGTTTGATGTGCCATCGGGGTTACCTCCATCTCGTCCGTTCGACCACAAAATTCATTTGTTGCCGCATACTAAACCGGTGAATGTTAGACCCTACCGCTACCCATACTTTCAGAAGAATGAGATCGAGAAACAGTGCGGGAGATGCTTGACGCGGGGATCATTCGTCGAAGCCATAGCGCGTTTTCTTCGCCGGTGTTACTCATACGCAAGAAGGACGGAACCTTCCGTTTCTGCATAGACTACCGTGCTCTTAACACTGTCACGGTGGCGGACCACTTCCCCATTCCAACGGGGGACGAATTATTTGACGAACTTGGAGCAGCGAGGGTTTTCACGAAGCTTGACTTGAGATCGGGATATCATCAGATACGGATGCACGAAGAGGACGTGTATAAGACGGCTTTCCGGACACACGACGGCCATTTCGAGTTTTTAGTGATGCCGTTCGGTCTTACGAATGCTCCTTCGACCTTTCAAGCGGCGATGAACGATATTTTCCGGCCTTTCCTCCGCCGTTTTGTGATCGTCTTCTTTGACGATATACTCATATATAGTCGGGACGTTCCCGAGCATGCGAGGCACTTGCATGAGGTATTCTCCATCTTGAGGCAACATCAATTTTTTATTAAATTGTCTAAATGCTCTTTCTGCTGTGAATCGGTTGAATATCTTGGACATATCATTGCGACGGGAAACTTAAAGGCCGACCCTTCCAAGATCGAAGCAATGATGGTGTGGCCAACACCATCCTCGGTTAAGAAGCTACGTGGATTTCTGGGATTGACGGGGTATTATAGGCGGTTTATTGCGGGGTATGCTATGCTAGCCGCGCCGTTGATCGATCTGTTGAAAAAGGAGGCGTTTGTGTGGACACCGACCGCGGAGGACAGCTTTCGGGCTCTCAAGAAGGCCATGTCGTCCGCCCCTATATTGAGTCTCCCGGATTTTTCAAAAACCTTCTATGTTGAAACGGACGCCTCAGATTTTGGAATTGGGGCCGTGTTGCTACAAGATAAGCATCCTATTGCTTACTTTAGCAAGAAGCTAGGGCCTCGCCGGCGCGTGTCGTCTACATATCACAAAGAGTTGTATGCTATCGTTGAAGCCGTTCAAAAATGGAGGCAGTATTTACTAGGACGTGAGTTCGTCATTCGTTCGGATCAAAAGAGCCTCCGTGAGCTATTGCAACAAGTCATACAGACGCCGGATCAACAATTGTACGTTCGAAAGTTAATGGGGTATAAGTTTCGAATTGAGTACAAGAAAGGGGCAACAAATACGGTAGCCGACGCCTTCTCACGCCGGGACGAATCGGAAGCTACTTCTCTTGAGGATGGCGCATTGTTTATGGCATTGGCGCACCCTCTTCCAGACATTTTAGAAGTTTTGAGGGGGGATACGAACACGGTGCCGGAGTTGTGTGAGTTGCGGGACAAAATCGGATCGGGAGAGGCGTCAGCTGTCTACCGGGAGAGTGACGGACTGATCTTTAAGGGCCAACAGATCGTGGTGGCGCCTTCGTCCATAGCTAAACAGGCCCTATTATACGAGCATCATTCAACTCCGTCAGCGGGGCACCCGGGAGTTGAACGGACCTTTCGCCGTCTAGCCGCGGCATTTTATTGGCCCGGGATACGTCGGGATGTGAAAGCTTTCGTCAATGCTTGCTTCGTCTGTCAAACCACCAAATATTCGACACAAAAGCCGGCAGGCTTGCTTCAGCCGTTGCCCATTCCGTCTCAGGTTTGGGAGGATTTATCAATGGATTTCATTACGGGATTACCTCAATCGAGAGGTTTTACGGCAATCATGGTGGTTGTTGATAGACTCTCGAAATATGCCCATTTTGCGCCACTGCCGCCTAGATTTGATGCATGGCGTGTGGCTAATGTCTTCGTCGACACGGTGGTGAAGCATCACGGCTTCCCGAAGACGTTGGTCTCGGACAGGGATTCCGTTTTCTTAAACGAGGTTTGGGATAATTTGCTCCGTCTTAGTGGAACTAAACTACACTTCTCAACGGCATATCACCCGCAGTCCGATGGGCAAACCGAGGTTCGCAATCGTGGATTGGAGCAATATTTGAGAGCTTTCGTGTCCGATCGGCCGACGAAGTGGACCAATTTCCTTCCGTGGGCGGAGTTGGCCCTCAACTGTTACCACCATGAAGGTTTGGGTATGTCTCCATATAAGGCTCTTTATGGCCGTGAGCCGCCTTTTCTTGTAGCGGCAGCCCCATCGCCGACGTGTCCTCAGTCCGTGGCGGAAGTGATTAAACAAAGGGGGGAGCTTCTTGTGTGGTTGAGAAAAAATCTAGAGAAAGCTCAACAGAGCATGCGAGCTTCGGCGAATAAGCATCGACGCCACGTAGAATTTAAGGTGGGTGATAAGGTGTTGCTTAAATTGCAAATGTATCGCCAACATTCGGTGGCGAAACCTCTTTCTCAGAAGTTAGCAAGGCGTTATTATGGGCCGTTTACGATTACGGAGCGAATTGGTGAGGTTGCTTATCGTCTATTACTTCCCGATGGAAGTAAGATCCATGATGTATTTCATGTGGGCCTGCTTTGGCCGTTTGTGGAGGGGCAAGGCGAGGTGGTGACGGTGTTTCCTTCGGAGTTTGCTCGCGGTCGCGTTGTATCTCATCCTCTAAAGTTAGTTGACAAGAGGAGGGTTTGGCGGAATGGAGCGGCTGTGGAAGAGGTATTAGTACGGTGGGATGATGATGCTGGAAGAGTGCCTTCATGGGAGCCTTCGGATGTCATTGCTAGGAGGTTTCCTTCGTTAACTCTTGGGGACAAGAGTGTTACTAACGGAGGGGGGGTTGATACGGGCATCATGGAGTCGGCACGACGTGACGACGTGCATGGGGAGAAGCCTGAGAGAGAGGAGGTATCCTTTGATACGAATGGAGGTGAAGATGAGGATGAACTTAACGTCGGGGAGAGAAGTCGACCACAACGTCGGGTCCGTCCGCCCCGAAGATACGACGACTTTATTCCTCATCATTGATTAATTTATTTTATGCATTATTGTTGGGCTTAGCCCGTTTATTATTTGGGTCCAGCGTTATGAGCTCCTTTTCGGGTTTTCTTGTTGATTCTTTCCCGAATCGTAGGTCGAATCAACCCTAGGGTCCTTAGTATAAATAGAGGTTAGCGTTGTATTATTCAGCATGAAAGATAATACAAACCCTATTTTTCTACGTATTCTTGTTTTGTTGCAATTCGACGCGCACGTCGGGGATTCCTCGCGTCCGTCTTGGCTTTGATAGGCGCTTTAGCTTATCAACGACACTGCAAACGCTAGCTCCTGACACGGCCAAAACCAGCTTCCAAAGCAGGTATAATACATCTGGCTGCCTCAAATTCTATGTTGTTAGAAATTAAGCTTATTAGTTGAATAGTTTGTCTTTTGAGTGCATCCTTGTGATTGATTTAGAGGGTGTTTGGCTAAGCTTATTTTAAAGAGCTTATAAGCTTCACGAGCTTATAAGATGTTTCAAGAGTTTATAAGACATAATGTTTGAAGAACTTATAAGTTGCTAAAGTGTTTGGATGGTTGAACTTATAAGCTAGAGAAAAAATCGTGAGTTAGAGAGAGAAAATTGACGAGATGTGAAATCGATAGTGTATATGTAGAAAATAACGAACCATAGAAAAGTTATTTTGGTAAATTCACTATTACTTATAAGTTTCTGAAAAAATAAGTTGGAGTTGAGCTACTTATTTTTAGGGAGCTTATAAGCTGTTGGAACTTATTTTCACAGCTTATAAGCTGTTTAGGAGCGTATTTTGTCAAACACTTTGCGTGTGCTTATAAGCTCCTAAACAGCTTATAAGCTGTTTTGAAGAGCTTATAAGCTTAGCCAAACACCCTCTTAGTGTGGGAGAAAATATTATTGATCAAATTTGGTGATTTGGATTTGAAATTCGAGCACTTTTCATCTCTATTTTTGGAGTTAGTATTGCTGATTTCTTGAGGTACTTGATCTTTTGATAATGTTTTATGTCTCTCCTTGTTGTTCCAAAAGGGGAAGCTCTCCCCCCGGGAGCCCCCACACCCCAGCTCCATGAGAATGTGAGAGGGTAAATCACGGTGACTCAGCAATTAAGAAGCTAGGAGGACTTTTACCTAGTGCCCACAAGAAGCCACCCTAAAGAGGGTGAAACTCCCACACTGCGGCTGCTAGGATTCGATCCTTGGTCCTTGTTCTAAATCTGCTAGTTGTTAACCAACTGAGCTACGCTCGTGGGGGCGTTTCCGTCTCTCCTTGGTATATGTTTTGTTGTGTGCAACTTTATTGGCTAATGTATCCATATGCGGGGGTGTTTTTCGCCATTCTCTTTGCAGTCTTGAATTTTTTTTTTTCTTTGCAGTCTTGAATTAATATTTGCCTAATGTGGATAGAGTTTGGATGAATACTCTGGCGTGGATAGAGGCAATAATGCCCCCTACTTTATTTCTTTATAATTTATACTCTCTTTTTCTTTTCTTTTTTCTTTTTTTGTATCATGGGGAACCGCAGTCACTACCTAGGATGCGCACTGGATAAACCTCACGTTCCTATGCTCTTTTAATTTGCCTCGGTGTTATATGTGGTGTGATGATCTCTTTTTTTATGTACTATGATTTCTTTGTATTTGATTTTAATACATTTATCTAGTATTTAATTTTACCAAAATGTGTTTAATTTAGATGAATTTAGTGATTGAAAAATTTTAAGCTTGATTTTAAGCATTGCTATGATTTTTTTCCCTCTCTTAAATTATAGGTGTGACTTGAATTGTTTAAATAGTTGGAGATTTTTGTAGTTATATTTGTGTTTCTTTGTTTCATATTCTTAGTCGATATACTAAATTATCCTCCAACCCCTAGTAGTGATAATTCCAAAAGAGGATTTACCCTTTTTATGTGAATAATAAGGTAGTTTGTTGAATAAAATAATACGTCTCATTTTATTTTCGGAAAATCATTTGAAACAAAATAGATACAAAACAAAAAAGATAGGCCTCATCAACTATAGCACATTGTGGGCGTCTACTTCTAGTCCGTCTCTTTGAACTCATAACTTTCCAATTTTGGCTGAGGAAGATTGTTTCTCTTGACATTTAGTGATTCTGAAATTATTTCTTGTTTTAAGAAAAGAGGCCAAATAAAATCTTTTTCACGTTCCTTAATTATCAGAATAAAAGTATTGGTCTTTTGTGTTTTAGGACAGGAGAAAAAGATATGATGAAGTTAGGAAATTTTTTAGGTGAGTCCAACTAATTATAACTTTAAAAGGTAATAAAATATAATTATAAAAGTAAAATTATAAAATAGTAATACTTTAAATAATATAATAAGTTTATTATAATCTTTTTAGAAATTGAATTGATTATATTAATTTACATATAATATTTTATTATTTATATATATTTTAAATTTTATCAATATAAAATAAATTATTAAAAAAAGAACTTTTTATCAACAGAAAATAAATTATAAAAAAAGAGAGAAATAAAGGAAAAAGAAAAGAAAAAGGAAAGACAGAAAAAGAAGAAGAAAAATGAACGAAAGAGAAAAAAAGAAAATAAGTAGAAAAATGCAACTAAGAGGAGTCGAACTCTGACTAGTCCTAACCAACTACACCACAATGGATTTAATTATTATATATATATATTACTATTTTTTTCATAAACATCAGGGAACTATAGAACCCATCTCCAATGTAGCTTCGCCCTTGCAAACAAATATAAGTAAAAGAATCTAGAAATTATAATACGATTGGAAACAACAGAAAGGGGAACGCTTCCTGAAAAAGAAAAAGAAAAAGAAAAAAAAAAAGAAGGAAGGACATTAATGTTTCAGCTCCACCCAATCAATAATTTATGTTTTGATTTAGATCTAGGCCTTTTTTTGTTTGTATTCTCCTTTATTTAGTCATAGATTAATATTATTTATTGGGCTGTCATGTGACTGGGATTTGGTTTGTTCTTTTTTTATATATTCTTGATTAATATATCAAAGCCCTTCCAATCTGATCTGGTACATTGTTCATAAGTTCATGATAATTAGAAATACATAGTATCAAGTAGGGCTGACAATTTTCGACACGACACAAACACGCACGAAATTAATGGGTTAGTGTTCAGCCTTATCGTGTTCGTGTCCTTATCGTGTCGACACAATAAGGACACGATAATTTCGTATCGTGTTCATGTCGGATCCGTGTCGTGTTCGTGTAACCCGATAATTTTCGTGTTGCATTCGTATTCGTATTCGTGTCGGATCATGTCGTTTTCATATAATTCGATAATATTTATATATATTTAATATTAATTTAATTATATTTTATATATTTTTATTTCTTTTATTAATTTATTTTCTAATTTTGATTTAAATATATCGGTTTGTGCCGTGTCGTGTCGTTATCGTGTCGTGTCAACACGAAAAAAATCGTGTCATATTTGTGTTCGTGTCCGTGTCCGTGCATTTCGTGTCGTGTTCATGTTCGTTTCGAATATATCCTTAACGGGTCGTGTTCGTGTTTGGCCTTATCGTGTTGTGTTGTTATCGTGTCGACACGATAACGACCCGACACGCACAAATTGTCAGCCCTAGTATCAAGGGATGGAAGGAATAGTTAATAAGGTATTCATAAAAACTGACGTCTAACCTATCAAGTTTTAGCATAAAAATATTTTAGGTTGAGTTTATAGTCATAGTAAATGAAATAATCCCTGTATTAGTGTGATGTATCTAAATATAATATGTGTAAGTTATATTCCATCGAATTTTGATGTGGAAACACTATACATTGTAATTTATAAGTTGAAACTTAAAAATTATTTCATATTTGGCTAGAGTTCAATCCCCTTGAGTTGTGATCGTGACAAAATATGGTGATAAAGCACGTTGAGGCTAGAGTTCAATCACTCCAAAATGATTGATCATGGTGAAGTACGGCGATGAACCGAAATGATGGGGCTACAATTAAACTACCGAAACTTGTCTAAAACGTATATATTTGTACTCATCCTAAACCGATTTAAAAGAAATTTTAATATTCGTTCTCATCTCACAGCCGTATAAAAATACCCGATAATTATCCTAGCTCGTTCAAAATTATAAGTATAAGTTGTTATAATTAATAATTAGTTATTCGTCGCAATAACAACCGAACATTACAAAGTAAATATTAATAATAAACATAATAAATTACAAAAAATTAGAATGGAAAAAAAAAATCACGTAGGTATGTCGATTAATGTTCGTAACCATATAGAATTTATATACTCACTAATATCCCAAATTCGATTAAAAATAATTTTTCTACCTATTGTCTAACCAAATATGTATAGTTAATTACCCAAACACGTTTAAAATTTATAAATTATATAAATAATTATGACAGTAATTGGTTATCGGTCTCAATAAAACTCAAACATTAATAGAGTAAACTTTATAATAATTGGTAGAAATACATGCTAATTACTTGTTTTTCTCTAAAACTCATACATTAATAGCCGCTAATGTAGGTATGTCTAAATGTCCGTAACTGTCTAGAATATATATACTTGTACCCAAATAATAAAAGACCTTAAAATGGAGAAAATTTGTACAAAATATTTGTTTAATTTAATTTGATCAAATAAATAGTTTTGGCTAAGTAACTTGTTTCTTAATAATTTAGCCAAATTAAATTGACGGTGTTATTCGGATGATATTAATCTCAACAACTCCATCAATTAAAAGTGATTGTTTGGTTAAATTTCATGAAAAAACTGACGTGGGTGGAGATTTTCTTTATAAAAACTAAAAAAAATATGAGAAAAAACATAATTTGTTAATTCATTACTTGAACCTATGACAAACTTAATTATTGTTTAAAGCAATATAGCTAAATTAAATTTGTTCAATAAAAATATTACTATTTATTTAGCAAGTAATTAATTAATTGCTCTAATTAAATTGGTGTTGCAAAACAATTCTGAGATGAGAAAACAAACAATAATTCTAAGTATTTATATAGATCTTTTAATGGATAAGATCTGATTAAAAAGCAATACTAAATTATGAGATGTGAGGAAAATAAGAAAAAATGAGATTTGAGGAAAATAATAAAAATGAACGTAAATCTGATGAAAATTGGATTAGAGGGATTGTAGGAGAGAAATTGTGAGAATCCATTTTCATATTATATTATTGATACTCATTCCTATGAAGTGGTGATTCATAATTATAAAATTATGTCAATCATAAAATTAAAAATGAATATAAAAATCAATTTTATTCTCAAACCACTCCTAAGTACATACCCACTTAGTGTAAAAGTTATCAAATAAATTTAAAAAACAATATAATTGACTCGATTAGTATGACGGTCCTACCAATATATGCATTTCGTCCCATTCAAGATGACTTGTATTCTTTTTTGGATTATCGCATTTAAGATGGTCTATTTCCTTTTTAGAATATAATTATCTCTTCAAAACTTATGGGATAAATTTTATCAACGCATTCGTTCGATGAGCTAAATTTGATATAATGTTGATAATATATCAAATATTTGGGACATACAGAAAGCCACGTGCTATATTTACATATTTGTAGATGCTTCGGGTACAAATACTAAAGCGATCTATATGCTTATTTTAGAAAAAAATTATTAATTTGAACTACAAATTTTAAGGACTTCTACTATTACGTATAATAGTTATGGATGTCCAGTGAATCTAATGAATATTTATGATCAATAAATAAAAATAAGGTACTCCAATAAATTCATATCTGCTACGGAAGAAGTGCAATATCTCTCACTTTAGTTTGTGTGGGGAGAGAATTTAATTAACAAAATTCTCTCATCGGTGCCATTAATTACAAAGAACATGTGCGTTTGTGGCCGAGGATGATAGTTTACTAAATATTCCCTTTCATATACTCTATCTTTATTACTCTATATATAGAAGTTCATTTTTCTTTTATTGAGAAGTTACATATATATAAATGGGATATTGACATATAAATATACAAACTTTGATGTGATTTTGATTTTACACACGAACTTTAAAATGAGTATATAAGTACACGAATTTATTAACTGTAGTAATTTTATCACGATCTTTTGTGGCCAAATTAAAACTAACGTGGCAATGTATGGAAATAAATTAATAAATAAAATACAAAAATAAACAAACAAATAAATAATGAAATAAATAAACAAATTAAATAGTGAAACAACAAAACAAATAAATAAATAATGAAACAAATAAAGAGAGAAAGAAATATTTAAAACACACGTATACATTGAATCACTCAAAGACACACACAATTCTCCTAGATTCTATGTAATCATCAATTTCAGAGCACATTTCACCCAACTCATCTCATAACAAATAAAGAGAGAAAGAAACATTTAAAACACACGTATACATTGAATTACTCAAAGACACACACAATTCTCATAGCTTCTATGTAATCATCATCTTCATAGCACATTTCACCGAACTCATCTCATCATCAGTATCTTCATATTCATCCTCATGGGACACAAAGTCTGAGTCATCTTTATTTATTTTCTGATATCGCGAATTGTGTGTATGTATTTGAGTGATTCAATGTGTGCGTGTGTTCTAAATGTTTCTTTCTCTCTTTATTTGTTTCATTATTTATTATTTGTTTAGTTGTTTCACTATTTAATTTGTTTATTTATTTCATTATTTATTTATTTGTTTATTTTTGTATTTTATTTATTAATCTATTTCCACATCATTGCACGTCAGTTTTAATTTGGCTAGGAAAAAAATCATAGTAAAATTACAATAATTAATAAGTTTGTATATTTATATACTCATTTTAAAGTTTGTGTATAAAACCAAAATCACATCAAAGGGGGGAGTTGATGGAATGGAGAAAGATCTTTCACCAACTCGACTATAGTTAGAATTTGAAAAATGTTTGTAATTAATAAATTTGGAAGAAGAATATAGAAAATGAAATAATTAACACATGTATATATTGATCCAACCACCAGTCCGCCGCCAACTACCCTTCACCACCTGCTCCCTCCATCCTCTTCTATTTCGCAATTTCTAACACACCATTTTAATAATTTTTCATATTTATTTGTGACTATAATTATTCCACTCTAGCTCAAGGCTGCTGCAACACCTCATCCGCAGCCATGGCAGCTCTCCTTCTCCTCCTCCTCTCCCTCCCCCTCGCCGTGGTCCTCTACCACCTCTACTACCGCCTCCGCTTCCGCCTCCCCCCCGGCCCCTTCCCGTGGCCGGTGGTCGGCAACCTCTACGACATCAAGCCCGTCCGCTTCCGCTGCTTCGCCGAGTGGGCCCAGTCCTACGGGCCCATCCTCTCCGTCTGGTTCGGCTCCACACTAAACGTCATCGTTTCCAACTCCGAGTTGGCTAAGGAGGTGCTGAAGGAGAAGGACGGGCAGCTGGCCGACCGCCACCGCAGCCGCTCCGCCACCAAACTCAGCAGAGATGGCCAGGATTTGATCTGGGCCGACTACGGGCCCCACTACGTCAAGGTCAGGAAGGTCTGTACCGTCGTCCTGTTTTCGCCCAAGCGGCTCGAGTTGCTCCGCCCGATTAGGGAAGATGAGATCACCGCTATGGTTGAATCCATCTACAACGACTCCACTGCTTCTGGTAAATTAATTCTTATCTGCAAATCGTTTGGTTATGCAAGTGTTGTTGTTGAAGTTTGGGATAAGTCGAATTGATCACTAGGATCTAATGTGGTGTGAAGATTTGCGTGATTGGGCGTACTGAATTTATCCCCAAATCTAGTTTAATGATTAAGAGTGTGTCTGGCTAATCTTATTTTGGACATCTTATAAAATATTTCAATAACTTATAAGATGTTATTTCTCAAGACTTATAAGTTGTTGAATTTAAGTTTGATAGAGAATTGTGGTTAGAGAGAGAATCTTAAATCATGAACTGAAAAGTGTCTACAATGGAAACAACAAAATATAGTAGTTATTTTTGTAAATTGATTGTTGATTATAAGATCATGAAAAAACAAGATTAAGTTGATGAACTTATATATTTTGGAACTTATAAACTATTTAAGTTTATTTTGTCAAATATTTTTAAAAACTTATGAACTCTTAAGCAACTTATAAGTTGTTTTAAAGAGCTTATAAGCTCAATCATGCACCCCTAAGAATTTAGGAGATGTGATCATGTGCGGAAATGGTTATGAGCGAAGTTGATAAAATTTGAATGTTGAAAACTGCAATGAATTTTTGCAGGCAAGAGCGTGGTGATAAAGAAATACTTGGCATCAATGGCTTTCCACAACATCACAAGGCTGGTGTTTGGGAAACGGTTCGTGAATTCCGAAGGCGCAGTGGACAAGCAAGGGCAGGAGTTCAAGGCCATCGCGATCAATGGGCTGAAGCTGGGCGCTTCTCTTGCCATGGCAGAGCACATCCCGTGGCTCCGCTGGGCCTTCCCCCTCGACGAGGATGCCTTCACCCAGCATGGAGCTCGGATGGAGCGTCTCACCCGAGAGATCATGCAAGAGCACACCCTTCTCCGCCAGAAAACTGGAGGCGCCAAGAACCACTTCTTCGACGCCCTCCTCACCCTCAAGGATGAGTACGACCTTAGTGAGGACACCATCATCGCCCTTCTTTGGGTGAGTTGAAGCAAAATATTGAAAACCTCTCTATAACAACACTTCAGATCTAAATATGCAAAACAATGTGGCAACAAACTTGTTTCGCATAAAATAGGAAATAAGGTTTTAATACATAATCCTAACAATCTCCCACTTGTACTCAAAGCATGTTTTCGAGCATACAATGAATGAATGATAGTTTTGGCCAGAGCTAATTGGTCTGTTTTGAACAGGACATGATCGCTGCAGGAATGGACACCCCAGCGATATCCGTGGAGTGGGCGATGGCGGAGCTGGTGAGGAATCCGAGGGTCCAACAAAAGGTGCAGGAGGAGCTAGACCGCGTGATAGGCCATGAACGTGTCATGACAGAAGTCGACATCCCAAACCTTCCCTACTTGCAGTGTGTAGTGAAGGAATCATTGAGGTTGCACCCTCCGACCCCACTGATGCTCCCTCACCGCGCCAACAGCAATGTCAAGCTTGGTGGCTATGACGTTCCCAAAGGGTCCAACGTCAACGTGAACGTGTGGGCCGTGGCACGCGACCCAGCCGTGTGGAAAAATCCATTGGAGTTCAGGCCGGAGAGGTTTGTTGAGGAAGATATTGATATAAAGGGGCATGATTTCCGGGTGCTGCCCTTTGGTGCCGGGAGAAGAGTGTGCCCCGGGGCGCAGCTAGGGATTGACCTCACGACGTCGATGATAGGGCATCTGCTGCACCACTTCAGCTGGGCGCCTCCAGCCGGAATGAGGCCGGATGAGATCAACTTGGATGAGAATCCCGGTACGGTGACCTACATGAAGAATCCGGTGGAGGCACTTCCAACGCCGAGACTAGCGCCTCACTTGTACAAGCGCGTTGCTGTCGACAGCATTTGAGGTGTCTTCATCATGTTTTTTGCTGCTTTTCAGTCATCTGGTTTTGCCCTCTATATTAGCTTTTGTCGAAACGCTTTACGGTTACTGGTTACGAGAATTCTATTGAATTTTTCACATGTTGCAGAATAAAATATTGCTAGCTATTTTGTAAGTGGAATGTATGTTGCCCAAGAGCTTGATTGAAAAACCAAATAATTTAAAATTTCGTCCTAGGCAAAATCCATCCAGATGTAAGATAAATTTTCTAAATTGAATTCAGCTCTAGTGTTCAGGAAACTGTAACAAGTTTCATTTACTAGTTATTTCATTTACATGTAACTGAGATTCTATGCAATCCTTCTTGAAGGTATTTGGATTAATAACTGAGGACACAATTCACCAATATAGGTAGGATTGGAATAATCATTCAAATAAAGCATTCAATTTCATTGTCTATAAATCGGCACTGCAAAATCAATTGAGCCAAAATGTACAACACAGAGAGTCCTTCAAGTTTGGATGTTATATATTATATTGGACACTTGATCACAAAGCTATCAACATTAAACACATTTTTTTGTTCAATGCAGTTTTGTGGCAATACATAATTTTATGTTTTGTTTAATGTAGTTTCATACTTTACATGTTTTGTTCCACTACAAAAAGCGATTCGATCAATGACGGAAAATTCGTCGCAAACCTATCGATCCGTCGCAAAAATGGATTAGCGACGGATTAGCGACGAATTTGGGGTCATTTGAAACACGGTTGGTAAGCGTTTAGCGGCGGAATTATGTCCGTCGCTAAATATTAGCGACGGAAAATTCGATCGCTAATCCGCGACCTCGAACGATCGTCGATATAAATTCCGTCGTTAATGCGACGCTAATACGTCGTAGTTAGCGACGGATTAACGACACACTTACTCCGTAGCTAAAAATACCGTCGCTACTTCGTCGTTATTCGACTCTAATCCGTCTCGATCCGATAGTAATTAGCGACTAAATCGTCGCTAAAATTATATTTTTTTTTTTTTCGCGTAAAAAGTCCGTCAGAAATCCGCCGTAGAATCGTCTCAGTCCGCCGCATTCGGTTGGTTCGATTATTTCACGTTGTTAATCCGTCTCTAAACCGTCGCTAATCCGTCTTTAATCCGTCGCTATATTAGCGATTCTCGCACAGCTTCAATTTGAATTTTTGACACCAAACGCATTTCAAACAACCAACCCAAACAAATATCAAACAACCAATTCCATCCAATTCAATCTATACAATCCAACCAAACAAACCAATTCCATCCATACAATACAAACTATGAAAACAAACCAATTCAATCCATATAATACAAACTATCGAAATAAACCAATTGATCCAAACAAAGCATTTGATCCAAACAAAACATTTCGATCCAAAATATCGTAATATCCAAACAATCCCATAAAAACAATTCTAAATCATGCGATAAGTTAACAAATTCATAATACAACCCGAATATGACGAGGTGAGGAAGCGGAGCTCATATCACGAGGGTGGGGGAAGCGGAGCTAGCCATGAAGCGCTCTAGGGCCTCTCGCCGAGCGCAGATCTCGAGCTCGAACTGTTCTTGCACGCTATCTCGCTCTCATTTCGACTTGCATTCGCCTCGTATGCGGGCTGCTTCTTTCGACTTCAATCGGGCCTCGGATCCAATATCATTGTTGATAAGCTATGGGATCGTGGTGGGCACTCTCCACCGAATGAGACGACGCCGCTCTGCATGTATGTCCGTGATAGAGAACCGCCCAAACATCCTATTCTTTTCTTTGAGGGCTCCCAAGGACATTTTGAGAATTTGAGTCCTATCGTGGCGTCTCATCACTCACAGATTGGCTCAACTGGGTCACTGTTCTCAACCCGCCTCTGTAATATAATTTCATACAATTATTATTTAATTAAATGCTCGTTGTTGCGCTAACGAATATACTTACCGCGATACTCAAGCTTTCCGTCTGTATAGCTCCGTCGTCGGTGGCATGATACTTACGGAATACATCCCATGGACATCTTCTACGGCTACTCCACGCTCTCTTGCTTATAAATAAGTCAAACAAATTAAATAATTAACAAGTATCACGATTCTTAAATAAATTTATACTATATCTAAAACTTGAAAGTACTTACAATCTCTCTCATACTCGAGTGCGGGCGTGAGCCACCCCGATGTGACTATCCGGTACCTCGCCATCCGCTCGGACATCCTGTTCTTTGCGGGCCTTTGCCGCTTCTTGGACGCCCCGTCAGAGCCCAATATGCCTTCCAATTATCCCGATCTCGCTCGGGGATAAATGGAGGTGGGTTAAGCGAGTCCTTCGCTTGATCTTGTGAACAAGATCTTTATAGCGTTCGCGGCCTTCTTTGCATCAAAGAGGAGTAGACGAGGCCTCATCCATCGTATCATCCCAATAAAATATTTCGCAAAAATATATGATTACAATATGCAAATTAAGGTCGAATCATAAATTACTTATATAAACAACACGAACCTTGAATTCATCGAAATAAATCTGCTTGAACTCTTGAGGTACCAATTTCAATTGAAGCCGTTGTGATTCATGAATCTACGGAATGACTCCGTAATCACGCGGGCTATATCATTGCTCGGACACAAAATGCTACAATTTACGTGAAATTAATAAAGACATCGAATGCTACAATTTATTTAAGCGAGACATCTGAGATAACGTCATATCCATTCACAATGGCTATCTTCTTCATCCTCTCTAGATGACACTCCACTCACCGCCGAGGGGCGGGTGTGAGAGAGTGCCTCCATGCCTTCTTCTAGGTTTGGCGGGTGAAAGCGACGGCGTGTATGACCCCAGGTGCCTCCTACGTGATGACATCGCAAACAAATGTAAAAATGTTGTATTAAAATTCACAAATAATACATATCATAACGTTTGTGTGCATACTAGAAAATAAAACGTTTCTTGTGCATACTAGTGACAATTATCGCCGTCTTCATCATAACGTTTTGTGTGCATACTAAAAATGCTATAAATTCACAAATAATGCATATCCTAATGTTTTGTGTGCATACAAAAAATCTTATAAATTGAAACCCTATTCATCGTCGTCGTCATCATCATCATCCAATGTATGATTGTCTTACGACTCGACAATTCAACTTCATCATCCTCATTATCGGATGTCTCTTCAATGTCATGAGTGTACCATCGGGATGAACTAGTGTCGTGTCCTCATCCACAACGACATTAGTAATCGAACTAATGCATCCTCTTGAAAGGGAAGGTACTATCGATGTAGAACTCTCATCCGAAACTTCCACATTAGATCGAGCTTTAATTTTGCATACTTCCCACCACTCTTTCATAGATTGTTTTAAACTTGGATATGCACAATAGTATACTTGAATGACTTGATTGGCGAGGATAAGCGGTTCGAACTTGTTATATCTTCTCGTATGATTTACGAAACCAACTTGTACTCGGAATGAATTGATAACCCCAATCGTGAAGGATCAAACCACTGCATCTAAACAATGTTGTGGTCTTCGTTGGTAGCCGGGATATTCCAACTCACAAACCTCGATAATCGCCCATAAAATCGAGTTCTTGCATGTATACATACCATAAGTTTCACCTTTAATGCACACTCCACTATTCATAGTTGATCTTTGTGACCCATGTTCTAATGTGTGAAATTTGTAACCATTTATATAATACTGGGTGCGTCTTAATTAGAGTGAAGGCCCTTTGGCGAGAGACAATATGAGCGGATTCACAATGTTGTTAGTATGATCTTTGACCTATTATTAGTAAAAAGCGATTAGAATGACTAAGCGTACATATTAAATATTTTCTACTAATAATCATGAACACTCACATATGCCTCAAACCAAAGCGGAAGCCTCTTTCAATCGACCTTTGAATATCGAGCTGAGATCGGTGGATTTGATCTTTTCACATCTTCGATGAATAAACTACATCAACATATATTCTGAGCCTAGTTAATAATAATAATAATAATAATGTGTAGGGATGTCGATCGGGCCAGCCCGCTCGGGTTGAGCTAACCCACTCGGTTTGTCGGGCTATTCGGTTCGGCTATTCGGGTTGACATTTTTTGGTTAGAAAAATTCAATCCTAACCCTAAACTCTCGGGTTTGGGCTAACCCATCGGGTCAATCAGACGAAAGCTTATATATATATATATATATATATATATATATATATATATATCAAATATTTTATATTAAGCGTTGGGTAAAAATAAATAATTGAAAATAAATATAATACATTCCATAAGTTCTTTTTTTATAATCTTATTATACTAACTTTGAATAGAAAACAATAAAAATTAAAAATAGTGTTCATAATTAAATTATTTTTTCTAATATGCTTTAATGTCCGCATTGATGTAACTAAATGATCTCTAATAATATAATATAATTATAGCGAATTGAAAAATTTTAATAAGTTAATTCAATATATACTATTTAAAATATATTACAATATCAAAATAGAAAATAATGCTCACAACTAAATTATTTTTTAATATATCTGAATATTCATATTCCATAATAGCTAATTCACTATTTAATATATATTTTATAAGTTAATTCACAATAATACCAATTAAAATTTATAACTTAAAAAATTAATAAATTAATTCACTATAAATAACTAAATAAACAATCTATAATAGCTACAAAAGTTAAGATAATAACAATGTCTTTTGTATTTTATATTCTTATATCATCTAATATTTCATATACTAGCATAGTAAATAAGTATGATTGTATAGATTATATAGTATACAATATGTAGAATATAAAATATAATTACACACTTCAATATAATAAAATTATATTTATATCTCTACAATTATAATTCTAAAAATTAATTACAAATAACTTACATAACTATTGATTATGAGATAAATATAATAATAATTCATAATTATAATGTAAAGTTCATCTAACTTATATAACTAATTAACTATGAGATAAAACAATTATAATTTGTAACTAATAAGTAGATTTAAAATAAATAAATATAATCGAATGATATTGAATAGTATATCCAATTTATATATTATATAGTCTACCTTATTATCTCATAATACCAAATACTTATGTTTCACATATAATTTACTATGAGATAAATATAATAATAATAATTAAGTAAGTAGATGAGCGGAATAGATATATTTGAATGAGATTAAATATACTTTCTTAAGATATATAATTAAAAGAGGATAAAATGAAAATTAAATATAATTACAACTATATTCCATAATAACTAAACTTGTACAATCTAATTGCTAAAAATATATCTTTGTAGCTTTTAACACGTCAATAGATATTATAAATAAAAAAAGACATATAAAAATGAATAAAAAACAAATAACATAAAAGAAAATTAAAATTTGAAGCAAAAAAAAAAAAAAAATTGGCGTGGTGACCATGACCGAACGGCCCGGCCGATTAACCCTTAACGAATGGGTTGTCCGAATCTTAATTTTATATTCGGTTATGAAAACTCGACCCTAACCTACAATTTTATCGGCTATTCGGCCGGCCGTGGGCTTCGACCCATATTGACATCCCTAATAATGTGGAATGAATTTAAGAAAACACGACACTTACGTCATGTAAATGTGCGCAACTTCAACACGGTTGAGCAACACGTATAAGCGAGCGACATCATATTCTCTACTATCCAAATATCTCGTTGACATATTTCCGAAAGGTCCGCCATCTTGCTTGAATATTTGAAGCATATCCGGATAGTCTTCGTGCTAATCTCCGCTTGACCATGATGCAATCTACGAACTTCGTTCTTACGTGATCATCAAAATAATCTGAGCAAAATGTCGATGCTTCTTCTACTAAGTAAGCATTGCGGATAGAACCCTCAACCACGGCTTTATTTAAGACGTTGTTCTTCAACTTACGTAAGTATCTACAAAATTTAGAACGTTGTTCTTCAATTTATATATATATATATATATATATATATATATATATATATATATATATGTGTGTGTGTGATAATGTATAAGCAAGTACCTTTCAAATGGATACATCCATCGGATTGAGCAGAGCCTGCGAATACGGGCTTCATCACCTAGATGAACCGGAAGATGTTCCATGGAGTCGAAGAAACTAGGGGAAAATGCGCTCAAGCTTGCATAAAATCAACGGAATATTTTCTTGGCCCACACGGATCATCAAGCCCTATGTTTGAGAAGTTAAATCTTTGAAGAATAAAGATAATTACATTATGACTTTCCAAACATTGGGTGGGAGAAGTTCGCGAAATCTGATCGGTAGAATTGTTGCATGAAAATGTGACATCATGACTCTTCATCCCAAACATCTTCGGTTTTGTCATGTCTACACATCTACCCATGTTCAAACGCACCTATCTGAAATCTTAAACCTCTTACCCACTCACATAAGACTTTTTCTCACGATTGTCAAGTGTATAAAAGCCTTTGGATATTTTCTGTTGATTCATTCATCGTCAACTACAGTGCAGTGAGATAAATTAAGTTCTTCTCTAGATTTGCTCGTATCTTTTGTCTTCCTTGGATATTCATGGTACGTGTTGAAGACATTATCGAACACATTCTTCTCTATGTGCATGACATCAAATTATGCCGAATCAAAAGAGAACTCGATGGGTAGATCCCGTAAAATACTTCTTTTCTTCCATCCGGTTCAAAGCGCTGATATTCTCGCTATTTATTTCATCATGTCGATCTACATTACGGAGACTAGTCTCATACCCATATTAGTGATGAGCTCATCTCTCGATCGTGCTCGGTGGATCGTTAGTAATCATCGTATTCTTTTACGAAACCTCTTGATCCCTTCGAAATGGGTGATTAGGAGCTAGAAATTTCTGATGGTTATCAAACCATGACCGCCACCACTTTTAGCTAAAGTAAAAGCATCGGTATACTCCATGCGGTCTTGGACAAGCTAATCTTCCGGTGTACTCCATCCGCACAACATAGAGTATGCAGAAGTCACTAATTGTCCAAAGTAATGCGTGCATTTGAAAATTTCGCTCAACGATACATCATAAGTAAGAATGATCATCCCACAAATCTATTAACTCGCTATCAATGGTTGCAAGAACACATCAATCTTCTCCCGGATTACGCGGTCGGGCACTAAGATCGTAAGAAACATGTATTGCTCCTTCATACACGCCACGGGGAAGATTATAAGGGGTCAATATAACGGGCCATGATGAATATTGCTTTCTGATTGACCAAATGGTGAAACCGTCGGTTGAGAGTCTCGATCGCACGTTACAATTTACGATGCAAATAAGGGAAACTTCGTGTTCAAATGTTTCCATGCAATTGAGTGCGAATGTTCAAATGTTTCCATGCAATTGAATTGATGTATTTTATGGTTTTCGACAAAGAAATCTCTCATTCATCCTTTTCAATTCCATTGTCTTTTTCCCTGATTACTAGTGAATTCGTCGTGAACCACCGCCATAACCACCATCTTTCTCGATTCTTCAATCATCTATCAAATTCATCTTCTATTTTTTCTCAAAATCCATCAATTTTGTTCTCAATTTTTTTTCTTCTTTTTCTTTCTTTCAAAATCTGTTATTTGTAGTTATTTATGTATCTTCTTTATTCTTTGTTTGGATTTGTCGCTACCGACGCCATCCGTTGCCGCCAAGGAGAAGAAGACTGATTTGTTTCTTTCTATTTTGCCCCTTATGAAAATTTAAAAAAAATTAAAAAAAATAGCTACCACGTGTCAGCTTGTGGTATGACCACGTGTTCAAAAAGTATGGTCTAGATTGGATACGATATACTATCGGAGCCGAGATCTACTTTAACCCAACCATATATATATATATATATATATATATATATATATATATATATTTTAAAGCAAGCACATGATCGAGTATTATTTATATTACAGTACTCATAAATTATTCATTATCATCCGTAATTTGAAAAGTTAGAGAAGTAAAACTCACCTCCCATCTCAACTCAAAAACAAAAAAATCATGAACATTTTTTCAATCAGTGTTCAAGTAATTAAAATATTAAATGAAATGAAATTCGAGGCATCAACGCACATTCTGAATCAAATACCAATTACAAATGCAAATTAGGACTAACAAGGTAATTGCATCTATAACTATAAAATAAATCTTTGCATACACCAGAAACAATACATACTACCCAAAAGGCTATATTCATTTTCATGATTGTTCCAATCAAGATCGTGAAAATGGCATTAATAATATTGAAACTCAAATTGGGAAACGAAGTTATCAGTAAAATTTCAAATCAAGAAACCCAACCACAATATAAAAATTGGACCAGCATAAACAAAATGGTGACCTTTTCTTTGCAAAAGTCTCTTGATTCGCTGGCGTTAGCTAATATAATTCTGTATCAAAGAGCACTGCACAAAAACTAGTACTGGTACATAAAATGATTCAGTTATATTATGTTGCCTCATTTTCCAAATAATATGTACCCTTTTCATACTCTTCAATTTTACAAAAGACGACGAAAATAGCTGATCTTTGAAGATGAAAAGCACCTGAATAGTGATAACATAATCTTAGTGCCCATGATAAACTGCACCTAAATTTTGGTGAAGGAATGAACTTACATGTTTCACTCTGGGCAATGGATCTTCATCTGTTTCATCAAAGCTTCAACTTCTTTCCCTTGTTGCTGCAAACCATTTTATGGATATCAATATTCTTCAACTTCACTACCAGCACGACAAGCATACTAATGCAGGAAAAAGAAAGAAAATACTGATAAGATTCGATGGTTTACCTCCTGCAAGGCTGCCCACCATATACGTGATTTTTCTTGAAGTGCACGCCACTGTATGGCCATCTCAAACTCAACCGTGTTGCCCTGGGAGAAGTGTGACGTGGACACTGCATTCCTCTTCAAAAAGGAAACGTTTAAGAAACTTCATTGAATATTATTATAAACCCCAGCTGAGAAAACAAGAGTGGATAAAGCAGCAGGAATTACTATATCTTCGCGTTGCCTATACGATCTGCTTCTGTCAATGCTAAGATGGCCAACAAACCTCTCAGCAGCACCAACTTTTTTGAGGAACTTTCTTCGGCAAAAAATAGGCCTGTCGAGAAAGCAGCTGCAAGCTATTATTAAAATATCCAAGCTACAAAAGAAAAAAGAGATGAACAATGTTTGAATATATCCCAGATACAAAATGTAACTTGTGTTGCCTCAGGGGCTTGAGTGACCATAAGCTAAAGCCTTACAAGGTGAACGTACCTTCCATCACCAAGCACAAGACAACCACTGATCAACTTCGATATGACCTTATCTGCTGCTTCTCTTGTTTTGAACATTACAAGTGCTTGTCCTATAAAAAACATTATTTAGGACCACAAAAAGCATTAACCAAGGGTGTATAATACAATTGCATAAAATGCTATCATAAATACTATACCAGAGCGTGGGCTGGAAAAGGCAGTGCATGGTACCATCTTCGCTTTAACATTTTCTCTAAAAACATGCCAAACAATATCCTGATAGACAGAGAATGAACTAGTTACTCTATATATCCACACAATTGTCTTACTGTTTCCTAATTATGGATTTTTGAAATGTTTCCTAATATATAAAATGACATTCACAGAATTGCTACCAGTATAAAGGTTTTAGGAAAATGAAAACTTCATCTAGTATGAATTGCTGCGAGAGCAACGGGACAATATGCAGATGCCTGAACAAGTTTTATTGTCATACCAGTACACTGTACTTTTAAGAAATCAGTTTGGTACAAAAAATAAATAGCAAGAGACGGAAAGCTGTTTCATATGTTGAGCATGCTTAGGTGCACTACATCTCTGATGATATATACTTTATAAGCAGTATATTAAAGCTAATATTTCTCATAAACCAAAAAGTTATCAATAGTTAAAATCAACACTTATAAATAAAATACCTCAACTTCTGAAGCCGCAAAGGAAGGGTCAAGGTTTTCTAATACTAGTAACGTCCCTTTTTCATTGGCTTCATTTAACCTTTCCTCTGCCCAAACCTGGCAAAAAAAGCCAAAGGGGAAATAAGCACTTAATAAGATTGTACTCCCATTGCAAGGTTTTTTCATAGTTATCCTTTTTTGCATGAATTAAGTGATATTCATGAATAGACCACCATCAAAAGATTAAAGACAATACAGAATTAATTGGTAGTTCCAGAGTTAAAGAATAAAAATCAAATTGTGTCTCTCTAGTTCCAAGTGGTCAAAGAAGAACGACATGGCATGAGCTAAAGATTATTAAATCAATCATAATTTTAAGAAGATAATAATCCATGTATAGTAAAAGGTTTTGCCACTTGAACAGAGTCAAGCTTGCTTCCTTGGAGTTGAGGTAATTAAAAGAAGACTCAAGAAACATTGATCAATGTTATATATGTAAATATGCATATTAGAATCCTATTAGGATTAGGGTTATTCACATGTATATATAGGAGCTCTTTTCATTGAATAAAATGTACTTTTCATTCCCATCTCATATGATAACATGGTATCGAGCACTAGGTTCTAGGGTTTCAATTTGTGGTCCTAGGGTTTTGAATTTGAGGGTTTTAATTTCAGATTTTCGAATCTAGGGTTTCGCGACTCATTTCAGATTGGAGGCTCACGGACGTCACCTCCCAGCGGCTTCCCAGCCTCCGGCGCACCCACGGCCACGGTCCGGTCGCGGAATCCGTCGTGAACAGTACACGTGTCGGCGCGTGCAAAGTAGCGCCGGCAGCCTCTCTCCGGCGTGGTAGCGTCCGCCGTCCGACTCGCTCCGCCAACGCCGTTCGCCTCGTCTCGTCGTTCGGTGAGTTCTAGCCCGGTTTTAGTGCGCATCGATACATGGTGTGAAATTTTATTTTGGACGACCTCGTTTCTTGCGATTTGCCTATTTTGGCATTTAGATTTCTTTTGCTTTGGATTTACGGCTTTGTTTGGTTGAGGTTCTTTGTGTTTTGGGTTATTAATATGGCTGAAAATAAATCGGTTGATGTTGTATCCGTGATGTCGAAAATCACGGATCATAAGCTTTGTTCTACTAATTATATGGATTGGCGTCAAACTATTGAGCTATATTTGTTGAGTGTTTGATGGATCATCATCATCGACGATCCTCCTTCGGATGAAGCAAAGAAGAAATCTTGCTTCAGCGAGGATGCTCGTTTATTTTACAAATACGTAATTCGACAGAGCGATGCGGTTATTGGCTTGATCACCCATCGCAACAACACAAAACTCTCACGGCGTATCTTGAGTTTTTATATTGAGCAAAGGAAATGTGTCTCGCATGTTTGATGTGTGCAAGCCTTTTATAGGCGAGAGAAAGGTGGCGAAGTCTTAAAGAGTATTTTATGTCATTCAAGAGAACTTATGCGAGAATTGAATGACTTCTTCCGTTCGATCCAGCACGTAGGAGTACAACAAGGCTCAGCGAAAAGATGGCGATTATGAGTTTTTGGCGGTCTTTCGTATGATTTTGAGAATGCCAAGTCTCGAGTTCTTTCGATACTCGGATCTCTTCTTTGGAGGAAGCCTTTAGCGACTTCTTCGCACCGCGCGTTCGATCGTTGTCTCATCTCGCACAAAGATAATAGTGCTCTTATTAGTCACGCCCTTCCTATGCACCGAAAGCGGGCGGTGTACAAGAATGGTAATTCTAATAGTCCTTACGGCGAGGACATTGGTGCGACAATGTGGAATGTCGTTCTTGCCGTGAGATCGGGCATACCAAGCGCTTTTGTTCAAAGATCCGAAGCCCAAGAAGATCCGCCGCCCATGTTGGCGGTGGCCATACTTACATCCATCCTAGTGATTCCATCACTATTTACCTCTGAGTATGCACAATTTTGCAACATCGAGAACGGACCTCTCAATCAGCCCTACCACCGCTCTTGCCGATTCGGGTAATCCCACGCTGCGGTTTCCTCGCCAACCACATGGGTCGTTGATTCGGTGCCGCGGATCATATGATGGTGTCTGCTTTGTTTTCCACATTTGAGTCACATCAAAACACACCTTCGGTCACTCTGGCGATGGTTCACACTCCATTGTTCGTGGATCGGGCACCGCCCAACCACGTCTTCTTTATCCTTATCTTACGTCCTTAGTCTTCCTCGCTCTCGTTTAATTTGTTATCGTCGCAAGCTTACTCGCCATTTGAATTGTAGTGCCTCGTTTTCCACGATTATTGCTTGTTTCGGGATCTTACGACGAGGTGATTATTGGTAAAGGGCATGAATCGGTGGTCTCTATATCCCGGATACACAACCACCTTCTTGATGGCGTGTCGGGTGCTGTCACTCCTATGGATGCGCATTGTCGCTTGGGCCATCCATTCTCCTTTGTTAAAGCGATCGTGTCCGCAGTTTTCTCGTTTGTCTTCTTTAGATTGTGAGTCTTGTCGGTTGCTAAACACCATCGTGTTAGTTTGAGTCCTCGAGTCGATAAGAGCTAATGCTCCTTTGAGTTAGTTCATTCCGATGTTTGGGGTCCGCGTCCGTTACATCCAAAGTCGGTTATAGGTATTTTGTTACTTTTGTGGATGATCATTCTCGTTTGACATGGATTTATCTAATGAAAATCGTTCGAGTTATTTACCCATTTCTCCGCCTTTTGTCTTTGAAATTAAGACTCGGTTTCATGTGTCATTCAAGTCTTACGAAGTGATAATGCTCTGGAGTATCTATCTAATAACTTTTGTCGTTATATGGTCACTAATGGTATTCTTCATCAAACTTCTTGTGTTGACACACGGCTCAAAGCGGAGTTCTTGAACAAAAAATCGGCATCTCCTTGAAACACCAGAGCCTTATTGTTTGCCATGAAAGTCCCTAAACACTTTTGGGCGGATCTTTGTGTCTCATCGCTTGTTTTCTTATTAACCGTATGCCGTCCTCTGTTCTATAAACTTGTCTCCTTATCATGTTCTCTTCCGTCTAAATCTTTGTATCCTATCGCCCCTAAGATATTTGGTAGTACTTGTTTTGTTCGTGATGTTCGACCACGAGGTTACTAAGCTTGACCCCAAGTACGTGAAGTGCATCTTCTTAGGATATTCTCGGGTTGAAAAGGGTGCGGTGTTTACGTCCGAGACCTCAACAAATATCTTGTGTCTGCGATGTAGCTTTCTCGGAACATACACCCTTTATTCCATCTTCCTCTTCTACCTCGGGATGAGGATTCGATTTCTTGATCTATACTACCTCATACGCCGGGTCTCCGTCATCTCGATATGCCTACTCCTCCTATCATACAACAATATACTAGCTCCTTCCGCTCCCTGCTGCGTCACTCTATGAATCATTGGTTACTACTTCACCGATTACGGTCACGATGATCCAATAGCTTCGTCGTCTGATCCTACACCGAGCATTGATCTTCCTATTGCTCTTCGCAAAGGTAAACGCTCTTGTACTTATCCCATTTCTGCATTTGTGTCATATAGTCATTTGTCTCCTTCATCTAAAGCTCTTGTCTCCACCCTTGATTCTATTCCTATTCCTAAGGCATTTACAAGCTTTGGCCCGTCCCGGTTGGCGGTGCTATGATCGAGGAGATGAATGCCTTGAAGGCTAATGGCACTTGGGAATTGGTTGACCTTCCGACTGGTAAACGCTCCATTGGGTGTAAATGGTTGTTTACTATTAAGGTGAATCCTGATGGTTCCGTTGATCGTTTGAAGGCTCGTCTTGTTGCCAAAGGATATGCTCAAACTTATGGTGTTGATTATTTTGAGACGTTCTCACCTGTTGCTAGGCTTGCTTCTATTCGGATTGTGATTTCCTTGGCAGCCAGTCATCATTGGCCTTTATATCAGCTGGATGTGAAGAATGCCTTCCTTCACGGAGATCTAACTGACACCATCTATATGGAGCAACCGCCCGGTTTTGTTGCTCAGGGGGAGTCTGGTAAGGTGTGCTATCTCCGTAAGTCATTGTATGGTTTGAAGCAAAGCCCTCGTGCATGGTTTGGTACGTTTGCACGAGCAGCCGCTGCATTTGGCTTGAAGCAATCTGTATCTGATGATTCTGTTTTCTACAAGAATTCTGATAGCGGCCTTATCCTATTGGTTGTATATGTGGATGACATTGTGATTACCGGTAGTGACACTAAAGGGATTGCATCTCTGCGAACTTTTCTGCAAACTCAATTTAATACCAAAGATTTGGGAGAACTTAAGTATTTTCTTGGCATTGAAGTTACGAGAAGTAAGAAAGGATTTTCTTATCTCAGAGGAAGTATGTACTCGACTTGCTCTCGAGGCGGAAACTTGGGTGCTAAACCTTGTAGCACTCCGATGATTCATAATCTACGGCTTACTAAAGATGGTGTTCCTTTTGAAGATCCAGCGAGATATCGCAGATTAGTTGGGAAGCTGAATTATTTGAGAGTGACACGTCCAGACATTGCATTCTCGGTCAGTGTGGTGAGTCAGTATATGTCATCTCAAGCGTAGATCATTGGAAAGCGATTGAGCAAATTCTATGTTATTTGAAAGGAGCACCGGGCGTGGGATTGTGTATGGTGATTATGGTCATGATAGAATTGAGGATTTTCGATGCAGTTAGGCGGGATCAAGGAAGATCAAGATCTACCTCGAGGATATTGTGTGTTCTTTGGTGGAAATTTAATTTCGTGGAAAAGCAAGAAAGAATGTGGTGTCACTATCGAGTCGTAGTCTAAACAGAGAGCAATGGCTAAATCTGCATGTGAGATTTTGTCTATTCATAAGTTTCTAAGTGAAGTGGGCTTACATGTCTCAATGCTCTTTCGATTATGGTGTGACAATCAGTCGCTCGCATATTGCTTCTAATTCAGTTTTCCATGAGCGAACCAAACACATTGAGATTGATTGTCACTTCGCTCGAGAGAAGATTCGAGTGGGCTGATTTCTCTTGGATATATGAAGGCCAAGATCGGTTAGAGATTTATTTACTAAGTCGCTTAATGGTGTTAGGATTGATTATCTTTGTAACATGTCGAGCATGATTAACATCTATGCTCCAGCTTGAGGGGGAGTGTTATATATGTAAATATGCATATTAGAATCCTATTAGGATTAGGGTTAGAATCTATTAGGATTAGGGTTATTCACATGTATATATAGGAGCTCTTTTCATTGAATAAAATGTACTTTTCATTCCCCATCTCATATGATAACAATCAACAAGTTAGATTACAACTAAGCTCAAGTAATTAGGTTGCAACTTGGAAACATGTTGGAATTTAGCAAGAACCAACTTTAAAACATTGGCAATGAGGTGTTCAAGCTTCCATAGCAAAGAGAGGTGGGAACACGAGGTTATGGATATAACTTATAATCACATATTCTCTGTGTATGTACATGTTTGTGACAGAAAAGGGAAATGAAAAAGAATCAATGCTAGAGAAATTATCAACTGAGACTTAGATAAATGTGAAATAGTTCGTAAGAATAAGATACTAGATGTTATAATTCTAAGAGCTGCAATTTCCTAACACTTTCTATGAAACTCTAGACACACAAATATTTAAGCCGGAAATGTAACTTTCAAACTTAACTAGTCTCCACTCTATTCAATCTCTCTTGCAAATTTTTATTCAACGCAAACATATTTCAGCAGGGAAATGGTGCTCGGACTGGAAGTATAAGACACCAAAAGCACATTCATTAAGAGAAAAGTCACAACATGGAACTCAAACAAGAAAACCATCTACAAGTTCTCTGTCATTCACCTAAGGAAAGTAATTCAATTTATAGAAGATCATCCCGATGGATCCGAAATTAAACTGGCATGCCAAGAAATGTCTATTTGAGCTTCGAACTTAAACAACACGAAGAGGATAACAGTTTTAGACCATAGCCAAATAAAAGAATATATAATAGTCCCATACTGCTTTTTCTGGAAACTAAAAGGCATAGCCTATAGGAAAGATCAGAAAACACTCACCTCCAGCTTCAACCATTTGCTGGAACCCTGCAAGCAAAATATGCAAATATGAAAAGGAAGATACCGAGTTGAATCTGCAATCTTAATTACTCATGGAAACAATTCTTAAAAATTTAGGCTACAGATAAACAGAAAGCTATTTCAAGGCATCATTTCTGATAAAAGACAATCTAATTTTTCACATAAGAAAAGCTTTTTTCCAAATTTATATGAATTATCTCTAAAGAAGTCTTCTGATGAATAACTCATAATTGATTCCTTTAGAAAATCAGGATACTTTACAAATGAGAGGTAAATATCTAAATAACAACGAAACAACAGAGGTAAATTGTTAAAAGCTCCGTTATTAAACTAGGATAAACAAAATTTCCAAGAAAATATAAATAATATATGTGAAACTAAAGTAGAATAACTCACCATACAAGGCCTTCTTGTGACTTCCGAGTACTTGTGACTGATACTTGTACCTGCATGTTGCTTATTAAGGGATCCTTTACCAGTAAACTCACTTGTGTCTGAATGCAGACTCTTCCTTGTAGAGAGATCTGTGTTTTCTCTGCAAGGAAACTTAACATGTTTTTCTTCTCCTGAAGCTTTAGTTGGAGGATTAGCCAATGCATCATCACTTCGATTACCTTTAGACCCAGCACAAATTTAGTATCAAAATAATCCAAAAGTAGGTGCCTGTTCAAAAGATAATATCAAAGGATACCTGAAGCGTATAGAAGCTTTCTTTTCTTTGTAGGACCTATATCAGATGGACTCGATGGGAGTAAATGCACAGATCTACCTCCAGCATGAGGCCGGTCTCTTATAGAATTGTTTATCTGTCCACCGCTAGAAGTACAACCTGGTACATCAAGCCCTGCATGCATACGAAATAATTTTGAATCCTCTCTCCAATGCTTGATTAATTAGTTAAGAATAGACAGGCCAATAGTATGTAAAACTTTGAGTCAGCCAGTTCAACCTATGTACAGGTAACGAGTCTTTAAAGTGGTCCATATGGGAAAGATACCAGGTAAGTGAAACCCAAACCAGACAGCATTGACTGCTGATTTCTTTTTTCCAATATAAAAGGTGAGTTTACACCTTTTTATTATTGAACAGAAAATAAATGAAACTTTTATACTTTAACTTCTTTATTTTATCATGGTATGAGGATAGAATGGAGGTCTCCCTTCTAACCTACTTTAGCACAAAAAGTTAGTGATTTTGGAGATGACATCAGATATTCATTTGCAAGGCAGCCTAACTTGAATGATACACGTAAAAACAGTCTTTGTTGCCCTTTTAAAAATTCTATTATTAATTATAAAACATGTAAGAAGATACAATCAAGGATACCTTCCAACCAGTAAAATGCATAAGATATTGTGAACTGAAGTATAAATGAAATTAATACTTATAAAACTTCAGTGCATTTGCTGAAAGTGCACATTTATAGACCAACATAGTACCTGTGACCTAGTCAACCATGGCTTCACTGAGTTTAATCAACAATGCAGTTCTAATTGCCTTCATAGTGTGAGGCCCATCAGCATATGAGTTTATCAAAGAAACATCATTTCTTTTTTATTCACAAATTACATGCAAAATCTAAACAAATGCTATTTTGCACCTAACTAGGCAGAGGACCAAGTGCTTACTGCAATCACCTTTGTCACCCTGGCCTTCAGATGTGCTTTAGGTTCAGAACTATAACCGGAAGTTGCAGAAGTGTTCCTGTTAAAAAAATGATCCACTGCATAGAGGTTTAGTAACTGAAAAAACAGACCACACACACACACACACATACATATACATATTTATAAAGTGGCATTATAAGATATCGAAACATGAGATAAATAATTGTTGTAGAATACTATCCCACATTGGTTATGTAGAATACAATCTGCCTTAGTATCTTGTATTATATATATGAGTGAACTATCTCACATTGGTTATGTACCCAATCTGCCTTAGTATCTTGTATTATATATAGGTGATTTATGCAGAGATGAATAATATAACTACTACTTTTCTCCTACATGTCTCTATACTTTTCTCCTACATATCTTTATATTTTATTGTTTTACATGGTATCAGAACGGGGACGAATCCCTAATCCCTCTCTGTCCTATCTGCTATGTTATTGCTGTCGGAGCCACTCTGTCTTAAACATCATCATCAATTGATTGGGAATTTAGGGGCAAACAAATCATCATCAAGAATGATATGAGTAGTGAGTTTGACAACACCAGTGTCAGTTACCGGGGAATAGATGTCATCGGCAAGACGAACAGAAGGAAGAGATGATGGAGAAAAAGACGTAAAAAAAGATTTTGTACCAGTAATATGGGCAGAGGCACCCGAATCCAATTGCCCTATCGACTTTGCTCGATTGCTACTACAAACTATTTTGTTTAAAGCAGACTCATATTGGTGTCACTGTTGTACCGACTTTGTTCGGTTACTACTACCACCAAGTGTAGACAGAAATTTTCCTTCATCACAGTCTATGAGGCCATTCGTAATAACAGGTGAGGTTTGTCAGCCTCTCCGTCAGTGAGAAAGAGTTGACTGCCGGTTTGCCCAGTAAAAATAGGCACAATTGGCGGAGCAATTTTCTCCAAGAAAGGCACACCCAAGAGAAATGGAAACTTTTTTTTCCTCTTACTCCGAGATGAGGTGTTGCCAAGGTAATAAAATTAATTGCTTCTAGGCTAGCGGGCAATGCTCCATGTGGAGAGGCCGCCATCACGTCAGCGTCGGGCTCCAGCACTTGGTTTGATTTTTCTCAGATGCGGCAGCGTCATAAGCACGCTTCGTTGCCTTTAGTTAAGATTCTCTTTATGTGACATCAGAGTCAGAAAGAGTAAAATCATGTTAAAAGAACTCATCATCAGATTTGTTACAGCTAAAAATTTGTTCTCCAATACACCCTTGCAAGGTCTCACACATACCATAAGTTTCCACAAATTCAACATTTTCTAGATCACCAAGATTTAGATCCGGATCAATTTGATCTTCAGGACCAATATCACAAAAAACTTTGCAAGCGTCAAGACTACCAAATTTCTTTGTGGTAACTTCTTGCCAGTAACCCTTGTCAACCTCCTTGACAAGTAGATTAAAACATATCTTTCCGTTGGAAAAATTGATAAAAAAATTTAACAGGTAAGAGAAGCTCATCAAAAGCCTGATGAACTTTCCTTTTGAAGGCCGAAAATACCCCAAAACGATTGGCCTCTTCAAAACGGAGAAAATCTTGAGTGAGGTGTAGAACATAAAGATACACGACGAGTGCAAAATCGGGTAATAAACCCTTTGGAGCTGTCCATGTATCATAAAGTTCTTTAGAGACCAATGAAAATCCATAACAATGGCGCCGTATGAAGAGAAGAATGTTACTAAAAGTAACAGACTCTTTAGCAATATCAAGCCCGTAGTTAACAGCATCCTGAAATTCCTCAGTACGAATGCTGAAGTAAACAAGCTTCTCATTAAAAAAGAATGTGCCAGTTTTCCTATCAAAAGATTTTGTAATGTTGAGCAGTCTTGTGGTTTGGAGGTATGTTGGCAGTTCAAGCATACGGACAAATCTGTCAGGTTTGGTCGTTTTATAAATCTTAACGCATGTCATGGGACCAATCCTTGATATAAATTCGACCCCCAAACAAAAATCACTATACTCCATGACTGGTGCTTCCATAAGAGTTCTCCAACGTGCAGTTTCATGTGAATAACCATGGTAAGCAAAAGAAGAAATCTCACCCTCGGTGCGGAAAAAATACCCTAGTGGAAAATCTTGAGTGAGGTGTAGAACATAAAGATACACGACGAGTGCAAAATCGGGTAATAAACCCGATATCATCTGTCAACCAGGGTATTTTTTCCGCACTGAGGGTGGGATTTCTTCTCTTGCTTACCATGGTTATTCTAATGGTTATTCACTTGAAACTGCACGTTGGGGAACTCTTATGAAAGCACCAATCATGGAGTATAGTGATTTTTGTTTGGGGGTCGAATTTATGTCAAGGATTGGTCCCGTGACATCGTAAGATTTATAAAACGACCAAACTCGATGATTCGTCAGTGTGCTCGAATCGCCAACAGACTACTCCAAACCACAAGATTGCTCAACATTACAAAATCTTTTGATAGGAAAACTGGCCCACTCTTTTCTAACGAGAAGCTTGTTTACTTCAGCATTCGTACTGAGGAATTTTAGGATGCTGTTAACTACGGGCTTGATATTGCTAAAGAGTATGTTACTTTTAGTAACATTCTTCTCTTCATACGGCGCCGTTGTTCTGGACTTTCATTGGTCTCTAAAGAACTTTCGTACATGGACAGCTTCAAAGGGTTTATTACCCGATTTTGCACTCGTCGTGTATCTTTATGTTCTACACCTCACTCAAGATTTTCTCCGTTTTGAAGAGGCCAATCGTTTTGAGGTACTTTCAGCCTTCAAAAGGAAAGTTCATCAGGCTTTTGATGAGCTTTTCTTACCTGTTAAAAATTTTTATCAATTTTTCCAACGGAAAGATATTTTTAATCTACTTGTCAAGGAGGTTGACAAGGGTTACTGGCAAGAAGTTACCACAAAGAAATTTGATAGTCTTGACGCTTGCAAAGTTTTTTGTATTGGTCCTGAAGATCAAATTGACCCGGATCTAAATCTTGGTGATCTAGAAAATGTTGAATTTGTGGAAACGTGTGGTATGTGTGAGACCTTGCAAGGGTGTGTTGGAGAACAAATTTTTACCTGTAACAAATCTAATGATGAGTTCTTTTACCATGATTTTACTCTTGCTGACTCTGATGTCACAGAAAGAGAATCTTAACTAAAGGCAACGGAGCGTGCTTATGACGCGCCGCATCTGAGAAAAATCAAACCAAGTGCTGGAGCCCGGCGCTGACTTGATGGTGGCCTCTCCACCTTTGTTTTGCTCTCCTCGAGTCGTCAGCCGCCGGAATACGAATTTGGTTAACCACCACAATCCGCCTTCGTCATTTGCCTCTAGCTCTGGTTCCTCTTCCCCTTATTCTTCTTACTCCAATTTCTCGTCTCATCGCCCAGGGGCGTTATTGGATTTCATTACTTTCAACGGCTTAAAAGTTATCTGGAAGCACCATAGCCTTAAGGCTCAAGCGATGAGTACTACTCAAGGAGATCTTTCATCTCCAACAGCCATGACAAATTTGGAGGACAAACCCGATCATCTTCTTGTCCTTGTTCATGGTATCAGAGCGGGGACGAATCCCTAATCCCTCTCTTTCCTAATATGTTATGTTGTTGTCGGAGTCACTCTGTCCTAATTTGCTCCACTGCTACCACTCTACTCTGACTCAACTATTTTGTTTAAAGCGGACTCATGTTGCTGTCACTACTGTACCGACTTTGTTCTGTTACTACTACCAACTACCTTGCCGATTTTGTTTGGTTTCTACCTGTTTCCACTGCCACAGTCCTGTTTTGCTGCGGTTGCTGCCAACTGCCCTATCGATTTTGCTCGATTGCTACTACCAACTATTTTGTTTAAAGCAGACTCATGTTGATGCCACTGTTGTACCGACTTTGTTTGGTTACTACTACCAACTGCCCTGCTGATTTTGTTCAGTTTCTACCTGTCTCCACTGCCGCAGTCCTATTCTGCTGCGGTTGCTGCCAATTGCCCTATCGACTTTGCTCGATTGCTACTACCAACTACTCTACTGATTTTGTTCGATTTCTGCATGTCGCTGCCGCCGCAATCCTGTTCTTCTGTCACAACCAACTATACCGACTTTGCTCGGTTATTACTACAACTTTGTCTTTCTACTGTTACTATTATTGTTAATGTCTTCTTTATTCCTTGAGGAGGAATCGATTCTCAAAACTTTGTATCTAGCTAGACATGATCGATAGACATGCTCCAGTTTGAGGGGGAGTCTTGTAGAATACTACCCACATTGGTTTTGTACTCAATCTGCTTTAGTATCTTATATTATATATATAGGTGAAGTATCCCACATTAGTTATGTACCCAATCTACCTTAGTATCTTGTATTATATATAGGTGCTTTATGCAGTGATGAATAATATAACTACTACTTTTCTCCTACATATCTTTATATTTTATTGTTCTACAATAATGATTGATTACAAGGGATCATTTCACCAACCTTTAATTCCAGCAATTGAGCTAGGAAACTCCTCTAATACTTTACGTATTCCGACATCAAAAGTCCGATAAAAAAAGAAATCAGCCATTCCCAATTCTTTTTCTGTTGGTTGAGGGTTTCTTTGGTCCTTCGATGAGCAAACAATATTGCATTTCCCAACAATTGCTTCCTATGTGACCATTGGGAAAACAAAGGATGATGAGAGCAAGGACATAGCAGAATAGTTGTCATGCATAAAGAGGTACATGTCTAAGAGTATTGGCTAATTTGTTACAGCATGTAAAAGAAAAAATCCACTCTGGTATATGATTGTATCAGAATCAGATAGATTCTCAGAAATATCAATAAAGCAAAAACAAGTTACCAATGGGTTAATGTTGGAAAGACCTTTGCCTTCACCACAAGCTATGAAAATCTCTCCTTCAAGGGGCTTGACATCCCCTAAACAGTTAACTATGTCCATGGGTCGAAAAAACCACACAACTTCTACTTTCTTCTCATGATTTTCCATCTCCAATATTTTTACAAGCTTGCCAATGTCCACCTGATCATTACGCCGCAAACACACGGTGTCGTAAAGGAAGTATTCAATACCCTCTAGAGTGAAAGACTCGTACAGATTGATAGTTCCCTTTCTGACACCCCAAGAAAATGGAATATTTTTATCTCCTTCTGGTTCTGGTAGTGGCTTTTCATTATGTTCCTTAGGTCGAGACATAGCATATATATCCTTAAAGCTTGGCCTCAAATCTTCATATTCTTCATCAACCTGAAAAAAACATCAACGCATATATGAAAGATAAGTCTCATGAATATGACCTAAACTGACTTAATTGAAGAATCTGTATAACAATGGCAACCACACTCATATACCATGCAAACGAACCCCACAAATTTCACTCAAAGCACAATCAGGATGGAGTCAAAAGGTTCATACTAACTCAATCGAGACAATAATATATTTATTTGTCTAACCAACAAAGTCACATGAAATGTCAGAGGAAGAAGCATAAGCATTCATGTGAGCTCAATTGGGTACCAGCAAAGCCACATGGAGAAATGAAAAACAAGATTAACAACTCTACTCTAGTCCCAAATGATTGGAATTCTTGATTCGCTGTTGTGTAATCTTGTATAATAGAACATTTTAAGCACCAACTTCATTTTCTATGTATAAGGGCACGGAATTGTAACCTTCACACCCTTGTTCATGTAACACCGTAATTCTATTTCATTTTCGGTAACCACCGCTGTGTTTTAACTCGCGACTTCAATCTCGGATATCTAGACAGTGGGGTGCGGTGGCACACAGACGGCAGACCCTAGGTTTTCTGATTTGGGAATTCTCTATTCAAGTTGGTCCAACTTTTTAGCACAGAAACAGTGGGCTGGTCAGGTTATCTTGTAGAAAATCAGATCCTACGGCTTCCAGAAGAAAGGACTTGTTAATAATTGCAGGCCTTCACAGAGAAAGTGTGTGAATATTCCTCGAACCCAGAAACAAGAGAATGATCAAATAGTAGTATAATGGAAAATGCAGAAATTCCCCATGTGTAGTAGTATCCTCTGCTTAATGGATAGCATCATTCTTAAATTTTCGAAACCATTTAAAAAACAAACGATACTCGCGCACAGAAACGCACACACTACGACGAACAAATCACAGTACGCAACCCTCGGGAAAGAAAGAACAAACAGAAGGCGCAAGAACGCGTGGAAACATCGTAGTGCACTTTAATTACAGAGTACATAACAAAAACTTTCACAGGGATTATGCGTGCAAGCAAAATACAGGAGAAATTGGGAGAGGAAATAACATACCTGTAGTAAGAACTAAGAACCGATGGGGGACCTGTGCGTGACTTCGCTTGACTAAAAAACGTAGATTCCTGGAGAATGTGTGCTATTTAAGGGGAAAAGTTGATATTTTGCTTCTAAAATTTAGATTTATCGAAATCGTCTATTATTGGCAATGGAGGCTACAGTGCTCGGTTATGCGCATACCTGATAAGGGGGGTTCGGTGGTTCTATCCTGCGCGGTAAGAGAAGGGAGACGTACGGGCACCCCCTATCTGGGGAGGAGCTAGCCATGCACGCAGCGAGATAGTTTCTCAGAGGCGCAGCAAATGATTCTGAACACGCGCTTCCACCTCGCGTGGCTTTACGGAAAATCATTATTTTTATTTTTATTTTGTTATTTTTTAGCAGGATTAGGTGAATGGTCAAATCCAACATAAAAGTTATGATGTGAATGGAGTGATATACAGTAGAACCTCTATTAAGGAATATTTTGGGGACTACAGAAAAATATGATAGAATGAGAGGTTATTCTTAAATAGACTTGTAAGAAGAATTTTTTTTTTCTAATTTTAATGTACATGAAAAATACATAAATATTATAATTACTAAATACATGTATTGTATAATGTATTATATGCAAATACATGTACAATATTTAATTTATTTGACTTAGAATATGTAGAGTTAATCTCTTAAAGTAGATACAGGAAAATACATGTAATTTTTGTTGGAATCATTATTATGTGTTCTTATAAATATTACACAATATATATATTTTAATATCATGTCAAATATTGTTTTATATAATGACACCAAAAATTGAAAAGCGAGTTCAAATGAGTGGAAAAATTCATGTTGAGTTGCACAAAATGAAGGAAATGCATCCGAGTTGGAAGCAAAAAGATTTTGCAAAGTGGTTGGATGATACTCATAATCTCAAGTTATCCCAATCGGCGATATCGAAGGCGTTCAAGAGGCTAATCAATCATGACGAACAAGCTCTTCTCAATTCAAAGGCAAAACGCTCAAAACCATTGAAGTATCCATTGATGGAGGCTGCCCTTTATGAATGGTTTGTATGCCACCAAGAACACGTCAACATTAGTGGTGAATTACTCAAGGAAAATGGAAGAATATTCTTAAAGAAACTCTATCCTAATGCAACTTCTTTTGATGCAAGAAGAGGAAGAAAATAATTCGGAAGATGATAACGTAGAAGTCCCAAAAGTTTCATGTGAAGAAGCTTTGAGTTTGCTCGACAAATTGAAAATATTTTGAGTTCAACAAGAAGATGGTCATATGGACGAGCTATTGAAGACCCGCAAGTTAAAAGATATAATTGCAACAAAAAAGATGAAGTCATTGTCACAAGCAACCTTAGATAAATATTTTAAATCTACATAAATTTATTATAATGAGATATATATATATATATATATATATTATTTATTGTGATTTATTCCAAAATGGAGATGTATTTCTTTAAGGTGTGACCTTAAAAAAATATGAATTATTACAAATATGGAGTTTATTCCGAAATATAACTGGTCCCAAGTTAGGACCATGAATTTTTATGATAAAATATGAGGTTATTCCTAAATAGAGTATTCCTTTAGAGATGTTCTACTGTATGACAATTCCACAATTTTGTAGTATTTTGGATAGTTTTCAGATAAAAATTAGTTTATCAAGGAATATCTCCAACTAATAACGATTAAAAGATAAAAAAGAATTGTAAAGGAAAAAATAACTAATTTAAACCAAGGTCACATTTTCTCATATTGAGGTGTTGAGAGGCTCAGTTCGAGTCGGTTCACGATTCCAAAAAGTTGAAACTAAAATAGACCCCATGAAGAAAGCTAGCCAGGGTTTGGGGTCGGTTCGAAATCGCGGATCACAATTCCGATCACTAGCAATTTGGAACAATTGATTAAAATTTCAACATAAATTTTAGTCATTCGCGTATTTGATTCGAGAAACATAATAATTGGACTTTTGACAGTCTCAATGAGATGAACATTTTGACATATTTTTCAGCATTCAATACTTGCTAACCACAACAAATTTTGCTCGATAAACAAGTATTAATAGTTGTCTTCACTCCAACAAATTCGTCGTGGTAACCAAGTATTGGACGTCGACTCATATGCCAAAACATTCAACTCCTCAAACTCGTTAAAGTCCAACATTTAAATTCTCGAATTAAGGGCTAGAATGATGATAATCATATAAAATTTAAGGATTAGTTTGGTAAAATATTTAGATATGTCAAGATAAATAAGAATAAGATGTGTATTGTAGATAATGTGAGATTTGTATTGTATCTTGTTGTTTGGTAGATATGTTTAGATAATATAGATAGCAATCCTATTTGTTTGGTACATTAGTTAAAAATCTAGATTAAGTAACAAAATTACAATAGTAACCTTATGAGAATTTCAAAATTACAATTGGATCCTACACTATATCTTCGAGAACAAATCAACTATTCATCCTATCAACGGTGAAGCATTTTTCGCCTATATTTTTTCTTACCTACATTATGTTGAGATATCCAAGATTCTTTATAATTTCCATCATTTTAGTTGATTTTGTTTTACCCATATTCCATCAACGGTGTAACCCAAAGTAGGATAACTATGTAACTGTCTCTAAACAACTTTGCAACGGTATAACTCAATGTAAAGTAACTGTGTAACTGTCTCTAAAACAACTTTGCAACGGTATAACCCAACGTAGGGTAACTATGTAACTGCCTCTAAAACAAATTTGAGTGAATTATTCGAAATTCTAGTTGTTAGAAAGTTTCTAATTGCAAAAAAAATAAAAAAAGTTAGGTGTCGATTTACAAATTAATTGTATTTTGAATCTAAGGTTGTGATTTGATTTGCAGTTAACCATGATTGCAGTAAGAGGAGGATTATTTCGTGACTCGCAAACTTATCTTCAGGGTGTTTTTGCTTACTCTCTAAATCGCATCGACCTAATTTGATGTAGAGCTTCAAGTCATCTCTCACGGTCAATTGATTGCTTTCGATATCTTCAAGCATGTGTAAAATTGAGCTCGATGCAACAATTGTTTTATTTAAGATTGGGGTTAGTTATAATTTATTGCTTTAATTTTAAACGTTTTTCAGTTTATGATCTCAATTTTCAAAATTTAATATAATGTTATGAACTTTTAGAAAATATACTAATTTATAGTCGATAAAAATTCGACCTTCGCAAGTCTAACTAAGACAATAACTAATTTGAAGTTGGATTTTTCTACATAGACATTTAAAACGACATTGTTTTCGTCCACATCATTTTATAAAAACAAAAAGGGAAATGCGAAGAGGCATGGCCGAATTGATTCGTTACTCTTGCTTTCATCCGCTTTTCCTCATCCTCCGATTAAATCAAGACCTTGGCATCACCGTTTTGATATTTTTATGGGCTCTAGCATAATAAAGAATATAGGACCCCATGTGTTATATTTATAAAAAAAAAATTATCGAATGTGTAAATACACATAAAAGATCTACAAAATGAAACATATAATCAAAACATATACAATTTACTTTCCATCTTCTTTATATTTCTACATATCAACTCTCATATATAACAAAATACAAACAAGACTATATCATAAGAAATAATTTATTCGAGCATTTGTAGATGCCAATTCATTAATAATCATATCAACATCATTAGTTTCTAACATATTTTGGATCCAAGTGAAACATATATCTATAAGTAAAATGTAAAAAGATTTAATATTTTTGGCCTTTAAATAAAGATACTCCATCTGTCCTCAAAATTTATTCTTAATCTTTCTTTTTTGATACATTCTCTAAGTTTGTTTGACT
This sequence comes from Salvia rosmarinus, assembly GCA_036937905.1. Lineage (NCBI taxonomy): Eukaryota > Viridiplantae > Streptophyta > Magnoliopsida > Lamiales > Lamiaceae > Salvia > Salvia rosmarinus. The sequence continues at coordinate 20,149,348 of CM072813.1, forward strand.
TTTCATTTATGGAAATTACCCAATAAAATATTATTTTTATTTATTATTATCAACAACACCTCTTATTTACATATTTAACCATACATGGTTCACCAATATCCCTATTTAGTAGCTTCAACAATACTACTTATTTACATATTTTACCACTTATGACAAACCACTAATTAATTTAATACTAAATTAATGTGAGACCCTTATTTCATTCCAAAACACTCAACAACTTTTATTATTATTACAATCCGTACAGAAAATTCCCAATAACATATTTTGGAAACAAATTGAGTACTTTATTTAAGTCATACAATATTTTGGATCCACATATATATATAAGTAAAATTACTTTTTTGAGGTCCAAATATATATATATATATATATATAGGGTTGGGTTAAGTAGTCTGCGTCCCAGGATAGTATGTAATCTCAATCTAGACCACACATTTTGAACACGTGGCCACACCACAAGCTAACACGTGGCAGCTCATTTTCTTTTCCTTTTCTTTTTAATTTTCGCGAGGGGCAAAATGGGAAGAAACAAATCAGCCTTCTTCTCCTCCTCGACGGCAACGGACGACGGAGGCAGCAAGGCGGCAGGAGCAGACGGCGGCCGGCGGTGACGGCGGCTGCCGTGCAACAGCGGCAACAAGATACACAAAAACTACAAACAACAGATTTTGAAAGAAAGAAAAGAAGAAAAATTTGAGGAACAAAATTGATGGATTTTGAGAAAAATAAAAGATGAATTTGATAGATGATTGAAGAATCGAAAAAGATGGTGGTTATGATCGTGGTTCACGCGGTCGCCGATAATCGATGAAAGAGGCAGCGGAATTGTTAGAGAATGATAGATGAGAAATTTGGTGTCGAAAACCATAAAATGCATTGAACAAAACATGAAGCTGCATTGAACAAAACATAAAATGCATGTTCCACGAAGCGAAACATGCATTTAACTTTGCGTTCATGCATTGATCAAAACATGTCCATGTATTTAACAAAACATGTTCATGCATTTAACAAAGCGTAAAATCAAGCCAATGGTATGCGAGCAGCCGGGGCGACAAGCGAGCACGAGGGCCTCGTTGGCACGCCCGCGCACTAAGCGCGACTTCCAATCACATGCATTATTACATTCAATTGCATGCATTTTTGTTCATTTGAATGCATTATCGGTTCAACTAAATGCATTGTTTGTTTTGCAATCACATAACAAATCAAATTACTAATCTACCCTTAATGAAGCGAAAATCGCCTAAATTAAGCTTAAAAAGTCCGAAAAAATCTGAACCATTGAATTTATGAGATAAGTGGATTAGATTAAGTACTACATACTATCTCTGGCCCGGGTACTATTTGATCTCTCCTCTATATATATATATATATATATATCTTGTGTGCGATGGAGATATAATTATTTAGGCCATCTGAAATGGTGGACCTAGACTGTTGCCCAAGGTGGCCTACTCTCAGGGGTAGCCCTGAGCACCGGCATGCTTGAGAAAAGGTGAAGTTGTTGCAGCTGAGAAAGAGCGACTAAAGCGAGTTCCGCCCGAGACTCGAGAGCGGGTCGGAGAGCTAGTTGTTTGTGACCTCGAAAACTTGCATCGAAGTGAGTTTACCCCAAGAGGGAGTATAGTGACCCCCTGCATGTTTTGGTGTCTGATTTGGATCCAGGTGACCCGGTTGTCTTTGGAGCACTGGACGGACTTCTATTTGCAGGGGTTCGATCGATTCATCCGAGTTGACCCAAGCTATTCTTCAATTCCTGCATCATCATCACGTCGCCGTATTGGGAATGGATGTCGGCGGCTATAGAACGAATAAACGACAAAGAAAAACCAGCCTCGATGCCATCTGACGAGAGATAACCGAATGGCAATGAACAAACACTCTTTTCATTTCAATTGTATGTTGCAAAGAATGAAGCTTCGAGAAGAAAAAAAACTTCTTCTCTGGCCAAAGAATGGGAGAAAGAGGATGATGGCGGCAGACGATGAATCTAAATTCGATCATGCCTCTTTGCATTACCTTTTTTATACGATGATGTCATTTCAAATGTTCAGTAGTTGTCGTTCTAATCAGACTTTCGATGTCGGAAAAGTTTATCGGACCATAAATTTGTATATTTCTCAAAGCGCCGACCATTTAAGAAAAATTTGAAAGTGAATACGATAAATTAAAAAGCACCCAAAATTGAGACCATAAATTATAATTAATCCTTTAATATTGTGATGTTCTTGACTGAAATTGGTTTCTCGATATTTCTTTAACACTTAGTCACATTTGGACACCTACAATGCATTTATTCACTTTCATTTTTAGGTTGATATGTACAAGTCGAATTTGACTAATCCTTCAACTTTTAGGGTGTTGATTTAGAAAAGGGAAAAGTAATTCCCAAATCGTTAGGCTTTTGGTGAATGTATATTGAATCGTATAATTGGTATTTACGACAAATCATTCCCTCCTTGAGTTTTGAATTCTTCTATCATAGGCTTTAATTGATCCTCTTTCACTCACCGTATCATCACCATGCTAGCTCGAATAACTATCTCCGATTTGGTGTTATATTATTAGGTAGACATAAATTTTTTTAATTTATGAAAAACTCGTAATTGTTAATTTCGATACGCAATGGGTAAATTTACATTCTTATAGGATATAAACTATACAAAACGAATACATCACATTTAAAAAATAAAATATAATGATGAATCTAGCTATGTGAGTGTGCGAGATTTATATAAAGCGATAAAGAACACTCGGGCTTTTCGTGGTTCGATCGTTAACGAGATCTCGTCCACGGAGAATGATTCCTCAATACTTTTACTAGCGCTCTTCGTGCAGAGTATTGATTACAAGCCTTTGTATTGATGAAATTGCTAACCCTTCTAACATCGAGTTTTCCTTCTATTTATCTGACGACTTTGCCCCACGGCGCCCGACCTCTCCATTGATCGTGGTGTGACTCTTCCTGGCGTGCTCTCCATTGGTCGGAGCCGGACCGTTCGTCTTCGTGCGCCACGTGGAGGTGGCGACGACCTGATTACGGGCGTCCTTCCATTGGCGGCGGCGGTTGGAGGCTAGGGCTTGAGGCAATGATTAAGGCGACTTGGGCTCGACCGTGGGCTGCTATCAGCGTTAGGCCCGGCTCGCTTGGGCTGTTAGTGGGCCCATTCGGTTGGGCTATATCCCATCATAGCCACGAATAGCCGGGGACGGCGAGGCCGGTGGAGTGAAGCGGTGCCGCGAGGTGAGGTGTGGCTTGGTGAAGTTGTTTCTTGGATGTGAGGTCTTCGGTGCCGATCCGGGTTGGGTTGTTTATTGTCGCGCTCGGAGAAAGATGTGGCACCGATGGAAGTCAAGTCGACACGGATAACGCGCTCTGCGTTGGTTATGCCAGTGCGGTGCAGTAGTGGTATTACTCTGTGGTGGCTCCGGTGTTCGACTGGCGACCGCCTTTCGAGGATGCCGTGGTGTGTCTCGGGCATGAGACTCTGCGGCTGGTTGGCGAGGTCCGATCTGTTTGGCGAGGTCCGATCTGGTTGGCGAGGTCCGTCGGGTTGGACGAGGTCCGATCGGTGTCGGCAGGCGCGGAGGTCGATGTGGATTCCTTGACATTTGTGGGGAGGGCGAGTGCGACTGGCGCCGCCATCTCGGAGGCGTCGGGGTCCGTATGATGATTGCTAGGTCGGTCGGCGGCCCGTCCTATCTGGCGTGACGTCGAGCGCGCGAGGCGGTAGTTAGGCGCTCGAGCGGCGTGCGGCGTGTAACAGACATCAATCACGTGTAGGCACGTGTTGAATTTAAACGGCAATTTGCGAGCGCCCTAGTCTTATAAATAGGCGCAAAAGAAGCAATCTTATTCACTTTCTTCTTCTTGACGCTTAACAATTTCGAGAGAGAATTTGTGAGAGATTTTCGAGCCGATTTTATTTGAAGTAGCGTTTACTCGCCTAAAAAGTAAGTATGTTTTCTTAATCTTCTCGCGCTCGAAAGTTCTCTTTCAGCGTCGGGTTCTGGCGTGAGTTGCGGTGTAAGGACTATATGTGCTACAACGGGTTGGGTAGGTCTGTGAGTGCGAGTCCTAGTATCCCCATGGTATCCTCTGTATGGGATGGTGCGAAGGTGGCGCGGCGAGGTCGGTTGGCGTTGGAGGAACTTTTTGAGGTTGTGAGGAGTCTGGGATTCCGGGAGGCGTGGTGGTGTCTGCCGCACCCGGCCGATAGGGCGATGGCCCTCCGGGAGGGTTTATTCTTGTCTATGTAGGCGGTTTGAGGCAGTCTTAGGTACCCTCCGCCCCCATTTATCTTAGCCTTGAGTATTTCGGATCCCATCATCGATTGACTCGAACTCTATTAGGTCGTTGGTGGGTGGGGCTCTCTTGTTATGGCGTTCTTGGGGAGTTGACCTTGAGGTATTGATCTGTTTTAGCGTGAAGACCATAGGAGGGTGTACTATCCGTCACCCGGCTGAAATTAAGGTAGCCGTCCCTCCAAGGTGTCCCGTTGGCGAATAGGTATTTCTTTCTGCGGTGAGGCACCGAGGTATGAGTGGGGTATCGACGCATTGGTGGACCCAAAATCAAGCCCTTGGGTCGTATGGAGAATCGTTGAGCAACGTTGGTGAGGTCTTATCCATAAGATACAGGGGCGATCTGAAGAAGGCGGTGAGTGTTTTCGGTCGGAGCGTCGGGACCGAGGTCGGGACGGGTGAGGGCATCCTTTTCTTAGTCCTTATTTGTCTTATTTCTTGTGCTAATGTATTCTTTCTCTTTTGACGATGAGGTTGAGGATGAGGTGGGCTCACCATCGCAGGCGAGGCCGCAAAGAAAAGCAGGGCGGTGGACTGGTAGGGGCCGAAGAAGGTGGACAAGACATGGGCGGTGATGAGTGGGCTGGCCGAGTCGGCCGGCTTGAGTCATGACCTCGTGGCCATGAGCACCAGTACCGCCCCAAGCTTAGTCGCATCCTCCACGAGTGACGTGAAGCTTCTTTTTTTTTTTTTTAGATTTGTTTGCCATGCAATCGGTGGTGACTTGTGCATCTCCTTTTTGGGTGGGAGCTCTATGATGGGGGCCTGCAGCCTTCTTTGGGAGGCGCAGTGTCGCCGCCGGGCTTGCGAGTTGAGGCTCCCCCAAGAGGCTGGAGCAGGATCTCTGCCGCCGTGAGGGCGGAAGCTGAGACCGCCGTGGCCTGGCTGGCGGAGCCGAGCCGCCAGGCTGCTTGAGGCCGGAGGGTGGGCTGGCCGCTCTGAAGAAGAGCCTTTGGGCCGGAGGGCCGGGGGAGGTCGAGGAGTGAAGGAGGGCTGGCGGGCGAAGAGGAACTTCGCCGACGAGAGGAGGTCTGGTGGCCGACCGGGGACCGTTGTTGAGGGCCCTCGCGGCCGGCTCATCGAGTTGGAGAGCTCTCGAGTTTTATTGCCGATCTCGCCGCCGTCTTGGCCGAAGGTGGTGTCGGATCACACAGGGAAGTGGCGGCCGCCATGCCGATTTGACAAGGTCGAGCATGGGTGGACCGAGGTCGACCAGAGAGATGGACAAAGCTACGCCGGGTGATCTCTGGTGACTCGCTTCCAGTCTTTGGAGGCTGGCATCCACCCTACCCCTCGATGGCTTGGTCGTCGCCCGGTGTAGGGTGGACGAGGATCATGACAGGAGCTCCTTGCCGAGTCGGGTGAGAGGAGGGAGGAGGAGGAGCCGAGCTCGTCGGCTCAGTCGACCATGACCATAGGCGAGGCGAGCAGGAGGAGCGGGGGCGAGGGGGCGGCGAGTCGGGAGGGGCAGTTAGTGGGCCGATTGTAATAGGTTGAATCGCCGGGTCGATGGGACCACGAGCCCTTGTAATAAATTCTTCGTATCTGATAAAGAATGTTTATCACTTTCGAGACTTGTGTTGTCTTTTTATTTATAGCATTACGCATCTCAATACTTGGGACTCGACCATGAATTCTTGGCCAGTGAAAGGGGTCCAGTGCCTGGCGAGAAGGACGAGGAGGTGCAATTTTGGAGGAGTCGGTCTGCGGTGACCCAGTTTTGGCCGCCATGGACGCGAGCTCGGTGTCTTCTTCGAGCGAAGAAGAAGTTGACCGAGGCGATCGGGAGGTGGCCCGCCTCTGGCCGAGAAACAGGCGCCGAAGTTGAAGGTCGCGCAGGCGGAGTCGAGGCGGACATATCTGCCGACGCTATCCACGGACGTTTGATGCGGGCGAGCAGCTTGAATCGATTATGTGGGCTCGCTTGGTTGTCGGAGGAGCATGCGAGTCTGAGAGGCGATCCTTCCGCCACTGGTGGGACTACCATATCGGCCGACGACCGAGTCCGAGCTTCTTTGGCGGAGGCATGGTCTTGAGGGATGAGGAAGGGCCCAGCAGCAAAAGTTCAAAGCTGCGTCGACTCCGTGGTGAAGTTTATGGAGATGTACGACATCGTCCGAAAGCGTCGCATGCCGGCGGTGGCGAGGGAAGCGGGCTCTGCGACCCGATCATAGAAGAACCGGCGGAGGCGGCTACTCCGATCATGCCGTAGTCTTGAGGTTGATGGGTCGGCGGGCGGATTATCGAGGATCCTGCAGGGCGGGCGGCGACCGAGGACCTCAGTCGGCGGGGAGAGCTGGGGGGGGGCGGTCGCACACGGCCCGGTGTCCGGTCGGGGATCGGGGTGTGACCTCGGTGCGTCCCCGCCGGAATGCCCGTGCTGCGCCGCCGCCGGAGTGTCCACGGAGGCGGGTGAAGGTGACCACAGGTCGATGCTTCCGTCGGGCTGCCTCAGAGCCCGCGCCAGCGCCGGGAAGCGGCCGTGGCGATTCCGGCCTTATCGATTGGGTCGAAGGCACGAGTTCGTTCGAGCATACATCGTCGGCTGGAGATTTTGTAGAAGGGTGGTGCAGGCTTGGCGGTCTGGCGGCGGGCCGGAAGCCCGAATGAGGCTATGTATAGTATAGGACCTTGTATGTAGATATAAATGTATTTAGACTCGTTTGAGTGTATATTTTCCCCTTGAGAGGTACAAACATAGCTTAGGACTTCGTTTTGGTCATAAATGTATTTATATTGTATACACAAGTCGCGTATTTTCCCAAATAAAGGGGTATAAACGAGCTCTGAAGCCGGTTGTCTTGTATATGGCTTGGTACTTTGTTTGTAGTCGTTAATGCATTTAGACTTAAATCTAGGGTGCATATCTTCCCAAATAAAGGGGTATGAGTTGGCGAGATCGGTGCGGATGTCGCGTGCGTGTAGCGTCCAACTTAATGGGTAATCTGTATGCTTTGCATGTAGGCGCCCAACTTAATGGGTAATCTGTATGCTTTGCATGTAGGCGTCCAACAATGGGTAATCAGATGCTGCGTGTAGGCGTCAACTTAATGGGTAATCTGACGCTACCCTACTTGGTGGGATTTTCATCTTCGTAAGGCGTCCCTGTGAAGGTTTAGATGTGGTATATCCGAATGGATGTTCACATAGATGTAAGGCGTAACAGTGAAATACTCATTAGAAAAACAAGCGTTTTATTAAACAAGTAAACAAAGATCGCATATCGGTCAAAACAATAGGAGGGCTAACATGTCGCCGATCTAAAATCAAAGCTATGTAAAATACCTCCTAGATGAGTTATGTGCGGGTTCGGGGAATAAGTGCCCCGGACAGTGGCGACTTGTAGGCCCTTTGCCGAGGTCCTCGTGAGCGCGGTAGGTCCTTCCATGTCGGATCAAGCTTGTTAAGACGCTCGGCTCGGCTTGCTTCATTATTCCGTGGGACGAGGTCGCCTACTTGGAGTGCGGAGGCCTTTACTCTTTTGTTGTAGTAGCGTGCGACACGGCTCTTGTGCCTTGGCCGTTTATGAAGGCGAGCTCTCGCTTCTCCTCGAGGGCGTCAAGGTTGGCCCGCAGGTCTTCCTCGTTCCCGGCCTGGTCGAAGTGGAGAGTGCGAGGGCTTGGCGCGCCGATCTCAGCCGGTATGACGGCCTCGGTACCGTAGACCAGGCTGAAAGGGGTTTCCCCGTGCGACGTCCGTGGTGTGGTCCTGTAGGACCAGAGGACTTGAGGGAGATTTTCAGCCCGATCGCCTTTAGCTCGGTCCAACCTTTCTTCAATCCTTGCGATCGTGCGGTTCGTCACTTCGGTCTGACCATTCGCTTGCGGGTGTGCGACCGAGGTGAAGCGTTGATCGATCTGAAGCTCTTCGCACCATTCCTTGAAGTTTTTGTCGACGAACTGGGTGCCATTGTCCGAGACCAGGATGTGCGGGATGCCGAAGCGGCAGACTATATTTTTCCACACAAAGGTTTGAATCCTTCTGCTCGTGAGGCTCGAAAGTGGCTCGGCCTCGACCCATTTTGTGAAGTAGTCTATGGCTACGACTAAATATCGGCGACACGGTGCTCGGTCGAGCGGGCCAGCGATGTCGATCCCCACCGCATGAAGGCCACGGACTCTGCGGTTTTCGGATCGCCCGCGGGCGACTTCGACCGTGGAGTGGATCGGCACTGGGCACTTCTTGACGAGCTCGGCGAATCTTGCGGTGGGCGAGAGTATCCCGACCTCGGCGTCTTCTTTGAAAGTGCTCGCGACCGATGTGGCTTCCACAAGACCCCGGTGGTTCGTTGAGCACATAGTCGCTTCTTCCCGCCCGAGGCATCTCGGGAGGGTTGAAGGTAAGACTTCGGTGAGAGTGCGCCTCGTGCATGAGATACTACGGATTTTGCCATCATCTTTTGGCTTCGAGCCGATCCCGAAGGTAGTCGCCGTGTTCGGGTAGGCCTTGGAGACATCCAATTCGGCTCTATCTCGGTGATGATGCCGGCGTGGGACTCGCTATGCTTGGAGCGGACCTCCTCCTTTGGTGGACTTGTTGACGACGCCGCTAGCTTGCCGAGGACGTCGGCCATTATTTTCCTCGGGGGATTCGGTGAATCTTGAAGTACACGAGCGAGGTCAACATCTCCTTTGCCTTCTCGAGATATTGTTTCATTCGGTCCTCTTGGCCTCGTATTTGCTTAACACCGGTTCACGACGACACGGGAATCGCCAAGATTTGGATCTCATCCACCCTTAGCTCCTTAGCGACGCGAGTCCCGAGATTAGGGCCTCATACTCCACCTCGTTGTTGGTGGTCGGGAAGGTAAACCGAGGGCGTGGGTGACTTCACCTTATCTGGCCGAGGGAAGAATGCCCGCTCCGCTGCCCGTTTGCCACGAGGCTCCGCCCACGACATCCGCCGGCAACCATCGGTGGGTGAGGTCCGGTTCCTCCGTGCGGTGGGATGACCGAGGTGGGGCGTCGGTCGACCGAGCTCGATAAACTCGCTTCTACCAGAAATCGGCGAGGGCTTGCCCTTTTATGGCGGTGCAGGGAGTACGAGATATCGTGCTCGCCAAGCTCGAGGCCCACTTGGCTATTCGTCGGATGACTCGGGTTTTGACAAGACTTGCCTCGGGGTAGGTCGGTCGAGACACAGATGGAGTGAGCTGAAAGTAGGGTCGGTCGCGTAAACAGCATTCACCGTGCAGTCTTTACCTTTTCAAGGCGGCGTACCTTGTCTCGGTCCTTTGAGTGCTCGGCTGATGAAGTAGATAGGAAGCTGCCGTCCGACCTCGTCCCGCACCAGTACTGCACTGATTGCCTCGTCCGAGGCGGCCAAGTACAAGGAGAGGAGTTCGCCTCTTTTTGGGGCGGTCAAGGTGGGCAGGTCGGCGAGGTACTCCTTCACCGGTGTGTGTGGCGGTGGTGCTCTTCCGCCACGCCAAGTCCCGAGCCTCCTCAAGATTTTAAAGAAGGGAGCCGCTTCTCGGCCGGAGAGGAACCCACCGAGGGCGGCCGGGCACCCGTAAGTTTGTGGACCTCATGAATGGTTTTGGCACTGCATGTCGAGCACCGCCTTTACCTTGGTGGGGTTCGCCTTCAAGCCTTCTTGGGAAACCCAACACCCCAAGAATTTCCCGTTTTACCATGAATGTGCATTTTGGGGTTAAGTTTGAGGTTGGCCGACACGAGGAGTTGGAGGATGGTGCCGAGGTCGCCGTGCACTCTCGTTTCGGCTCTTGACTACTATGTCGTCGACGTGACTTGACGATCTCCCGATGTGGTCTTTGAATGTTGCATCCACCATCCTCCGGTAAGTGGCCCCGGCATTCTTGAGGCGAAGGGCATCTTCGATGTGAAGACGCAAGTCGGTGATGAATGCGATCTTTGGTGCATCCTCCGGCTCATCAGATTTGGTGGTACCCTCTGTATAGATCCGGAAGTGAACATTTCGTGGCCCTGAGGCCTCCACCTTCTTGTCGATATCGGGGAGGGTAGCAATCTTTTGGGCGATGCTTGTTGAGGTCGGTATAATCGGCGACATGCGCCGCCTCCGCGACTTCGGACCACGATCGGATTAGCCATCCAGTCGGATATTTGACCTCGAACAAGATCTTGGCCTTGAAGTTGAGTCACCTCGTCCCTAATGACCGGCTGCGCTCGCGCGAATATCCTTTTCTTCTGCGGATGGCTTCATGGCGGGTCGATGTTGAGGCGGTGAGTTATGAGCTCGGGTGACACCCGGTCATATCGGCGGGGACCAAGCAAACACGTCCTATATTCTTTCGAAGTCGTATGGCGTGTCGGCGGACGTCCATGGGGCCCTGGTGCCGACTGGATGACCTCGAGGATCGTCATCGTATAGTTGGAGGTCCCGGTCGGTCATCCGGGGTGTCGACCTCAGGGGCTCGGTAATTGCTATGCCCTGGGCGAGGCCGCGTCTTGAGTTGAGAGCCGTAGGCATTCTTTTCTTGGCCGTTTGGTCCCTGGATCTTGAGCACTCCAGGGGTGGGAATCTCGACGGTGGTGGTAGACCCAGCAGACGGCCTTGGTGGCGTCTGCCCAATCTCTCCCGAGGATAATGTTATGCGGAGAGGGCCGGACTAGGAAGAACCGGATGGCCACGGTGACCGACACAGGAGCCCGCCTACGGTGACCGGAAGGTAATGACCCTCGGCTGGGCTAACCGCTTGAGTGAAGCTCCGTGGGCGGGAGGCGCGGAAGCACCGAATGCCTCCGACCTCAAGCTTATCCGCAGCTACGGAAGATGATCTTGTGGAGGCCCCAATGTCGATATAGACCGGTGGACGTTTTGTTGCCCACCGCACTGTATGGTGATGGCGTCTGGTGCGGCATGATCTTGGGCACGGGTCTCCTTCGAGAACGTTATGTTCTCACCATCCCGAGTCGCTTGTTCTTGGCTCTTCAGGCCGGCCTCGGCATCGTTCTTGAGGACGACCTCGTCGTCCCGGGCGATCCGGTAACAACGTGACCTGCTCCATAGCGTTTGGACCTTCGCCTCGTCGTCTTGGGTTGGGTCGCATGCGGGTCGGCCCTTGATTGTTGCCACCTCCGTTCGCCTGCTTCGCATTCTTGGACCAGCTCGTCCGAGGTACTTTTGAGGCCCCGCCTTTAACGAGCTCGTCGTCTGTGAGCCTGTGTTTCTGCGGTCCTCGGTATCATGACCATACCCTTGGTGATAGTCGCAATACTAAATACGTGGACCTTCTTGGATCCCCTTTCATGGGGCGGGCTTGGGAAGAGCTCGGCGTGGGCTCGAATATTTCCGCCTTGATTTGAGCGGGGGCTCTGCCGGCAAGGTTGGGCGAGGTCGAGCTGAACTCCGTGCCCTCTCTTGATTCGGTCGAGGCGCCTGCGATCTGCGCCTCGACTTGTCGTCCGGCTTTTTCTTTCGGACTTACGCTCGTCCCAGTTTCGCTTCTTCCGATCCGACTCGTCTCCTCGACAAAGTTGTCCACCGGGTTCCAAAGCTTGCTCGCCGTCTTTGGTTTCTTCTGGTGATTTCTTTGTTCGCACGCGGTCGGATCCCGCTGAACAGCGTTGATGATGTAGAGATCGTTCTTGTCGTCAATTTTGAGTGACTCTTTGATGAACCTCGAGGCGAAGTTTGACATCGTCTCGCCCCGCCTGGCGGATTGTGAGTAGGTCGGAGGAAGGGCTTTGGGCGGCATCTTCGATAAGCGCCACTGAGGCGATCCACGAGGTCACGGAAGCGATGTATCTTTGCTCGGCGGGCGAGGTGAACCAACGCCGTGCGTTGAGATTAAGACTCGGGAAGATTTTGCACATGTGAAAATCTTCCATTCCTTGATCGCCGTGTTGGTGGTGTGGCGAAAAGGAAGTCGGAGGGGTCTCCGAGGCCATCGTGAGGTCGCAATGTTGGGTGCCGGTGCATCGTGGGGCGGGCGTGTCTAGAATCTCCCGGAGAAAGGGAGATGATTCTCCGTGCAGTCGAACCGGGAGGTCGTTGCCGTCTCTTTACGGAGGGTGGGGATCGATAGCGGCCATCGTCCTCCAGGGGAGTTCGACTCGCCTTTCTTCCTTCTGCTTCGCTCGACTCTCGGTCGGCATGGCGAGGTGAGAGGCCGCGCGAATAGCGAGGCGGGCGATTGGTGGCGGCTCGCCCGCGGTGGCGCTCCGCGAATGAGGTCGGGCGGCTCGGCGGCGGCGGCTCCGCAGCGTCGAGGCGCGATCGCGTTTCTGCTATCACGCCGGTGGTAGCGCCGATCGCCGGATGGGGAGGCGGCCCGGGGGCCGTGGTGTTGATCAGGGGCCTAGAGGACCCGCCTTTGGTCCTCTGGTTGAGGAAGCTTTGGAATCGCCATTGGCGTGGAGGAACTCGCTCAAAGCTCGGCCGAGGATCTCGTGGGACGAATGAGTTTTGCTCGCTCGCTCGTTGGTCGACATCTTCCCTACGTTGGACGCGGTCCGAGGTGTATGGAAGAGTTTACCATGTTGCCCTCGGGAGTGGGCGCCGTGGCGTCCGCGATCTCCTTTCATGACGGTGACCACTGGTTGTCTCACCCGGTTGTTGCTGGCCATGGGCGGTTGTGCGTGTTCTTGCCATTTAGTTGTAGAGGAAACGAAGCTTTCTTGTTGATGTTCCACAGACGGCGCGATGATGAATCTAGCTATGTGAATGCGAGATTTATATAAAGCGATAAAAACACTGTGCTTTTACGTGGTTCGATCGTTAACGAGATCTACGTCCACGGAGGAATGATTCCTCAATACTTTTACTAGCGCCGTATGCAGAGTATTGGTTCTGCGCTGTATTGAGAAATTGCTAACCCTTCTAACATCGGTTTCCTTCTATTTATCTGAACCGACTTTGCCCTGGGCGCGCCCGACCTCTCCATTGGTCGTGGTGTGACTCTTCCCAGCGTGCTCTCCATTGGTCGGAGCCGGGACCGTTCGTCTTCGTGCGCCACGTGGAGGTGGCGCGACCTTCAGTTCAGGCGTCCTCTCCATTGGCCGGCGGCGGTTCTGGAGGTGAGGCGCGAATGACATACCGTTTGGGAACGACCGCCGTGGGCTATCATATCGGCGTTAGGCTTAATTCGGCAAGCACTGTTGGTGGGCGATTCGGTTGGTATATCCCATCATATAATGACTCAAACCTATAAATTCTATAAACATCATTTTCATATTATCACGATATCGCTCTACATCAACCCCTCATACTCGTATTATAGTTTCCCATATCTTATTAAACAAATCAATTATGCAGACGACACTCACATACATATTTTATACCATTTTATTTCAATTTGACTTCCATTCCAATTTATACATCCATCTACTTCTCATGCATATTTGATTTCATTTTATTTTCTTCATCATTCGTTTTCCCCAACTATTTTTTTTTATTTAAAATAATAGAAGGTTCCGATGTTTGAAAATTAGAAAAGCCAAATCGTCAGTGCAAGTAAATTACTCGAACGTCAAACATTCTTTCTTTTTGCAATCTACTCCGTCTGTCACATTTAAAATGTCTCATTTTTCTTTTTAAGTTATCTCATTATAAATATCTCATTCCATTTTAGAAAATAATTATCCTTTCAAAAAGTATGGATCCTACCCACTTTTTAACACTTTAACATTTCTCCTAAATACCCATATCCAAAATAAATGAGAGACTTTAAGTGGGACGGATGGAGTATTAATTTTAGGTGTGAAAACTTTGTACAATTATTTATGTGAGATGATGAAGATATTTTCAGTTCATCATTACGGTAAATTCAATTAATATATGTACCTCTTCCAATTATGGTCTAGACTTTGCAGAATAATACTATCGCCCAGTTATTAGTGTGTATGATCTTATATTTGTTCATAAATAAATAAAGAAAAAAAAATCTTATCTTTGTCCATTATCGTTTTCAGGAAAGGGTTCGCTTTTCAATAGACCACCGATCTAGTTGTTGTTGTAACTATTAAAATATAATAACACAGTCTTCACAAAAACTCTTATACATCCGTATGCATCGTACGGACGGATAAAAATATAGTTTATTCTTAACAAAAGTATCTGTTATATTGAAGAAAATTATTATTTATTTTTTATATTATAATTTAAAAATATCATTTATATTAAAAAATATTATTTATACTGAGAAAAAATATAGTACCTTCACAGAGTTAACATTTTTACTACAAATTAATTAGTAATCCAACATAAATTTAACCGTTATTTTGTTGATGTACCTACTATGAAATATAAACGTGGGTGGACATTTGGGTCCTCCTGGCTGCTCCCATCCCCAACTACCCTTCAACACCTGCTCCCTTCAACTCGTATCTTCAACTATATTACTATCCCACCCTCCACATGCCCCCAACCATGGCGCCTCTCGCTCTTCTCCTCCTCTCCTCCCCATCTTCTTCCTCCTCCACAACCTCTACTACCGCATCCGCTTCCGCCTCCCCGGCCCCCGCCCTGGCCGATCGTCGGCAACCTCTACGACGTCAAGCCGCTCCAGTTCCGCTGCTTCGCCGATTGGGCGCAGTCCTACGGCCCCATCATCTCGGTCTGGTTCGGATCCACTCTTAACGTCGTCGTTTCCAGCACCGAGCTCGCCAAGGAGGTGCTCAAGGAGAAGGATCAGCAGCTCGCCGACCGCTACCGCAGCCGCACCGCCACCCGGCTCACCAAGTACGGCCAGGACTTGATTTGGGCGGACTATGGCCCCCATTACGTCAAGGTGCGGAAGGTCTGCACCGTTGCGCTCTTCTCCGCGAAGAGCCTCGAATCGTTGAGGCCTATTAGGGAGGATGAGGTCTCCGCCATGGTCGAGTCCATCTACAATGACTGCACCGCCCCTGGTATGTCTGATTTCATCTCTCTCTTTTTTTTAATTGAAATATTTTAGGTATTTTGCGCTTTGATTGCTTGCTCTCAAGTCAAGTTTACGAATCTAGATATGATACAAACCTTCAATTTTTATTGTTTGGAATTGGTGTTCCAGATTTAGTTGAAGCGTTCATTTTAAGTCAACAATTTTGGACTTACCTGAATCACTTAATTTTGGATACTGATTAGAATCTAGACTGTATGTTAATCATTGTTTTGATATGAAGTTCATGGCCAAACTCACTCTAGATTTACCACTGGAGTTCTCTGATTATGTTGAACTGTGAATCATAAGCTGACTTAGTTAGTTGTTTATTGATATTTGAATCCTTGAAGACCACATTCTCTTGGTTTCGTAGAAACTATACGATCTAGATCACATTTTGCATGGATTTAATGTAGGGCTACTCTGGGCAATCGAATACCGTTTACCTTTTGATTGCTTCTAATGGTTTACTCGATTAGAACATAAATTTTAGCATAACCTAGTTTTAGATCATTGATCCGTCGAGTCTATATGATGAGCGATCCCTTTCATATTGATGCCTAGCAACATCATGAACCATAGCGCAGTTGTAGTTTGGAGGTCTCGATGGAGATGTTTGTAGAGCACGTCGCTGATTTCCTTGAACTTAGTGGGTGAATTCTCGTGTTCAACTCATTCAAAGTGTAATTGTGCAGGCAAATCGGGTAAGAGCC
This sequence comes from Salvia rosmarinus, assembly GCA_036937905.1. Lineage (NCBI taxonomy): Eukaryota > Viridiplantae > Streptophyta > Magnoliopsida > Lamiales > Lamiaceae > Salvia > Salvia rosmarinus. Next base: position 20,165,218 of record CM072813.1, read on the forward strand.
TGCTGCTAAGAAAATATCTAGGAGCAGTGTCATTCAACAACATTACAAGAATTGCATTCGGGAAGAGATATGTGGATACTGAAGATGAAGGGAGAATACACAAGCAAGGAGAGGAGATGAGGTCCATTGCTGACAACAGGTTAAGGCTCGGTGCCTCCCGTGCCATTGCTGAGCATATTCCATGGCTCCGGTGGATGTTCCCACTGAACGAAGAGGAATTTGCTAAACATGCTGCTCGTAGAGACCGTCTCACCCGAGAAATTATGGAAGACCACAACATTGCTCGCCAGAAAAGTGGAGGAGCCAAGCAGCACTTTTGCGATGCATTGCTGACACTGAAAGATAAATATGATCTAACTGATGACACCATCATTGGCCTTCTTTGGGTGAGTTCATCCTCATACTTGAATCATCCTGTTGTATGATATATTTTTGCACATTAAGCACTCTCCGGTACATCCGGATGCACTGTGCATGCACCATAATCAAGTCCAATTTGTGATTAACATATCCTAATTGGGGATTAATAAACCCTAATTGGGATTGATGAATCCTAATTGAATTTAATTAGGGTGGATGCACCGTTATCGCATTTACACAAGTTTTTGCCCTTCGCACAATGATAGTAGCTACAATATAACGCATGAACCCGTGAAGTGGATACTGTCTTGAAATTTCGTTAGCAACTCCGAGATCTTGAAAAGATCTATATTTTAATTTTCATTGGCTTCATCTGCAAAATGAATGCTAATTGCTCTGTTTTGATAACAGGACATGATCCATGCTGGAATGGACACCACTGCAATATCTGTTGAATGGGCCATGGCAGAGTTGATCAGGAACCCAAGGGTCCTACAGAAGGTTCAAGAGGAGCTCGACCGTGTCATTGGAAATGAACGTGTGATGACAGAACTGGACTTTGCAAACCTTCCGTACCTACGGTGTGTGGCCAAGGAATCACTCAGATTGCACCCTCCGACCCCACTCATGCTTCCCCATCGTGCCAGTACCAATGTGAAAATCGGAGGCTATGACATCCCCAAGGGCTCGACCGTGCATGTGAACGTGTGGGCAGTTGCACGTGACCCCGAGGTGTGGAAGAACCCCTTGGAGTTTCGCCCCGAGAGGTTCCTTGAGGAAGATGTTGATATAAAAGGACATGATTTCAGGCTACTACCATTTGGTGCTGGAAGAAGAATATGCCCGGGTGCGCAACTAGGCCTCGACATGGTAACGTCCATGCTTGGTCGCCTTCTGCACCATTTCAAATGGGCACCTCCGAGCGGGGTGAGCCCAGAAGCCATCAACATTGCTGAAAGACCCGGCGTGGTCACCTTCATGGGCACTCCATTGGAGGCAGTTGCCACTCCAAGATTACCGGCAAACTTGTACCAACGCATTGCGGTGGACATTTGACTTCTTGATTTTGGTATGGAGAAATGAAGGTTTCAGTAATGGCGTTTGACTTAGTCCGCATGAGGTTAGCAAGACAGCACGGTGTTATTGGCTTTTCATTACCCGGGTTCATTAAATTTCTTGAATTTCAACTGAATTTCAGCTCAAAAGCAATGAATAATGGCAAACCATGTGTTTTTGGTGATAGTTTATTCATTAATCTGAACTGGAAAAATATAGATATGTAGACAAGTTCATGTTTTCGTTTTCTTTTTCTTTTTGGTTTTTAAATATATTATCATCAGATTTATCTTCATTTTGGTGAATTTTATATGATTTTGCAGCTCCATCTAGACCTATCAACAAGTTCAAATTGAAGATTTTTACTTATTCCGCGGTGCATGATTGATTAAAATTGTTTGTGATTGCTGACTGATTATTTTACATTTTTCTCAAAATTGAATATAAATAAGCTATACTACGTAAGATTTAGTTTACGATAAAGCACCAAAGTGCAACGAAGAATAGCGATAATGAGTTTCTCGTCATTAATAATAAAAAATAAATAAGAAAATAGAAGCATGCATTATTCATCTATGGACTTCAGTGTGGATCTTTCTTTAACCTCTACAAATGACTTGAACGTTGTCAAGAGAAAAGAATTAGAAAATATCTCATGATACATTAATTGTTCATTTAACATACTTCATCCGTTCTTTTTTAAATGTCCCTTACTATTAAATTGTACGAAATAAGGAAATAGATTTACATATGTAACCTCATTAATTATCATGATAAATATATTCATACAACTAATTATCAAATTTCAAAAATATAAAATTTAAAAATAAATAGAAAATATATCATAATTTTACTCTTAAATTATAAATTATGACACTTAATAAAAAAATACTAATAGGACATTTAAAAAACCCCGGAGGGAGTATGTTTTAGTAAGTCATTTTACTCATAGTTATTGACTACTGTTTAAATAAGTTGTTTTAATGACGTACTAATAATTCATAATCCCTCTCTGTCCTCAAAATTTGCTTCTAATTTTCTTTTTTAGTATATTCCTAAATTTATTTCTTTTTCATTTGAAAATTACCCTACAAAATATCTCATTCTTATTACCCTCAATATTATCCTTTATTTATATTTTTTTACCTTCAATGACCCACCACTATCCCTATGTATTATTCTCAACAGCATTACTTATTTTACCACATATGATCAATCGCTAATTAATTTAACACTACACTTAGGGGTGTCTAAACGGTTTTCGGTTTTAGGTTAGAACCGGAACCGAACCGAAACCGACAAATTCGGTTAACCGAAAACCGACAAATTTGGTTATCGGTTCGATTTCGGTTCCAGAGTTGAAAAAAAAATCGGTTATTGGTTAACCGATAACCGAACGGTTCGGAACCGAAACACCGAAAAATCGTTTTTTATTTTTAATTATTATTTTAATTACTAATTAATTAATTAAAAATTATGAAAATCAATTTTTAATTATTACTTTATTAATTATTGTTAAATATTTTATCTATTTTAATAAGTTTCAGTTTTAATTATTATTTTATTTATTTTAATTATTATTTTATTTGTTTTATTATTAATTAATTTTAATTCGGTTTTTGGTTAACGAAAACCGAACCGCCGAACCGATCGGTTTCGGTTAACCGAAAATTTAAAACGGTTCGGTTTCGGTTCCACTTTTTCGGAGAAATTCGGTCGATTAACGAAAATTGATTCGGTTAACGAAACCGAACTGTTAGACACCCCTAACTACACTAATATGAGACATTTTTTCTACTCACAAAACACTAATAACTTTACTAAAATTCATATCGAAAATTCTCAAAAATATATTTGAGGGACCGAGGGATTATATGAAAACGAAATTTTGAGATTAAATATAATATAGGGACTTACAAAACAAGACAATACTATACCAACCTAGTAAAATAATTTTTAGTATATATATAGACCCAAAAGTATGTTTTACTTCAAGTACAACATGGGTTCGGCATTGCTAGAAGGATTTCCATACATGACACTCACATGCCGTGCACAGTGTCATACGTTAATACTATTTATCACCAATTTAAAGAAAAATGTACTACATCCGTTCACCAAATACGTCCATTTAATTTCATTTTGGTTCGTCTATAAAAAATATCATTTTTCTTTTTTTGAAAACATCAATTTCATATTTTACCCTAAACCTATTTACTTATTTATAAAAAAAAATCATGGCCCACCTTTTACACCACTATGGCACTATCCATTAATATATTCATTTATCGTCTCCATGACCCACATTTTTATATTCATTTACTTTACATTCATTACAATTTATTAAAACCCGTACCACCAAAATCAAGGGACGATTTTGATGGAAGGAGGAAGTAGTACTTAATTTCTAATTTGCATGTGCTTCCACATTTTCCATTTTTTTGTATCATGGGGAACCCGCAGTTGCTACCTTAGGTGCAGACTGGGTAAACCCCATGTTCCTGTAATAGCGCGCAAACCACACAGATGTAAACCACACTTGGAAAACCGTGTGTGAGACTCAAACCCATAGAGACGTTTGATGGGGTTCGAACTTCACCCCGGTCACACGAACCCACCTTAATTGAAATTTGTCGTCCAGGGATAAAAAGAATAATATTTTTTCTAAATAGTGGATGTTGATCTACAATCTATCACTCTCAAACTTCACTTGCATAAAACGGTAGCTATGTCGCGTCACTTTGCCTCCGCCTCCGCCTCCGCCATTTTGTTAGAAGTGGTTCGGTTATTCCTATTTGTCTTTATCTATTGGTGGGAGGTATACGAAGTAGGGTTGACAATTTGTGCGTGTCGGGTCGTTATCGTATCGACACGATAACGACACGACCTGATAAGGCCAAATACGAATACGACCCGTTAAGGATCTGTCCGACATGAACACAATACGAAATGTACTGACACGGACACGACACGAACACGAATATGACACGACACAATAACAACACAACACGAAACAATAAATTTAAATCAAAATTAGAAAATAAATAAATAAAAGAAATAAAATATATAAAATATATATATTAATATTAAATATATATAAATATTATCGAATTATATGAAACGACACGATCAAGCATGAACACAAATGCAACACGAAAATTATCGGGTTACGAACACGACACGGATCCGACACGAACACGATACAAAATTATCGTGTCTTATCGTGTCGACACGATAAGACACGAACACGATAAAGTCGAACATTAACCGGTTAATTTCGTGCGTGTTAGTGTCGTGTTCTCGTGTCGTGTCGAAAATGTCACCCTAATATGAAGGAGTTATATATATATATATATATATATATATATATATATATATATATATAATCAAGAAAAATACAAAAAATGCCCAATAAAATAATTAAAGAAATTTCTTGGCTCCGTCCCTCAAAGTCGTCATTTCCAGCTCCGTAGCTGGTTGGCCAGGTTCTCAAGGAAAACGACCGGCAAGCCATCTGCAAGCGTGATGTAATTTTTTTGTGAAAATAAAAGTTTATACAAGCCAGCTTTTTTGATATACCTGAAATAAGGTCGTCCGAGGCGATTGTACACATTGATATAAAAGTAGGTGTATAATCTGTGACAGCAAACACAAACTGATACATGTGGAGAAAACCTAACAAAGAAAACAAATCAAACCTCCTAGCTTAGACGTTGATGTTTTGTAATGCCAAGTATTGCATTTACCTAAATCTGATCCTACTGGATTAGCGCTAAAACAACGGCCTTTCACTTCTTCTTCTTCTTCTTCTTCTTCTTCTTCTTCTTCTTCAAACTACTCTACCCTTCTTCATCATAATCTTCATCATCTTCATCCAGTCTCGAACTGATTTGGGCAAGATGAACAGAATCTATAGCCATCCTATCCATTTCAGAAAGGCCAGGATACTCCTCACTTTTCACATCAGTGATAGGTCCTGTTGATGTAGAGGCTGCTGCTGCAGCAGAAGCTGGTTTCTCGGAGTTGTCATCGATGATAACTCCAGTGTTCAGATCAAAATTCCTCGAGTCTGAACTGACACCGTCGTTAACTTTGTGCTCTTTTGGTGATTCCTTCAACTCTGAGCCATCTTCCATTGGCCTCCCTGGACTTGGGACTTGTTTGATGCTTTGTGGAGTGCTAATAGGGCCAACGGGTTCAACCTCGAGTCGAGGCAGTTCTCTCTCTGCTGCTCTGCCCCGTCCCCGCCCTCTTCCTCTACCCCTTCCTCTTCCCCTACCACTGCTACTTGGCTGACATGCTTCAGGCTGCAGATAGATGCAATTTCAGTACGAAGAATGATACAGAAACCGAAACATGCTTTTCGTGCACTCAATTGCAGTGGACTTCAATCTTGTAGAACACATTGCAAATTCATTCTATGTAATCAACAAAGTGGATCGCTGAGAGTGAAAGCGGAATACCATGTATAGGCATTGGATTCAAAAAAATCTTTGGTTCAACATCATAAAGCCAACACAATACACAACCAACCAATTTAAATGCGCAGAACAAATTAACATACAGCATGATAACAAAATTAGCAGATTCAAACAAACAAAATACAGGGCAAGTTGCACCAAAGCATATCTTAGATTCAAAGCAAAGCACCATGTCAGTTTAATGTTATTGATTAGATTTAACATGTACGAAATAAGGGCAATATAAAACTGGTGCTATAGCACTATAATTATCATATTTGGATCCTTGGTAGTTTGATTAATGTTAAAATTGGTCCTTAACTCAGACTCATGTTAAAATTGGGTCTTGTGCTAAAATGAAAAATAGAAGAATAAGCAAGGACCTAATTTCAACTTAAACATAAGTACAAAGTACATGGACTTTAAAGCTGAAAGTTAGAGACTCAATTCAAAAGGGATGAAAGTACATGGATCAAATTCAAAATAAAATGAAAGTATAAGAACTAAATTGCAATAAGAAGTATATGAATCCAATTTAAAAAATTTAAAATAAAATTAGAGCACAAAAAATATACTTTTATCTCCAATCAAAGTAAAGCAAATCTTACCATGATGGTCCTTTTGGTCTCTTCATCACAGTCATTAGATTCACTGGCAACAACTCTCCTGGTAAAACAATTAACAAATTCATTTCAGCAGTCACCTTGGGAATTTCAATAAGAAAGAGAAGCCAAATACCACACACCTTCTTTTCGACACATCAGCTGCAGAATCTGAATGACCGTAATCAGGAACTTTACTGACTACTTCCTTGAGAAAGTCAAACACATTATAACTATGTACACAATGTTTCCTGCATACAAGGAGAGAAACTTAGAAGCTATAGCAAATAAGTAATAATTAAAATGCAGTAGCTAAAACATGTAATGCCTTAGTATATACAGTTAACAACAAACATTAATTTAACTACATTCAGCTCATCCAAATGAACTAAACCTTTAACAAAGCAAATTCTACCAGCTAACTTGTTAGTTAACTTGACACACCAATATCTACAGAGTTAGCTTTTCTCTCTTTCTCCAGCTTGTCTTCAAAAGCATTGAGTGTCAGGAACAAGAAAATATAAGGTTAGTGACAACAAGTGTACTTATCATGCGAAGGATTAATCTCATTTATGCCAACTTGCTGATACCGAGAAGAAGTAAAAAGGCCAAACACGATATCAGCAATTCAGCATGCAAAATTAAGTAGCCTTCACAAACATTTATACGTAGACGTCCGAAGAAGTAAAAAAGGCCCAGAAACTTGCTTATACGATTAAGCTATTATTATGAAATCCATACGTCCACTTTCCCAAGAGGACCATTTTTGGCAAACACTGTATCATTAATGGTTCACACAGCAACTTCCAATGACGATGAACTCATTTCATAAAAGGATAGTGAAACCCTAGATATATGATTGGTAAGCACTTACCAAATTGTAACGAAGAAACTGGTAAGTAAATAAATCATCTTTCTTACAGACATTGAAAAGGGGGAAATAAATGGCTTCTCCAGTAACGTCATTTCACTCTCTTGCAAGCGTTGAAAAGAGAGAGATTAACATAAATGGCTTCACCAGTAAAGTGGTTTTGATAAGGAGCTATGAAGCGGTTTGTCATCTCAACTGCATGCAATCAGGTTTCCAGCCTTCAATAGCTTTGCAGGTTAATGAGAATTCTTTTCATGCACAAAAACCATGAATATAAATGAAAATCCTCATGACCATCATAAGCATCTAGCATTGTCCTAAGAATAATGACTAATGAAAGATTTTCTTTAAAAGAAAGAGAAAAGAAGAAGAAAAAAAAAAGAATAATGAAGGGTTAATTGGTTCATTTTCTTGAAAATCAAGACCTATACACTAATTTGGTTTGAAATACGACTGTTTAAATTGTTTCAGTTACAAAACAAACTAACATTTGCAATTAAAATACGAATGCTAAAATGGGGGCGAACTGATCTCACGCGTCCGGTTAGCACATACACTTGTGCATTGTTTCGGTGAAGTAAAATGGTGTCATTTTTAATCCAATTTCTTAGCCAAAAAAGGAGGGAAATTTCCTCCCTGAAATTTCACCATCAGCCGAACAACCGCTGGAAAATGACCTAAGTGGCAAAAGTTATACGAATTTTACAACAATGTTCTTGTATAGAATATAGATCATAAAAAAATCTCTAAAACCATTTCACTCCCCTTGTTTTCCATCGGCATTCTCCCACCACACTGCACAACTATCGACGCATTGAGATCACCATTTCGGCCCCCAGCATAGCAGCTTTATCTCAACAACAACCACCACATCCGTCTTCTCCACTGCCTAAACCTCAAAGACACCACAACCAAGCCTTGCTCTTCATTAATGCCCGCGCCAGAGCCATTATAAGCGTTTCTGAACATGACTGCACCTCAAAGCACTGCTCGTCTGTACTTCAACTAAATAGCTGGCTCAGCTGCCGCTTTTCTTCACTTTCCCATCTCAAAAGTCGCCGCTTTGCTTCAGTTTCCATCTTTCCGACCAACATAATTGTGTTGAATCTTTTCAGTTGCAGGACGGAATTTTCAGGTTTTGACATTTTTGTTGAATGCTTGCTCGTTGTTTTAAATCCTCAGCTCTTGGTTTTACACTGGTAATGGTTTGTTGTATTTGTATGAGATATCAATTTCCGGTGCATTGATTAGGGGAAACTCAGTTAAGTTGGGGGAGAAGAAGGGATGACTTGGGAGTCCTTTATTCTTTTCTTGTTTTAAAATCCCAATCTTATATACAACCGTGAAAGAATATTCTTATCTTGGTAGAAATTAAATTAATTCCAATTGTACTAATCTGCCTAAAACATCTTCTAATAAAAGTACAAACTTAATCAATGCAGACTAAAAGTTGGGTTTCACATTTTTGTATTGACTACAAAGCTTAGGCAGCATGTGAACATCCAGTCTTCATTGGACAACTTCTCTGATAGTTATTTGCAACATGGCAATTCATCTTGCAAATGCACAAATCAACGAGTGTATGAACATTACATCTTAGTTCATATAAACACATTTCAACTAACTAACAATTTCGGAGCCAATAGTGTCCATTACCATTTTAAACTTTGAACCACCACACCAAAAGAAAATAAATATAGACATAACTAGAAGGAAATTTCCGAAACCAACATCAGGAATTTAGTGAGTCGCTGAACACTACACAAACTGAGGATTCTCACAAGAAAAGCATAAAGATCTGACAGAAGAGAATTCCACCAGATTCTTTTGTCTGCCTCCATTGCTTTTCTAACTAAGCTATTCCACATAAACATGACAAAAATATGACTGGTCCTAGTTTTAATCTCAATAATTGGGAAACCTTGAATATGGAAAAGTACCAACATAGTATGCCCAACTCATCAACAGATTCTTCCTTTATCCTATGTGAAGACAATGGGACATTTGCATTGCACCAATCATGTTAAACGGACGCAAAAACTAATAGGAAAAAGCACACAAGTTTAATCTTCTCTAAAAGCACCTATGAGAAACACAACTCAAAAGTAAGGGTTATTTACCAAAGAAACTAAAGAAATCATCCAAATATGGACGAAGGAACCATACCCAACAAGACACAGAAGAAATTATACGAAGTTAAGGGGACAAATTGACCCAAAAGAAGGAATACAAAGTTGAGAGTTGAACCATATTTTTTCGTCCATGTATCAGGGAGAATTAGTAAAGTGAAAGGATAACCATTGGATGGACCCCGTAAACCTTGACACGGTGTGCGGAAGACTGTGGATAAATAATTAAGATTTATAAATGAGAAATTAAATGGTTGAGCTTTGGTGAAGCTATTATTGAAAGGCATATTCAAAAAATTTGTGCATGTAAAGATGGTAGAGGCTTGGGATCTACTTTGAATATGTTAGTTTATACATGACAATTTATGGTGATGGTGATGGTGATGGTGATGGTGATGGTGATGGTGATGGTGATGGTGATGATGATGATGATGATACATAAGTAATTCATCCTACTACAATGATGTTTGAAAGAATCATATATCAGTATCAGTGAAAATATTGGTCGAACTTATACTAAGAGTTTCCTCCAATTGAGCTTTGTAAATTGCATTAATACTCCACCTTGTACTTCACTTCTGTTGGACTTTCTCAACAAATTCTCCGTATCAAAACCAGAAAACCCCTCCATAATAGGTTATAGGATATGATTTCACTCCTCTCTGCCCCTTCCAACCTCTCTATGCTTGATGCTAAGGTTTTGGGTGGTTTATATTGCAACAAAGGTTCCATTTTAGCTTTTCTTTTTTGTGAGGTGATGCTAGTCGCAAAAAAGAAGATAACTTTGACGAGAACTCAGAATAGGGAAAATGGATTGTGTGGCAGGAAATAGCCAGGGGAGGCAAATCCAACGGGTTTGAACAGTTATCCACTTCTTGTCCCATTTATAAATCCAAACCTGCCCAAGAAGAGGGTGGGGTCATGGTGGCTCTGCTTCTTAACTGGGTGTGTTTCCATTCCTTATCAAAATGATATACTTTGAAAGTAATCATATATAATATATTAATTGATAGTTATATGTTCCAACCTGTTTAACCAGAAATGATCAAGCCCTGAAAAGAGCACAAACTGTAAAGACAACTTGCATCTTTCCCGGTGGTAGCCATGATCATCTCCCAAAGAGAATTTTATTCCAAAAATGCTAAGAAAGCATTCAAAACAGGTACATAATGCTTTTGCTACTTGAGATCATAGAACCCACATAAGTCAAGTTGATATCAGGTCCAGCATCAATGGATGAAACTGAGTAGTTAATAAAAGAGAATGAGTAGAAGGCAAAATTTGTACTCACAGATGCAATGAACTAACAGTCTTAGCTCCTCTTTGCACAGTTATGTCATATGTACGGTCACAAAGATCTTGGAGAAACAATTCCAAAGCTTTAGCTGCAATTTAATGTCAAAGAGCAAACAAATTAGAATCTGCTAACATAATTGGAGTTAGCAGGCAAAAGGCTATTAATTCATACAGACTAAAACTGGAACTGCCATCGCAATCTTCCCGACATCCTCGTCAGCTTGCATGATCTTTTAATTCGAGCCTGAGAGAAACATGTTCTTGTTAGACTTTAAACAGAAAGTCATGGGATCCATTTGTTATTAGGAGGATATAAGTGGAGCATGATGGAATTTTCTCCAGAATATGGATCCTAAGTCTATAGGCGAATAGTATCAAGAGAAACAGAAGCAAAAGAATGATTTTGACACCCAGTGCAATTAGAGACTAGCAATGCTCTTCTCATGCTCACACCTATCTATGTAAACATACACATCTTTCCACTTCTTCACACAATAAAAGCAGCTCCAGACCCACTTTCCAACTTCCCCAAATAATAAATTCTTTTTCAAATGCTATACTAATACCACCCTGCATTCAAATGCTATAGCAGTTGCAGACTATGTGAGCTCCATTTAATATGTTACCAAATTTCTATTAGTGAAATGCAAAGAAAAGAAACACAAAGAGAGCGCGAGAGAGAAATTATAGGTTTAGCAAAGTATACACTTAATCATATCTTTGGAGAAACTACAAAGATGTCGCCAATTCCAACAAAAACAGTAAAAATCATGAATTTCAAGTTCAAATTTCATTCAGGTGGACGATTACTCTACGCAGAAACCAAAAGAAATCAAAAGAGAGGAACAAAACAAGTAATTACACAAATTGCAGGACGAAAACGTAAAAGAAGAGAGTAGAGAGAGAAACTTACAGCAGGAAAACGGGTATCGAGCTTCTTCTTCATGGCAGTCAGATTTCGGCAGCCATAGCAAAAATTCAACTGAAATATAGATGGACTCGCAAGACGGAAAAGAGGAAAAGAGGAAAAGAAAACCCAACCCAAACAAATTAATTTACTTTACCTATTCAACCATTGAGTGGTGACCCATTAACTTAAAGAAACTAAAACGGGCTCAACAAAAAATTCAAAGAAGTGGAAGAAATATGACAAGAAAATAGAAAATGATTGAGAGAGATGAAAAGAGTGAGAAACAGACTTTTGATTCAGATCCGAAACTCAGATACTGCAGCAGAATTAACGAATTTGTCCTCGACGAATCCGTACAATGGTGGATTCGGAAAGAAAAGGCCAAAGACGTCAGAATTTTTTATTACCCCAATAATAATAATTATTATTATAATATATGTGGGGCGTGGGGAAATTGCGTTATGCTTTTGACTATTTGGGTTGGGGAGTACAAGTGATGCAGCGTGATGTACCTTCGCGATTCTTTTTATTTTATTTTATATTTTTTGTTCAATTCATTTTCTTATTTCGTTTGGTGGGAGTAGGCACCTTTACCTTGGCACGTAACACTTGAATCATTGTATCTGATTCTTCTCTCACTCTTTATATTTTTAATCTTTGTCATTTAAATTGCAAATCTTTATTTCATATACAATTTCAATCTGACTTTAGCAAATAAGTATCAAGTTTTCAATTCTTAGCAACTCTCCCAAAAAATTTGGTGACCCAAAGTTTGAAATTATCGTAACTTGAGATCTTGATTCGAGAAATAAATGATTGTGCTTTAATGGGCTCGATGGGATGAATACTTTAGTATATGCATCAATATCTAATACTTATCTACTGTGACGAATTTCTACATTCAATTTAACAATACTTGTCGGAAACGGGTCCAATAAAATTCATAGTCATTAGCAAATATTGCACGTCGATCCGTGCACCGAAAATTTCATCTTCTCGACCCAGGACGATGTATATGCTAATAATTTAATTACATAAAAATTGCTAATTATTTAATTTCATATGAGGCACTAGCTAAACCTAGAATGATGCATATGTATACTAATAATTTAATCTTCTTCTTTTTTTTTTTTTTATATCATGAACCCGCATGCTACATACATAGGTCTTCATTGAAACCACACGGTCCCTGTGTAATAGCCTTTAAACCACACAGACAAGGTCAACCACACTTGGAAACCAGTGTGATGCGCCAAACCCATAGAGGCGTTTGGTGGGGTTCAACTCACGACCTCCTACCACGCGAACCCACCTTAACTGGAAATTTGTCGCAGGGACAATTTAATCTTCTTCTATGACGAGGGAAATCTGTAGATGCTAATGATATTCACACTGACATATATGGTAATAATTTATTTGATCTCATAACGAGAAAAATTTGCGACCACTAAATGCATACGGGCTCAACCTAGAAGGATGTATATACAAATAATATTTTTTGTAAGATCTGGTACTGTCTCAACCTAGAAGAATGTAATATGCTAATCATTTAATTTATTTTTCATGACAAATGCAATTGGCTCGACCTAGAATGGTGTATATTTTAATGATCTCATTTTGACTAAGACACTAGCTCAATCTGGAAGGACGTATATGTTAATATCTAAATTTTCTTTATGACGAGGAAAAATAACTCGCAGTAGTTACAGTAGGAATATTGACTCAACCTAGACGATGTTGGTAGGATTTAAACTTGAAATCTTGATACATAAGAATGCATATTCCATCACTAAACCATTCCCAGAGACCTATGTAATAATTTATTTTTGTTCATTAAGTAATGGACTAAAATTAAATTGCTTGAGTTAGTACCTTGGTAGTATTGTAATAGCTATTTGAGAGACATATTGTATATTAAAAATTTGTTTCAGTATAAATAGGAGAATTGTTGGATTTGTATATTGAAAGCAATTTGGTTAAGCTTATATACAATATTTCTTGTTGCCATTATTTTATTCTCCTATCTGAATTGTTAGTGATCACATATGTTTGTCATATTATATCAGACAAAAGTTAGATCATATAGTATTTTGGAGATCATAAATGGATGTATAGATTGGTTAAGCCTATTGAAATATAAACTTATATCACAACTGAGACAACTTGAGGACGAGTTATTTGTATAATATATAGTATCGATAAAAAGTAACTTTCTTGGTTACTTGTTTATACTGGTACATATTTAAGTATTGATGGATCACAGTGAGATGTATTCTTCTATTTGATCGTTGTAAAGAACCTAGGTCTCGGTGACATAATGGAAATCTGAAACCTAAAGTATAAGTATTTGATAGTCACTTTGATTTGTTATGTGTGACGGTCACTGCGGATAACCCAATAAACTCCCGCATATTGGGTGACAGCAGTTATTGTATGTCATGTTTGTTATATATATTATGCAACTATATTCATTTAGGATGATGATATCTTTTTAATAAGCTCAAAAGGTTCATTGTATTAAACCCCGCAGTTGATTAAGTTCGAGATATGATAATAAAGTTGAGTGGTACGTACTACTTAAAGAATTATTAAAAGGTTAATTAATTTAAGCAGTCATAGTGTTATAATTAATTAACAGATGTGTGATAATACGAGAATTCCATAAGCCTAATATAAACTTCAACTCAACTTCAATAATAAATGAGTAAGCTAGTCAACAGTAATTCTCTAGTAGAATGAATTAATGTTTATAAGTTAATTGTGTCTCGTGCTAAACATAAGAATTTAATTCATTATAGACCTGGTTTTAATTTCTTGTATTTGATCCATGGGTTGGATCAATAAAACCTTAAATTGAACCAATAAAATTAACCCATTATGAGGCCCAAAAAAACTTGACCCAATTTGATGTATTATTTAATTAATATATCTTCTAATCTTTAGATAATTATCAAATGCTATTAGATAATATCAAATATGTTCAGATCCTGGTTATCCTCAAACTATTAGAACAAGATAAATGCTAAAGAGGAGAGAAAATCATTAAGTTTGACATACCTCTGATTTTCGAAAATTACTAGAGAGGGGAAGAAGATTTTTGGTGTTCTTCATATAACTTGTTGTCCATCCAACATCAAAGTTCAGACGTCGAGATATAATTGAGAAGACCAAAATTGGAGTTCCATATCATTCACCTCTACTAGAAATTCACAGATAAACAATTAATTATATAGAAGTATGTTAAAGATATAATCGGTATATGTTGCATTAAAATCTAAAATAAATTTCGAAAAAGCGGAATCAACAATTCAATTTGCAGTTTCCTTGATAACCATAATTAATTTTTAAAACCAGTAATCATATCAATTAATTAATATTTTGAGATTTAAATCAAAGAATAATTAATTAAGATGACCACGTACATACTTGCTCGTATATATGTGACGAAATATAAGCAAATAATACATAACTGATCATAGAAGATATTAATCATCAGAGAATCTGAATTATAAATAAAACAGTAAAATAAGAAGTTTGAATTTTAAAATTAATTATGTACATAATAAAATTATTTTAATATAATTTATGGAGGACAATTAATTTTGGTATACGACTCCTTCAATTTATACTTAAACGCAAAAAGAATGCAGAGAACACATATTAACTAATCAACCCATCAAATCCATAATTAACAATGTTAAATAAATTGAATCAAAACCTAAACCAACAAAAAAACGAAATTACAACTTAAGCTCCAAATCAAGTCCAAAACCATCATCTCGATCATCGCCGTCATCAACAACTCCCATTCTCACCGTTGATCGCCGTTATCACCACCTTCATTAACCTTGGTTGTTGCTCCATTACATGCATTATCAATAACGGCAGGATTAGGGTTTCCTCCTAAATTCGAGATCCACCAAAACCGTCGATGCCTAATCCCGCGATGAAAATTCTTCACCTCAATCCATCATGCGGCGTCGACGGCGACGGGCTAATCAAGTAAGCCCTAGGCATCTTTTCCGGGCCAAACGGCAAAGTGACGGCGACAACGACGCAAGCCACGTTTGATGGTAGGAGTAGGGTTTCGAATCATGGATTCCGCCCCAACCCCAAGCGACGACCTATTGGAGCTCCCATTAATAGGGAATGACGAGTGGGGGTAGTAGGAGTACCCCGGGAGGCCGTAAGGCGGCAGGGGAGCGGCGCTGTCACTGGCCGCCGTCATGTCCACCATGTTGCGGCGGTGCTTGACCAGCGCCCTCTCTTGTTTGTGAGCGTTTTGGTGGCCTCCCAATGCTTGCGAAGTCGAAAACTTCCTTCTGCAGAAATTGCATGTGAAAGTTTTCGGCTCTAACGGCTGGGGGTTGCCATCGTTAGACTCGCTAGGTGATAAATCTAGTATGAGAGATTTATGAAAACAGTAAAGAACACAAGAGACTTTACGTGGTTCGATCCGAATAAGATCTCGTCCCACGGAGGAGATGATCCTCAAGATGTTTACTATAATTCGATTACAGCAAGTATCTTCAAAGGCTCTAGTATTCAGTAATTTGCTAACCCTTTTACCTTCAATCTAACTCCTATTTATACACCAACGTAAATCATGTCCCACGAATCCCCTAATAGGCGGGCCATAACTCTCCCATAACTGACCATGATCTCCACCATTATTACCCATGATTACCTTGTTACCTCATTCAAGTTACCCATAATTGGGGTTTAGGGATTGTCATTTAGGCGTAACCGAGTAGGCAACAGTAGGTTAGGTCCAGCTCTGTTGGGCCTGAGAGGTTGGGCTGGGCCATATCCTATCATAGCCCCCCCCGAAAAGTCAAGGAATAGCCTTGCCGAGGTGAAGCGGAGAATGTGCTTTGCCGAGGCGAAATATGCTTGTCGAGTTTTCGTTGAAGGTTTGTCATTCATTGTATGACCTAAAACACTACATTTGTCCGAGGTGGTCATATCCGACCGAAATACTTCACGATCCGAGGTGGACATGTCCCGCTGAAAATATTCACTGGTCCGGGTGGACATATCCGACTGGAATACTTTGTCGATCCGAGGTGGACATGGGGGCGACCCAATACCGAACTCAAATCATTAGTCAAGTCGAGATCCGAGCGTTGGGAGGTCGAGGTCCGACCTGAACTACTTCTGGTATTAGGACATGGGCGTAGTCCGATGTCCGAACTCGTAGTAATCATCACGTGATCAGACTGGTGGTCTGTTTTCCAGAGGTACGTCATACGCGCCAGGCGGTAGTTGGGGACTTCGAAAAGCGTGCGCGCGTCTTTCACACATCCAACTGTAAATAGGCACGTGTAATAAACGAAACGGCAGATTTTTAGGCGCCATTTATCCTATAAATAGGTCTAAAAGAGGCAACTGTTCATTTTCTCCTTCGACGTTTGAATCCAGAGAATACAACCTTAGAAATCCCCAATTCCTCTCTCACACTTTGTTGAAGAAATCGGAAATCCCGCTCCAGAAAAAGTAAGTATGTATTCTTCACCTTCTCACTCCTCTTCTCGCTCTGATAACTCTGGTTCAGCTTCGGGTTCTGGTCGTCAAGACCCCAATGTAAGGGATTATATATGCCATAACCGCCTAGGTCAATCCATAGGACTTAGTTCTAGGGTTTTACCAGTGTCTTCGGTATGGGATGGCCTCAGGATCGGTGGGGCGAAATCAACCTTGACGATGGAGGAGCTTCTGGTGGTCGCTGAGAAATACCACATCCCAGAGGATGCATGGTGGTGCTTGCCAAAACCCAACGATAGGGCGATGGCCTCCGGAGGGATTTATCACCATTTTTGTAGATAGCTTAATAGCTGGGCTTAGATTTCCTTTTGCCCCCATTTTCCTTAGCTTTCAGGAGTATTTTCAGATCCCTATATGCCAACTGACCTCCAATTCTATTAGGTCGGCGGTGGGGCTAGGGTTGGCCTGTTATAGCATAGGCGAGGGGCTCTCTTTCGAAGTCTTGATGCGTTTTTTTAGCATCAAGTCTATAGGGGGAGTATATTACATCACCGCTCAAGTTTAAAATTACTTCCCCGTCGAAGGTATCTCACTGGCAAAATAGATACTTCTTTTTGCGGGCTGAGGGGTATCCGAGGTACGAGTGGGGCCTCGGGTCGATAAAGGACGTGAAAATTAATCCCCTGGGCCCTATGGAGAAGATGTTGAACGATATGGGTGAGATCCTATCGATCAACTATACTGAGGATGACTTGAACGATGCTGGGCTGAGTGTCTATAGGTCAGAAGCTCCAGTGTCAGGGTCTGATTTGGGTGAGAGCAACCTTCTTATCTTTATTTCCCTCGTTTGATTTTGCGGTGCTAATGAAATTCTCATGTTGAATGCAGTGAAGGTTGACGCGACCAGAGAAGTTAATGTGCCGATCTCGCCGCGCCCTGCTTCCTCTGATCGAAGGGAACCCGCGAGGAAGAAGGCGAGACGAAGCGAATCTACCCAACAGCCTGTGGTAGTGGACGCCCTAAAAGACCTTGTGACTGGTCCTCAAACAGCCTCGGGCCCGACGTTGGAGATCGAGGTCCGTGGTCAGCCTCAGTCCGAGGTGCCGACTTCCAGCACTTCCTTATCCTTCCCAAAGGTATACGCCGCTACCCTTCTCCTTGTAAATTTGTTGCCACTTGTTGCTAATTATTTCATATTCAGGATGCGGCCTCGATGGCAGGCGAGATGCGCCGCATGGCCGGGCTTATTGTTGAGGGTGCCTCGCAATACGAGGCCATGGAGAGGAAGCTGGCCGCTTCGGATAGACTGAGGGCCGCGGCTGAATCCGCGCTAGATGCTGCCAGGGCGGACGCCGAACTTGCTAAGGCGAAAGCTGACGGAGCCGAGGTGGCAAAGATGGTCGCGGAGAGTGCTCTCAAGAAGAAGGACCGGGCCTTGCGAGTAGCCCGTGCCGAAGTGGAGAGCGCCCAAGAGGAGGCTGCCGAGGCTGAGAGTGAGGCCGGCACAAGAAACAAGCGCCTTGCTGACGGGGCAAGGACCTATGCTGAGGGCCTCCGCCAACAAGCTCTGAACTCGATCGTCGGCTTCAGATATAGTCGTTCCCCCAGTCCGGCGGATGACCTTTTCGTACTCTTCATGCTCTTCCGAGATCCGAGCCAGCTTCTCTGTTGTCAGCTCAAGCTGTTCCTCGCAGTGCATCAGTCGCCCGTGGATCACATCTGCAGATAAGTCAGCCCCCTGGACTTCGAGATGTGTGATCCTTAACCTTAACATCTCATTTTCAGCAAGGAGGCGGGCCACCTCGCGGTCAGCTTCATGCAACTTTTGTTTCAGTTCGGCTGACAATGTCGAGCTGACGTCCATGCTGGCCAATACCTGAGTCAGCTCGGCAGACCGACTCCTCCAGTGTGCCACCTCTTCGTCCTTCTCGGCTAGAGCACCTCGGACTTCTTTCAGTTTTGTTAACAGTTCATGATCCAGTCCGAAGTATTGAGGTGAAGAACGCTAGGAATAAGACAACAGACAAGGCATTTTAAAAAGATATGTCTATTATTATTCAAAATGGAAGTTTGTACAACACCGGGTCCTATCGATCCCGACAAATCATCCTATTACAATGGGTCCACTGACCTCAGGCTCATTAGGCTGATTAGTATGAGAGATTTATGAAAACAGTAAAGAACACAAGAGACTTTTACGTGGTTCGATCCAGAATAAGATCTACGTCCACGGAGGAGATGATCCTCAAGATGTTTACTATAATTCGATTACAGCAAGTATCTTCAAAGGCTCTAGTATTCAGTAATTTGCTAACCCTTTTACCTTCAATCTAACTCCTATTTATACACCAACGTAAATCATGTCCCACGAATCCCCTAATAGGCGGGCCATAACTCTCCCATAACTGACCATGATCTCCACCATTATTACCCATGATTACTGCCGTTACCTCATTACCGTTACCCATAATTAGGGTTTAGGGATTGTCACTTAGGCGTAACCGAGTAGGGCAACAGTAGGTTAGGTCCAGCTCTGTTGGGCCTGAGAGGTTGGGCCTGAGAGGTTGGGCTGGGCCATATCCTATCACTAGGGTTGGGAGAGTGGAGCAGTTTGAGCTCGAGCTTCAAACTAGGGGTTGTCAGCTCGTCATGATTGGCGAGTTTGAAATCTAGCAGAACACGAGACGGGGCAGTCTCGTGTTCTGTGTCGTATTCATCTTCTTCTTTTTCCATCTTGTTGCGTTTTGTCGGAGAATCCTCCGACTTCACCGAAACGTTGGAGGCCTCGGAGTGGCATAACTCGAGGGTTTCCATTGGTGAAAATTATGATCTAGTTCGTCTCTAACTAGATAGGTTGTGTTGGTTTGAAAGTTTGATTGAAGAGAGAATTAAGGTGCGGTTTATATATTGTTGGCGAGACAATAAGAGAAATTAAGGATGAATCTCATAATATCACAAATTGCTTGAATGTGTAGCGTTACACATCGACCAATTTAGACAATATAAGGTTTTATGAAAGGAAAGTTTACAATTAACATAGCAATAAGTACAGTTTATATATGTCGTAGATTTGAAAATGAAAATCTACAAGTGGTGATGGCGACCTACTTAAACATTCAGTTTTATGGTTTGGTTCTCATGCTTATTTCCATGTGAACATTTATATAATTTTAGTCACTTACCTTGAGTTGATGTTATACGTACGGATTTCCTACTTTTTAATATATATATATATATATATATATATATATATATATCCAATCTTGATTACAACAAGGAAACACCTATTTTCTTCTTATGAAGAATATACCTTTAATCAACACTTAATTCTTTGAGAAGACGAATTTAAATATTGAACTTTGAACTAATTATCCAAAAAGTGTGTTGTCGGAACGGAAAGAGTAACGAGAAAGTCAGAAACAACTAATAATAGAAAAAGTATACAATATATGTACATGGATCTAGCGCGAACACAATCCAAAATTATTATCGTATTAGCACGAACACGATCCAAAATTATTACTGTATCGGTACAATAAGAAAACAAATACGATAAGATAATTGGACACTAACTCTTCTTATATATGTATGTATTCGTGTCATGTTTCTTATATCGTAACAAAAACACTTACAATTGGTTGTTGTGTTTGTGGGATTTAATTTCATCTAAGTAATTAATAAAATAAACTCCAACGACTATTCCTATGTAAAAGTATATTGGGAGAATAAATTATTTATTCTTATATACAAGTCATCAGCTAAATACTAATAATTGTGATTAATCAAATTTTACTACTTATTTAATTTAGATATTTTGTTTTGTACGTAATCATATACTTTAATCATTCACCTACCTATATGAGGATATTACGTATAAAGATAATGAATTTACAATATTTGTATTTAATAAAATTGTTAAATATCTTGTTAATAGAGCTTTCTTAAAACAACGTGCATATGCATGTTGGATACATAAATGCATCTTGTATAACATTTGGGCTTGTAATAGTTTAGGTAAAAGGCACCTAAATTATAATTATTTGGGATATTGTAAATATATGTGCAAGTTATTTCATACACACTCTTAATTTAAATAATCAATTTTTAATATTTATTTTTGCAAAAAATATATATTTAAAATAGGCGACATTTACACTTTGTTTTTGTAACATGCCTTTAAAATTATTGTACTTACCAAAACACATGGCTTTTATCAATAATATTGGTATTGAAAGAATACATTTTAGAAAAAAATTAATGAAGATATCAATAAGCGCAACTAATTAAATAAAGTCATAACCATAAAAAAAAAGAGAAATAAAATTTATCTATAACTTATAAACATAGAAGGATATATTAATTTTACAAGTAGATCAAACTTCATAGATAACTTCAAGAATTATGGCAAGATTTATATCTAACCTTATTTAAGAACTAAGACATCAAGAATAGGCGCGCATGTACATATCATAGATTTAATTTAATATATATATTTTTTAAATATTAACTTGCTTGAAATCCAAATTTGAGTTCTTATTTATAAAAGAATAAATATATCCATACATAATACCCTTGTAAATCGAACTAAAGCGGTTCGATTTTTTAGTATCTGGTTCAGTCATTAATTATTTAAAAGTATGACTGATTTAACCCTGACTAATTTGGCGCTATATAAATCAAATCTATCTTTTTCCTTTTCCTTTAATTTGATTCCTGTAAAAAAGCTACTATCATAACAAGATATTCATCAAAACTCATAGATCTAATCTTGTATATTTGTATCGGATTTAGGGTATATAGAATGATGCATTAAACATTTATCAATTTACGTGACTGACCATGTATTCATATCTATGATTTTAGCATTATTCGTCACAACCACAACATATTCATGCATCAAAATTATAGATGAAATGTATTATAAAAATAAAATTTGGAAAATTATAGACGAAGAATATTTATAATTTTATCAACTTTAGGTTACAAAACTACGTGAATTACATATAAAATCCAAAATATTTATTCGATTTAATATCTTTTATGTAAATTATGTTTTTGGATTATGAGTGTAGGTAAGGTAGAAAATATATTAAAATCTACTCCCTCCGTCCCATTTAAACTGTCCCCTTTCTTCTGGGCACGGGTATTTAGGAGATAGGTATAAAGTAGTTAAAGTATTAAAAAGTTGGTAGGGTCCACATTTTTTGAAGGAATAATTATTTCCTAAAATGGAATGAGACATTTGTAATGGGACAACCCAAAAAGGAAAGTGAGACATTTTAAATGGGACAGAGGGAGTATTAAAATTAATAAATATCACTACATGGATAAGTACCAATCTAATTCCATCTCAATTGATCTTTAATAAGTAAATCAAAATAATTTTCTAATTCAAAAGATTTTGATTGCGTAAAGTCATAGAATCCAAAAATAGGAAGAAAACATTAGCTTTTATGGAATGATATGAAAATAAAAGTTTGAATTTTGAATTGAGTTAATATATTCCTAATTTCGGCATTATCTATACAAATGGAATGTTATTCACTAATTATGCAAAATTACTCTAATGTCCAAGTATATATATACATATTATGTATGAATAACAATACTCTTTATAAATTAGGTGCACCAAACAAATATCACATTTTCACAGCAAATTGTTGGTATGACTTTTAAATTCCAAAAAATTTACATTACCTTTAAATTTTGGTGCAAATAATGAAGTATGTAGGACTGGCAATTCATGCGTGTCGGGTCGTTATCGTGTCGACACGATAACGACACGACCGATAAGGCCAAACAACAACACCCGTTAAGGATCCGT
Organism: Salvia rosmarinus; assembly: GCA_036937905.1. NCBI lineage: Eukaryota > Viridiplantae > Streptophyta > Magnoliopsida > Lamiales > Lamiaceae > Salvia > Salvia rosmarinus. The sequence goes on from CM072813.1 coordinate 20,188,210, forward strand.
CCGACACAAACACTAACACGATACCTAAATGCAATCGACATAGACACGACACGAACATGAATATGACACGATTTTTTCATGTTGACACAACACGATAACGACACGATACGATACGACTCGAAACGATAAATTTAAATCAAAATTTAAAAAAATAGATAAAAATATAAAAAATATAATTTAGTTAATATTAAATATATATAAATATTATCGAATTATACGAAAACGACACGAACCGACACGAACACGAATGCAACACGAAAATTATCGGGTTACATGAACACGACACGAAATTATCGTGTCGACACGATAAGGATACGAACACGATAAGGCTAAACACTAACTCATTAATTTCGTACGTGTTCATATCGTGTTTTCGTGTCGTATCGAAAATTGCCAACCCTATAAGTATGCCAATTTCTTTTTTCGATGATTGAATTCTAATGTGCCCAATATATATATTTTAATTTGTTCAAGTGTATGCCAGATCAAAATATATTTCCACATACAAAATAAAGTTCGCCTCGAATTTACAATTTCGTGTAGATGATATTATTTTTGGTGCAATTAACTCTAAGATACTATTATAATATATTTGACTTACGCATTGTATCATCAACGACCTTTTATAAAGACGAGGTCTTCAACTCAAATCCCTCATTTCCCTTATATAACATATATAAAAGTAGTGAAGTTGTTTTTTTTTTGTCAATTTTATATGAATTTAAAGATCGCACACGGTGACTCGACCAAGGCACTTCTACCAGACATTAACCACTCTACCACTAGACCAACACACACACACACAAAAGTAGTGCAATTGTGGTGGCAGGTAGATGCATTGAGGGTATCACAAAACATTCTAGCCTCCATATTTCTTGTCTCTAGCCTATCACTCTTGGTTTTTCAAATGTAGTTTAATCGTCATGTATAGTTTGCAGGCTATTGCACAAGAATATAAGGCTTATTCAGTGTGCGCCGAAAATAGCGGAGGTGCTTTCCTCTTGAATTAAAAAAAATAGTGGCTTTTAGATTGATGATAACTTTGATTTTTGCTCAAATAATATGATTGAGATTTTATTTTATGCATTAATGATAGGGCTGAGAATCGGGTCGGTTTCGGTTAATCGAAATCGAATTTTCGGTTAACCGAAACCGAAAATCCCAAAAATTCACAACCGAAACCGAACCCGATTAAGTATTCGGTTACCCGTTAACCGAATCGGTTAAACGGGTCGGTTATGTGAGCTAACCGAAACACCGAAATTTAGAAAGAAAAAGGAGAGAGAGAAAAATGTTTCAAGCTCAGTCTAACCCCTCTCTCTCACTCTACAAACTCTCCTCTGCAGTCTGCACATTCTCTCTCTCTCTACACAATCTCTCTCTTGCACCATCTCTCTTTCCAAACTCGTCTCTCTCTAAACTTTGTATACTCTATCTCCCTTTATACCATCTCTTTCTCACAGAAGCTATCTCTACACCATCTCTTCTCCCTACAGAATCTATGGGCTCAAATCCATCTCTTTCTAGATCTACAGGTTTATATGTATGCTTCCAGGTCCATTCATCGCCGCCGCCGCCACCACCACCACCACCGCCACCACCGCCATCCCTCCACTCTGCCCCTGGCCTTCCCTATCCGTCCGTCGTCGGCTGCTGTCGTCACACAGCACACACACAAGCCAGATCTTTCGCTCTCTCTACCGATTCACCATTCTTTGTGATGTTCCTATCCTCTTCCGCCCCCCTTTGCCTACTGTAATTATAATAAGTCACATCTATATATATATATATATATATATATAATTTTATTTTTATTTTAATTTTCGGTTAATTCGGGTTAACCGTTCGGTTATCGGATTAACCGATAACCGAAATTGAATCGAAAATTTATGCGTTAACCGACCCGAAACCGAAAATATCGGGTATCGGGTAACCGATAACCGATATTATCGGTTCGGTTTCGGTTATAACCGATAACCGACCACCGAATAAGCAGCCCTAATTAATGATATATTCCTTGACAAAATATTTTGAAAATGCTTCTATAACTTAGCCCCTTAGGCACAAGTTTGAGCACACGATCCCATTATTAAATTAAGATCATATATTTTAAAAGAGTATAAAGAGACGATAAGTGAGATGTCATGGGGAAATCGTAAACTTGAAAACACAGCGGATAGTTGGATATATGTTCAATAATATAAATTTCGTACGTCTTAAGTTTATTATTAAGTAAAGTCGTATGCTAATTTACATGCACCTGATATTAATTCTTGAAAAACTTAAAAAGACTTTTAAAATTAGGCGGTTAAGTATACAATTTAACATCTTTTCTCTGATTCTACTTGTTAAAATTAATCATCCTTCTATGTTTGTAAGTTATAGTTGCCTTGATTAATAAATATGACATTATTTTGCAAGTTGCAATTACTGTATTTATTCATTATATAGTATTTTCTTTTGATTATCTATTATCAATACTATATTCCTTTAATTTTCAACACTTGTCATGAAACTTCAAATGGATATAATTGAATCGAGTCAAATCGAATACTGACAAATTCAAATTCGATTCATTTATTATCAAATTGAGCCGAGCCTCGAACTTTGTATACTGAAGCTCAAGCTTGGTTTGTGAAAATTTTGCTTCCCAACAAATCAGAGTATATTCGATAAATTGTTAGAAAACAATAACCCAACAATGAAATAATTATAAATTGTAGTGGAAAGTAAAGTGCATGCAATGGAATAGTTTTTATCTATAAGTTATGAATTTAACTTATAGATTGAACCCAGTATGACTCGTGAATATAAGAGCAAATACGATAGAACAGAAATATCTCTTTACTACTATAAAAAACAATACGATAAGTTTAGAAATCTCTTCTAACCTTATCAAAAACAATACAACGAATAGAAATCTCTTCTAATCCTATTGAAAATATGTTACTGCGTAAAAAAGACATATAATGTCCACAACAATTCTACAACCATAACTTATTAAACTCTAGAACTCATAGCATCTCACTCCATTAGATTCTATCATACAGAGTATCCTACTCCAGATTGAATGTTGAATGAATTATTGTGCTAGCAAGATCAATGACAATACACTGGTCCAGCAATAGACTTCGCTTTCTACAGGCTGAATTAATGAAATCGTACATCATCTCTCTAATTATAGATTTTGAAAGACTTGATTACCAAGTATCTATAGTATATCGAGATCCCCTCAATCGACTTTAGATGATTCCATTTCTTGCTCCTAAAAATCAACTTACCAATTAATTTTTTTTGGTTGACAAGGTCAACAACTTCATTCTTTAATTTAACTTTAGCTTGATCTACATTTCTAATACATTTTTCCTATTAATCCTGTAAATATCATATACTCCCTCCGTCCCCAAAATATCTTCCTAGGAATCTTCGTTGTAGGTTTTAATAAAAGTTATTGAGTGTTTTGTAAGTGGAGCAAGGGTCTCAAATTAGTGTAGTATTAAATTAATTAGTGACGGGTCATGATGGTAGAATGTGTAAATAAGTGGTATTGTTAAGAGTAATAAGTAGAGACATTGGTGGACCATGAATAGTAACAAGTGTAAATAAAGAATGATGTGGAGAGTAATAAATAGAAAGTATTTTATAGAATATTTTTCATAAATGGAAATAGAACAATTTTAGACGACATACCAAAAAGAAAAATTATAAATAAATTTTGGGGACGAAATGAGTACTACAAAACATTAATAGAGTTATATGAAGAAGAAGAAATTAAATAGATATTAGAGTTATCCCAACTCTAATAGTTTGTTTGGTTATTGTGCTTCCCTAAATGAGCTCGGTTGAGTTTTTATCAGATTCACCAAGATCTGAATATATAACTCGCGAGTAGCTTAATTGATTCATTCGAAGCCTTGGTTATAGAAAAAGGATACCTTTAATTTACATGCACATACATAAGTAACATACTTTTGTGTCTCTTTTAAGAAGGATATGGTTTGGTTTGGACAGGAGGAACGCTCACAAATTGATGCAAAAGACTTTTACTCCCAACTTTAGATACCACAAATTCTATTTTTCTTCCAATTTTCCTTTTTTGGGTCAATTAAATACAGAAATTTAAAGATCGTATCACGGGTCGAACCCGAGACCTTTAGTTGGGACATTAACCATTCTACCACTAGGCCAACACACGCACACTCTTCCGACTTTCCTTAAACTATATATATCAAGCCATTTACATATATTTCATGAAGATATGCATCCATTCTTTTGAACACTTCATCTTTTAGAGTAATGATTTCTAAACTAAGTCTTTTTTAGTTTAGTATATATATTGTTCAAACCTAGCTTATACTCTTCCTTATATAGTGTTCACCTTCTTCTCTTTCTCTTCATCGTATTTTTCATTCTCAAATTGCATTTTGAAAAAATTATGAATTTGAAATTTCAAAGTTTGATATCAAATATTAAATGAATGAAGATACTTTTCAGGAAGAAGAATTAAATTGGTTTTGCATATATGTTGCAATTAAGATAAAATATTATGTAAAATTGAAAAGTACAAATCCGAATAAATATTAAATAAAAAAAAATACAATTTTTAAAATAATTTAACCCAAATACACACACATGGAAATACGCGTGAGTATAAAAGGCCAAAACTGCATGTTTAAGTAGGTTGCTGTCATTACTAAAATTTCAATTTTAAAACTATAAGACATAATGTCTACTTATTGCTTTGTTAATTAAGAACTTACCAAATAACAAACCTTTATTTTATTTTTCCAAATTTGTCTTATGGTAACGCCACGCATTGAATAGATTGGGATATTTTTTTCATAATCATGGGATCCATCATTAATTTCTCTTATCATCTAAACCAACAAACACTATATGTATAAACCTCTCTTCAATCAAATTTCATCAAACACCAATTACAAAAGAAACGCTCCACAAAATATAGTCCAAAACAACTCAAAAAAGAATTCTTGCTTCACCTATGGAATCCCTCAAGCCCGAGGCCTCCAACATTTCAGTCACATCGAAAAATAATAAGACGATCGAGGAAGATGATGAAGAGGAGAATGAGGAACAAGAATACGACATGAAACAAGAGATTACATCTCGTGTCATGCTAGATCTCGAATTGGCAAATAACGAATCCATGAACAAAGGAAACCCTAATTCGAAGCTCCACGAGCTCAACCTTTTCAACTCTCTCAACCCTAGCGGATCCATTGAGGGTAGTAACCCTAAACCATCGAAGTCGAAAACTTTCACCTGCAGTTTCTGTTGGAGGGAATTTTCGACTTCTCAAGCATTAGGAGGCCACCAAAACGCCCACAAACAAGAGAGGGCACTCGCCAAGCACCGCCACAACATGTCGGATTTGACCGCGGTGGCCCTCGGTGCTCCTCCGCAAGACGGCCACCACCGCAGGCTACTCCTACTACCCCTACTCAACATTCCATCAACAAATACCTTTCAATAGGGTTAGGGCACAATCCAATATGACTCAGAAACCCTACTCCTACAATCATTCGCCGTCGACGCCGTATTGCTTAGCCCGTGAAAAGATGCCTAGGGCTTACTTGATAGACCAATCACCATCATCATCATCATCTACAACAGCACCATATTATGGTTTGAAGATGGAGAATTTTCAGTCACGTGTATTAGGCGCCGATACGTTCAGTTTTGGAGTTATTAACAATAATCCTTCCACTAAGTCCAATGAAGATGATGATGATCAACGGCTGAGATTGGCAATTGTTGATGATGGCAACGATGCTTCAGGACTTGATTTGGATCTTAAGCTTTAGTTTCATGCATTTTTTACTCTCTTTTTACTCGCTATTAATTAATGTTTCCAGATTTAAGTGAGGACTATAGTTAGTATGTGTGTATTCTTTTTGTTTTCATATATGAATTAAAGGAGATATGATGCCATATGATTAGAATGTGATTTAATATAATGTACATAGTTTTGAAATTGAACTTTGTAATTATTGCTTTTGATATTCGGATGTGTGAATATTAATGTACATTATCAGCTTTTATAGCTTATATTTTTGTCATCATAGGAAATCTCTTCACTGTCGGTAATTAATTAAATTTAAATAAATGAGCAAATAAATATCGCCACCAATTTAACGTAGCAAACTGGTACATTAATGGTTATCTGAACACTAGCTCGATCGATTTGAATATTCTTTTATAGAATTATTGATATGTTTATATTATAATATTATATAGGGATGAATCAAATAAGAGCCCATAGTTTTTGAGAAATAAGAACTAGTCATGTATATTGATTTAGATGCATCCGTGTTTATGATTTTATATTTATTTTCGAACAATTTCTTTTATGTTTTAATTATAAGGATATTATAGTAATTGTATTGATTTACGTGATATTTAATATCCCTAAAAACATGGGATTGATGCAATTATTTTCTGTAGGATTTTATTTGCTATGATAATCATATCAATTCTTGTAATTTTATTCATTATTTTGCCGAAAGATATTAAACAAGTTTGCAGAGAAACACTTGGCACATTTTCATGGATTCTTCATGTTTGTTCCTCATGTTATTTTAAAGAAGTTTTAAGTCATTTATATTTATTTATTTATTGTAGTTTTCGTGTTATTTGTTTGTAATCTTTATTCTTAAATTCAGTTTTTTATCATTTTAATATTATTAATATTACAGACCACTTTTATATTTTCGTATTGAAACTATTACCAAAAACATATACTTTGATGGATGGTAATTAAAATTATGCACAAAAGTGTTATGCATAATAAATATATAGCATGTTCATAACAAAATAAAAATATGCACAACATCATCATGCATAACAAATATTTACATATTCATATCAATTAACAACATATGCACGTCAACATTATACATAACAAATATGTAGCATGTTCATAGAAAATATTTGCATATTCTTACCAAATAATAAAATATGCACAACTTACTTAGAAGAATATTTTACATAATTTTTCGCATTGGACAAAAGTAACATATTTTTCTTTCTTTAATTCAATTATTGGTATAATAAATATGAGAAAGTGATAGAGAGAGAGAAGATGAACATATTTGATGCACTAATTTAGAGGGTTTGGGTGGTTACCATGGGGTGTGAAAATTTCAAATGGACAAAACCACCCTTAATGCATTAATAATAGTAAAATCCTCTTTAATTTAGTCAAATACATTATTACGCACAAATTTAATTTAGACCATTAGATAATTCAATATCTATGATCTTGATTAGTTCTTAGTTCTTATCTTAGAGATGGTTCCTCCTATAACCAACTCATATATGAATTAATGGAAACTCAGAACCGCTACCTTCTACGTCTTGGGTAAATCTCATGTCTCCTACGATACCGCAAACCACACGCGACGGATGGTGAGGAAACAGCAGTCGCAATTAAGGAGCACTTGACTAGACCTGATTAAAAGTGTTAGTAGAGAATTCGTGAATTTTGGTATGAACTTAGGCATACTAAAAGGAGTGATATATATCATATCATATGTATATATACTACGTTTTGAAGTACTGATTGTAAGAATTTGCAGGGCGAATTTAATTTGCTGTGCAAAAAGAACACGTGACAAGGTCATGGTAAAGTATTAGTATGAATGTTGTACAAACACAAATAATACACACAACATACTAAATATAAAAATTAACCCAAAATTGTATACAAATTACTTGAATTGCCTCAAGACGAAATATTCACTATTTAATAAGTGAACGTACAAAAATAGAAGACTCCCACTTCGATTTACTGAGCTACAATGCTCGGGTAAATACTGTTGGAGGTTGGAATATTATATATGAAAGTTTTGTACTCAAATTTTACAAATGTCTGAATACTATGCAACTATTAGAATATGTGGTAAACTAATTAAACGAAGTCTGGTAAATAGGGTTCCTTGTTTTTTTCAAAATGCAAGCACTATCATATACAGAACTATTCCATTTCCAATGATCTATTAATTTATTACACAAAATTAATCTGTAATTGTATCGAACATCTATTAATTTTAGACAAAAGATAACAACTATGCCATCAGCCTAAAGTTCCTCAAGAAGAAGAAAAGAAAAAGTCGAAAAGAGTGCTAAATTTTACAAAAGAAAAGGGCAGCACGAGACAACATGAGTTGCAAAAACGCTAACAGACAACGGTTGTAAGGCATCATCTATGAACATTTTGGAGGCGTGAATGCAGTAGCCGCGTCATGTTTGTCTGGTTTGATTGTGGAGTAACCACCACATGAGAGGATATTTATGCCCAAAGTAAGGTCACTATAACAAACATCAGGAATGCCAAACCAAAGCAAAGGCCAGCTATCGCCATAAATGCCTGTGAAAGCATCCATCACAATATCGATATCAGAGAGCACATGGAATATTACCAGAATTCTTGTTGGTGTACCTTCCCTTGCGACTCAAACCCCAACTTGATAGTGAACCACGACAAACCCCTGTCCACGAATGGTGCAAGCGCCAGCGCCCTGCCAGAGAGAGACTCGTGTTTTCAATGATAACATCTTGCCAACAACTTTTCTCATTAGGAGCTCATACGAATTAAATCAACTCAGTTGAGCTACTGCTTGGACAAAATAATTAACATGTTGGCATATTACAAGAATGAAACAGCTGATTATCGGTATCTTGTAGTGCATGGAATGCAGTGACTTAAAGAGAGGAATGAAACGTGAGGAGTCGTAACTCAGTTATACTTGTAATTTGGATTAACAATTTGACAAACTGAAACTAACCCCTAAGGAGATGCTATAAATATCAGGCAGCTCACCCTCCAGCTCTCATGAGTTTGGTCACTTGGCTTCCTGCCCACACCATAGCCATCACCTTGAGAAACCTGCAAATAAGAGTAACTTCCCAATATACTTGAACGGTTGAACCACAAAGAAACAATTGAAAGACTATCTTACCTTTCCGCAGCTGCCAAATAACCCATTTTCGCAGGTGCAGGAGCGACATAGAACCTGTCAGCAAGTTCAAGTGAGAAAATTCATAGCAGCATGTTGCAGCATCCTCCCACCCCTGCCCACCCACCCAAAAAATCTATCTCCAGAAATATTTCATCTGTTAAGGAGCCTAAGTAAACGGACTCCTCTCATCCAAGATCCCATAACTTTTGTTACAAAATCAAAACAATTGAGAACAAAAGACAAGAATAAATAGCCTGGCTTTCTTAGGTCCAAGTTCATGCAGAAGTCAATATGCATTGGATATAAGCTTTTCATCTTCAGCTAGAGAGGGAGGATTATATGGGGATTATTACACTAAAGAAATACGAGAATTTTTCAAGGAAGTTTAAGAGTACTTGGAACATATATGGAAAAAACTGAAGATAAAAGTAGCATAGTAGATTTCAAAGACAAAAAGAGTTTAAGGATATCTCTATGAACAACAGTCTTCAGGCAGCTGCAATACCATCTATAAGGAACCATGACAGACACACAGGAAAGGCTCTCAACTTGTGGATTAGGTTATACCAATAACTGGATAGGTTGAGAGGTAATTGTCGAAGTTAACAATAATAGTGGTTTCAGTAATACGTCAAGAAGCCAACAGCCTGACATGGGCCTTCACAACAGTAGCAAAGCCTCTCATGCTGCATGCAACTTGGGTGTGCCTACACTTGAAAATTAAGTTGCAAAAACCATGGAAAGGGTGCACGTAACTGTTTGAACAGAAAAGTATTTCACGACCGAGCTGACCATTACTTGATTAAAGATACGACGGATCCAACACAAATTGGTTATTACACAGGCCTCAAGAACAGTAATTGTGAGGTCATGGAATCAACTAATGCCAGAAACATCAAATGAATTTTAATGATCTGCAGATAAAAGAAAATAATGATTGATTACATATTTTACATTTATTCTCCATGCCTAGGTAGATCACTCACCAGACTACCAGAAAAGTAGTAAGGTAGTAAGCGGTATTTAGCAAGCCATAGGACAAAATTCCAGAGATACCATATCTCTTCAATCTGGCCAGTATCCTGAAAAGCTCAGCAAACCAGAATTAAAAAATCAGCAATAGAAAATAAGATAATGCTCTTCGCAAATAAACTGATCATAGTAACAAATGACACCTACTCTAAAAACATTTCAAGGTTTGATGGTAAAGGAAACAATTTCCACAAGGATCTTTCCTTTATGTTTAATATAAAAGTACCACATAGCATAAGCAGTGCATTTATGTAGCTAAATTAATTAAAATAAGAAATTAAGTCTTACAGTAAAATAACTGCAACAAGAAAACTGGCAAAATGACTGGAACATATGCAGAAATGTAATCTATGATGAAAGATGCAAGTGTATTGACATGATCCAAAATTAGTTTTTAGGCATCAATAACAACTAAAACTTTGCATGGCCAGTAGAGAGTACTCATTTGATGAGACAGCTTGAGAATTATCGTCCTTTCCATTTGAACCTAACACAGACATAGTTGGAAAATTCTCAGGAACAGATTGAAAAGTAAAGTAGCTTATATCAACCGGATATAACATCACATACTGTAGAAAGTTTGGTTACAATCAATCATCTGTTTATACCTTTCTTCTCCACCGAACTGCCATCAAAACCTGAAGAGTCTGATATCTACAATGCACCAATGACATGTATTAGATGAGTATGCATCAGATGCAAAAGGAGGAGGGGAGAATCAGCACAATGTGTAAACAAGCTGCAAAGATATAGATATACCCAACAATAAAGCTGCAGCTAGCAGACCTTCAGACTCAACATGAATAAAAAGGCACCATACATCCTACCGGTTATATAAAATATTGCTGTCTAATTCATTAACTGGAGAAACCTCAAGAAATCGAAATAACCAAGAACTTGCCGAGATTTTGGGTGAAATCTTTTGTGGACACCACTAACATATATCAGGGTAAACCAAGGCAAAAATCCCAATAAACATAGATTGACACAACCTCAGAGACAAAATATTATCTTAAGATAGCTATCAATTTGAGTACATCCTCAAACCTATAGGCCTGATTGTCGTCCAAAATGGCTAAATAGATCAGACTACCCATCTCCAGCATTGCAAGAGTTTTTTTGGAGAACATAGACTACGGTGACAACCCCATGTATGATGCAATGCAGAAATGATGGAACACAATAAATTTTAACAATCCAGTATTTACAGGCATCAATACAATTGTTTTCTTCTAGAAATCCTAATCCTGTAGCAGTCTAGAGAAAAGAGATGGTCGGATTAACCCTGACTCCACCTCTAATACGGAATACCAAGTTCAACTCTCCAAATGCAAGTGGCCAGGCATCAGTGCAGTTCAAATAAAATAAAACATTTAGAAGAAACTCGCAGTATATTATTTTATTTATGATGGATGAAATTCAACTGAACAAACATAACAGATTATATATTTTACTTGCCCAAAGAAAACAGGATTGAGAATGCCAAGAAACTCTACAGTAACCATCCAAAATTAAATTCAATTACCAAAGATCAAAGTAACGGAATTAGAACAAGGAAAAGAAAATTTATTATAAAATAAAAGAGTTAATTAACTAAAAGGCACAACTTTACACCCAACTGCAATTTCGACTAATTAAAAATTTACAATTCGATATAGCATTATGATTTTATTGCAACTAATCATAAATAAAATAAAACACTCACACCAGCGTTCCCGGAACGAGCAGAGCATAAGCGAAGCAGATTGGTTTTGTGGGGAACGGAACTCCGGAAAATTGAGCTGCGGAGGACATCGGTATTTGAGGCGGGGACGAAAGTTGACGACGGCAGAAGTAACAGGATTTAACGAGAAGGAAATGCTCATTGTAGAAGAAAGTGAAACCATAAATAATATGTTGAATTTCGTTTGCTCAGTGCTGATGAATGAATTATACATATACATATGCAGTGAAGATTAGATACAAATTTTCTCAAATTACAATTATCATAACTATTAATCTCTTCCTCTCCAAAATATGTTTCTAGAATCTTTGGTACATATTTTAATATAAGTTATTGAGATTTTATGAGTGAAATATAGATTTTACGGTGAAAATAATAAACATAGAGTTTTTTTTTTTAATTAAATATAGAAATTTATTTGTTATTAAAATTGGGGAATACAAAAAAATATTTGGTCTTAATTGAAAAAATATTAAATATTATATCGGGTTTACAATTACTTTCAAAATGTAGGATTTTTGTCAATAATTCCTATTCTAAAACATAGACGTTTTACTTGTTGGAAAGTGTGTCCATTTAAGAAAATTATTTGCCATGACAGCTTCAAGTCATCAATTTTTCTTTTGAGAATGTTACGAAACAAACAAAAGAAAGTTGAAAGGTTTATCTCTTCATTACATGTATTGAAATGTTGTGTCTAATGTGTAACTTTGATTTAAAAAATTGTGACAATTGGTGCAACGGAATATTTAGATAAATGAACAGTGTGAAATTTTAGAACACTTTTTTTTTTCAACTGCGTTGCACCTCATCATATATTACCAATTTACCACAATGGCTGAAGAAACGGCCAGTCGGTCTATCACTCCACCAAGAAAATTATAACGAATATTAGATTTGACCAAGTATTTGATAATTTAGGTATTATTGGCGATAATACGGTGTGTTTTTGATAAATGGTGAATAATTTCGGACATTCTATTATTATATTTCTCTAAAATCAATACGAACATGAATCGAGAAAGGATCTGCCGTCTCAAATTACACAATTCCAACATAAATAATTTCTCCTCTTTTGTCTCCTTTTTTAATTTGTGAAGGGTTACCGAATAAACCGCGGCTTTCGACTTTTTCAGAGATAATCTAACGTAATAAATCTCCAATACCTGCACCTATATATTACTCCCAACTTCAATTCACTGTCTCAATATATTTGTGCCTCTTCCTCACATTGATTGCAAAAGCAAAAGCTAGTTAGCAAAAATCAGAAATAAATTGATAATTACATATAATAAGCCCGAATGGTGATAATGCACAGTACACTAAATCAAAGATAGTAGAACCTACTGTTGAATTTTTCCATCTTTGATACATTCAGTAATAGAAACCAATACAATATGATAACAAGACACGTTCAAACTGCAAAATCTAATCATAAGGAATATAACGTAACCGGGCAGATATAAGAAGCTACTCCAAAAAGGGGAGGCATTTTCTACAATCGATATATCCTATAGTTTCCAATCCCCCTTTGAGCCACAAATTAACGAATCAGATTGCATGCACACGATGCAATGTGTCACGTGCTAATTATCCTACGAAACTGAGGAGCTGAGAGAGATAAAACCTCTATATACATCATCATAAAATTACACCAGTTTAATATATCTGACATGCCTCGTACCATATTACAGGTATAATTTAACCCTGGATCAGATATGGGAAGTGCATAGCAAGCCAGAATCATGCAAAATATTGATTCTAATGTAGTTCAAGTGACTTCCTTCTTTCACCCATGACATGCTTCAGAAGCCTCTGAGCACCCAAAAATAGGCTTTATAACACTCCGGATAAGGTTGGGAACAACCATTAGACACCCAATTCCCAAACACAAACCAGATAGCATCCGGATAGTGGCCACACACTGAAAGGTGCTATTTGACACGGAAGTCATGCCTAAACAAGGTCAAATTCTGTGTAAACTTGTCCCTGTTCTTTGAATCCAAGCTTCGGTTTATATCAACCATTAGTTTATCAAAACAAGAAGCAAGGCGCTGATGCTGATCGACAGGCTGCCAGATGAAGAAAATGTGATCAACATGCTTGGCCATCAGTTCAATAACACAACTCCTTAATTTACTGGCATTGACATTATCATTATCACGTACAAGTGCAGAAAGCAGAGTTAAGGTCTTATCATGTTATGATCTAGCAAGCAAAGATCTAATAGATGTGCAATCGGCCAAGGACAAGAGATATTTTCAATTTTGGCTGAAGATTTAGTTACTTGAGCAGGAAAAGAGTTCATAGCTTAAGAGTTTACCTGTGAAGCCAAAATATGAGCTTTCAAGTCCGTAAACATCTGCGTGCATGAATAGCCCATCAATCAATTGACATATATTGTCAATATTACATGTTACGTAATGAAAGTCAAAGTATTAAACATATAATTATAAAACTGTAGAGCATTCAGGAACTGTCGGTGAACATGATCCATGTCAGTTTGTTTGTGTATTTAATAAAAAATGGGATATTCTGCTAAAAGAAATCTCTAAAATTGACAGAACATGTTAAACCAAGAAAACGATGCAAACAAAAGAAGATGCCAGAATAAGTAAAACCAAAAGAGCATCATAAATATAAGTGGTCACGTGCTTCAATCTTTCAACATTATACACAGTACTAAAGAAAAGGTATCAAGGCAAATACAACAAAATAAAAGTTCAATATCATCAATTTAAGTGGACAGTTAACAACCAGATATAACCACCTGCTCATTTATAAGAATCAAGCTTAACATTGCCCGACTGAGACTCCATTGGTTGCTACAATCCTCAAATAAGACAATCTCAAAGAGGGTTTTCAGTATCTGGGGAAAATTAAGCTTTCATGTTAGAATATGATAATGAAATCTGAAAAAGCAATATTCCACAGCATATAGCAAACAAGTTCAATTCACAAAGTTTGAATACCATAGTCTGGTTCAAAGACTCAATATGTTCACTAAAACCTTCAAGATAACCCACAAAATAAATTTTATAGAGATCGAGTCATGTTGCAATTTAATGCTTCTGAATGATATGCCAATCTTATAGAGCTTGTGACTTGTTGCTATTTTATGTTTGATTATGATACTAATTTAAGAACCAAAATCCAGGGTACTTAAATCACAAGAAGTCTAATTGAATTAACAGGCCAATGTACTATAGCACATTACTTAGAATCAACGATACTCCTCAAAACCAAGGATATATATAAATAGTCATCAAGTACTTCTCTGCACATAAACAGAGGTATGCCTTCTGACAGAGTCTCGGCTATTTCCTCAATAGAAAACCCACCCATCCAGGCCCCAACTTAAGGGCAGAATAATCGAGATTACGGTAAGTATGAGAAAGTACTCACTTGAGCAAAAAATTGGATAGATAAAAGTTTGGAAATGTTACAACAACCAAGACCAAAAGCTTAGACTAACTAAAATCTCAAAAACTTACTTCAGGGAGCAGTGCGGGGCACTCTGCAATATGCCTGGCAAGATTAACTGCAGCTGGTGATGTGTGGGCATCCCCCGTGGTGATGTTGTTGAAATAAAAAGCAGCCAAATTATCAATTGCAGATGCACACTGCCAAAGAAAAACTGAAACATTCAGCCTGACCGAGCAAGAATTTTTACTCTTCAGATGCATACATATTAGATTGTCTTTCACAAAATCTTGTGAAAGAGTCTTAATCATTGTTAGAAATAATATATATACATATGTGGTAGTTTGTTTATAATTTTTTTTTATTGTCTTTCGACTCTTTCCAAATAGTTTTGACTTCTCTTGTATGCCTGCATACAAAGTTCAGTAGACGAACACACAAGTATATTCGCTCAATCATTTTTCAAATGCGACTGCACCCATCATTCTCAGCCAAAGACAGTTCATGCTCACTCAGCATGATGCCCGTTAACAAGGCCTTTTCAACCCCCCAACACACACACACACACATATAGATAGGGAAAGAGAAGAGTAGAAAGACACATGTGTTGGAAATCTTTGGTTCTATCTACTTTTTCAGCCATATGATTACGAGTGGGTTAAGTGAGTTATAGTGAGTGCAAACTCAATTAAGCACAAAACCTATTTATGTCCAGCTTATAGAATTGGATATTCTTGAACTTTTATCATTCTAGAACCAATTGTCTCTTTTTTTCCTACAAGCTACCACGTGTTTATGGCAGAGACTTCACAAGAGTAGAGGTGCATCTAGAGTCAAACAATAATTTATTAAACCATCAAGATCAATATAAGTTCAAAAAACTAAAGCCACATATGAATATTCACAGGATTGCAACAGCAGAAGAAAATAGCATTCACCATCCTATGCTTAGCATACTAAAAGAGATCAACAATCAGTTTATTGGCAGAGTAATAATTAAGTTACAATTAGGAGTTGTTGATCTCACGAACCTGAGAGGATATACCAGCATCTAGACCTTTGAGTCCGGACTCTAGCGAACCAACAATGTGCATGAAGGTGTGAGTATCAAGACTCAGTACAAAGAGAAGATGGCTATTAAAAAGAACCTCCACAAATACAAAGTATGCCTTTGTTAACTGCAAAATATAGAAAATTCAGATAACAGCCACGTTATATGGTTATGAAAAGGTCTGTTATAGAAACTACATGAAAAAAACTATCATCCTTGAGGGACCTCAACACAATCATCGGTTTTCACTCTCTGACTTCATAAGGAGAAGAGTTAGCATTATATTGTAACCAAAAGAGAAAGAAAGAAAAGTTCAACCCACATTTGATCTTTGATGGGCTTATAACAAGTACAGTTTGACAGTCCTAAATAACCTATTATAACCAGCTACCAACTAAAATGTCCAAAGACTACAGGTTGTCTGAGATTTTAAGAGAACAAAGCGAGTTGATAATGGTCTCCATGGGAATCAATTTCTAACCAAGTGCACTAAATCGACAATAGATGCTACTACTTAAACAAAGGCAGATCATAACTTTACGGAAGTTACAGACAAACAATAACTTCATTGAGAAGGCCAAAAAAGAAGAAACTGAAATAACAATAGCAAAGGACTATTCAGAAAAGAGTGAAAACTAACAAACCTTCCTGTAAGCCAAAATGTCCGCTAGTGGAACTGACAGTGTCATCTTGAGAGCAATATCAAGTGCATCAGCTAGAGCTCTATCCCCATATAGTTCAAACACCCCAAAGTTGACATAATTCCCAGCAAGCGCTGCAATTTTGATTTTACAAATCCAAAGGAAAAATAAGAGAATAAAAAACAATTATACCCTCATGCATAAGATATTCTATTATCCATTTCGTTATCCAGGATGTGATCCATATGGGATTGTCAAATTTTTCTTATGTAACATATTTATTACATTCAACAAAATGAAAACATCTTGGGGATGAATACACGAATACAGATTATATTCTAAAACCATGTCCTAAGTTGCATCCATGCATGTTCCATCAAGTCCTAGTAAAAGGAAAAGCAGAGTATTTGACTGACACAGGTATAGTTTTCTGCTATTAAATTGGTTCAACTACTGGCAATATCTACCAACTATACAGAGCTGCAAATAAACTAAGAGGGCTGTAAAGGCATATCATGAAGAAGCATAATTACAAGAGTACAAAGAAACATTACCATGTATTAATTCCAACATACACTATCACATGCAAAGGAATTATTTATTTATTTTAGTTAAAGCCTGAACTTTTGCAACAAGGTCATATTGAGATTTATCCACAGCCTTATGTTTCAAACCACTCCATTAATTATGTAGCTAATGCCTGAGAATTTTTATAAAAGTTCATCTTGAGATTTGAACCCACAATCTTTTCAATTGATTAGTCTAATATTATGTTAAAAGACCAACTTTTAAAGCTCAGACCATCAGTGAGGAGACTCATTAGATTTTTATAACTCCAATGCCATAAAAAGAAAAATAAACGAAAAAGACAATACGAAGCATGAAGTTACAGACTTTACCTCGTGAAAGAACAGTTAAGGAAATACATATTCCTTGTATTTGAAGCCATATATGTCACTAGTACTTGGAACAGATAAAATTCTTGTGCCGATGCAACAAGCAATTTGCTAACTTCTCTGAAAAGAAGTATACCATTTGAGATGAGATATCAAAAGTCAAACGCTGACTTTTGTTTAACACGAACTCGCCATGAATTTCAGCAACGGTGTTGTCACCTACACATGAGTTGCCAAGTCATATTTCATATATGCAATAAGTTAAATAAACATTTAATATCAAACAGAAACAGTCTTCTTTCTTAAATTGGTATCAGAAAATTGGGGATAAAAATTGGGCTGTTTCCTTTTCCTCTTTGCAGGGTGTGAGTGGTTCTCCACATACTTGTCATTTTGTGGAAAAGAAGGAATGTTGAAGGAAGAATTTCAAAAAAAAAAAAGGTAATCACTTGATTATGTTAGCCAAAATAATCAGTATTATCATTGTGGATGTACATATAAATATGCCTCCTTTGTTTAACAGCTTATCCTTATAGATGAGTTGATCATTCAATACGGTCAGAATTAGGTCAAGCAAGGGTGATACCAGACTTAACACCCAATACAAATTTATCAATAGG
This sequence comes from Salvia rosmarinus, assembly GCA_036937905.1. Taxonomy (NCBI): domain Eukaryota; kingdom Viridiplantae; phylum Streptophyta; class Magnoliopsida; order Lamiales; family Lamiaceae; genus Salvia; species Salvia rosmarinus. The sequence goes on from CM072813.1 coordinate 20,206,577, forward strand.
TTTTCACATGCTAGGCTTCACAAAAGAAGAACTGCCTAGTATGCAGGAAATGTTAATGTTCTTATGTCTCTTTCAACAATTGCCTAAGTATCTGGTTCAATAAGCAAAATGACTGATAACTGATTTCACTTAATATAGAATGAGAAACATAAACTTATGAAGGACTATCTTTATAAATCAACCTCTGGTGTGTCAGCCCAATGTGAGATTCCTCTTAGCAGAATTGGCATGTGAGCAGGATAAATCCAGTCAAAGAGAAGCCCATAAGTCCTGCGGCTGAAAAACAAAACAGAGAAGAGTTTACAAGAGCCACGGTAAATTACATGAACATGTGTTACAGTCATCTGTACTAACCTATTTGTGGCCATAGCTATCCCTCTCAGATCTCTCATCAACCCAATTAGAGCATATTTGACAGAATCTGTTCGAAACATGGTCTCCGGGGTTGATTCCAAACTGATGAATACCTATATGATATAAAAAATATCAGTAAACAACCATCAATAATAAAACTGCAAAAAACCTTGAAAGCACTGAATAAGAAATCCGCAATCATATTTAAAATTGAGAACTTCCTTATATCTTTTAATTCTCTGCAGATGCCCTCAAGTTTATTTCGCACGAGTCAAAAACTGTTCTCAGAGAAGACCAAGATTAATTGATATACTGAACAGTCTGCTTCTTTACCATTTTTACTTCTAATTGACCAAAGGCCATGAGTCAGGAAGGGTTTAGGCATAGAAAAGCACCATATTACAATATATTTTCAGAAATGTTGTCTTTAGTGGGATTTTGCAAAGAACTAACACTATATATTTTGCATAGTAGGGAAGTTCTTGTCTGAAGCACTCTTCAAATAATTAAACATCTATTTAACAATAAATTTGCAAAGATACAAATAAATAAAGCATAGCAAGATAGTAATAAGCTTTTACACAGAATTTGCATGCTCCAACAAATTTCTTTCAGCACAGAGAAATAAAAGCCCCTAGGTTTACATATTTTCAACATATTTAATTATCAAGTTTTTTATGAGACAAATGATATTTTCAATTTCAAGAAAGCTAATTATCATGATACTTTAGTTTTTTTTCTTATTAATAAGAAACAATATAAAAAATCTTACAGGTTTGAAATTGAAAAATATACAGATCTTACCACCCTTGCCAATAGAGTTGAAGAAATACATAATAAACATATATGAGAATCTTCGAGGATAAAGGAGGATTCATTAAGGAGGTGTGGGATACAATTAAGTTTAGAGTCATTCAGTAGGCCTCAAGTAACAAAGATACTAAACATATACCACAAAGTGCATCTCAGGGAAGTGGTGTTACGTAAAACATAAGATAGAGGAAGAAGAATTTCAATATACTTGAAGCAGAGGTTCCATTGAAGACTTGAAGAGGGCAGTACTGTCTTCCAGGAATATTAACCACCCAATAGTGTAGTAGAACGTTGTCCTGCTCCTAGAGCATCTGTACTCTTCGAGAAAAGGGAAATGCTTCCTCTAAATTTAGAGATGAACAAGAGATGTTGTAAGTGAGGGTATAAGAAAAAGGCATGACTGAAAAGGCTTTTCAATAAATAAATAAAACAGCAAGGCTTTACAGTGTGATTAGCTACAATGAACTTGATTGTGTCCAACTTGAGTAGTAGTTTTCCGTCATATAACTACAATAAAACAAGATAGATGTGCTTAGAAGATGAAGAACATTTAACTAATCACATTTTCTAAAATACTCAACAAGCAAACGCACCCAGATGCCAGTTCCAAGAACAGACTCAAGGTTTGATCGATGACTTCTTCACTCTGCAATGACAAAAAATGAGATGTAGAATAAAGAAAATCCAGAAACAAGAGCAAAAGAAGACCAAACAAAGAGAAACTACCTCCGTGTAACATTTGAGGTTTGTAGCAATTTTCCGAACAAAAAGTCCAAGAGCAATAGATGATCATTAAGCCCAATGAGTTCAGATAACCGGGCATACAACTGCTGCAACAAACCAGAGCCTCTGACACTTATTGTAAACATTACGGGACAGGAGTGATGAAAATCCTTATGAGCAAAAAGAAGAATATTTTACCTTTGACGAGTGGATAGCCTGATCACCCACATAGGACTTCCTGAAATTCTGGAAAAAGGTAAGTATTGCTCGATCTAGTCTTTGCTTGCTTAATTCACTGTATCTCTGCCAAATGCAAAAGTAAGGAAGTGTGCTTCATTATCATCCCAAAAATGAGATGGGTGTCAAATTGAGAAGGTAAAAAAGAAAAGACAACGATTTATGCTTTCTGGTCTTCCAAAAGTATACATTGAAATAAATATCATGTTTCTAACTTTCACTTTCACTTCATCTATTTCTTCAAGTGATTTTTATTTTGTTTTTTCAATTAAGCAACAGTATTTTATTAAAATAGAAATATGATGATGGTAAACAGATAGGGAGGAGAAGTCCACCAAATCATTTTATAAGGAACATTAAACTCAAATCACTAGCAATCAGAGAAATCCTTAAAACCCTTTTTTGACTTTGATCTCCACCTTGCTACTTAGATCTTCATCCTATTACATACATCCTCAAATGGCTCCTCAATGTCCTCAAAGATCCTCCTGTTTCTTTCCAGCCAAATAGACTAATGAGGTCTGTGAACAGTGGCCCATTATATAATCTGCTCTCCATCAAGATGTAGTAATATTCACTAAAAGAGCGCCATATTATTTGATCAGCTGTTCAATGTTCATTTATGTGATAATAGAGTGTGGTTTTGGACATTCTTTCCCATCACTCATTAATCTAATTTAAATGCTCAAGATTTTATGTCAGGTCTATAGTATTTCTGAATTCATATCCCTTTCTTGGAAACTTTGCAAGCCAAAAATAGGAGTAAACATCACAAGGAAGATAAGCCCGCATAATAAATACAGCATTAATTGATTGATTGATTCTTGTCATTTCTCCTTAAGAGCACAAAATGCAAAGTAGAGAGTGGAGGGAGATCAAGCTGTAGCTTTAGGTTAACTTAGTATGCACCTTCTCAATTATTTCTTTTGAACTAAATGCATCAACTAACCACATTAATTGGTTTTCAGAGTTTGATACGTGTGCTTCAACAAAGTCGGAGAAGTAAGCTAAAATTAGGAATTTACTCACACTCCAACCTCATACCGTTAAAATCATTACAAAAGCCCTGCAAAAACTTCAAGGGTTCTTACATCTGGGGATCTTTAATGCATTTCTAGTCATACCTGATTGTGTAACCCACTGTCAGCAACATTTACTAATCTCAAAACACGAGCTGCAAGTTCTGCATCTATTACTTCTTGTGATTCAGTACTGTGAGTCATACACAACTCAACATGATTAACAACAATATGAAAGAAACCAAGCTGCTGAAAGATAGTTAGCGGCAAAGAAACAAGATTACCTGCAACCTACAGATTGCTTTATTTTTAAAATAGCAGCAATTATATGTACAATCCATGCAAGCTTGGCTTCAACCACAGAAAGTTCAGTAGCGTCACCACCTTGTATCTGTGCTCTTTCCTTTAAAAAAGGAAATATTTTGACTTGGTATGTTAGTTTACAAAAGCCCACTAGGTCTTACAAATACAATATAGCCATACAAATTCAACGTACCACGTAAATCTGCAAAACAGGCTCCATGATCTTGATAATGAACAAGCTACTGTTTTCATACTGAAACAAGAAACTTACAAGGTTAGATATAAAAGAAAGCAAAGTAATTAGAAAATTAAAGAACGTGATAACTCAAACAAAATCACATTTAACCTGGAATCTGCAAAGATGCGGAAAACAATCAAGCTGGTCTTGAAGGAGGTCAACATTGTCAAGCGGATGCTCTGAAATATCGTCAGGTAGGCCTGTCTGCTATAACAAGAAGAAACAAAGAAAATCCATAATACCAGACTTTTCTGAGCCACAAAGTGGTTTCAGTTAAGAACAAACCTGAGCAGAATCCAATCTCGAAGTGATGAAACCTTCAGTAATTTTAGGCACAAATTCGTCAAGCAAACTTGGTGCATCACCCTTCAGGTAGGGTACAGAACTCACCAACCTAGACCATAGCCCTAAAAGGTAGTAGACACTGCTACTAGCCCACTGAAAAACAAAAAAAAAATTCTTAAGTTTTTGGCACCAATCTCCTTACCATTCTGTTATATCAACTAGTGGCAAACAGCCGGATATAAACAGCCAAAGAAAGTCTATCTTAAGCTAAATCGCAAAATTACAAGAAATTCATTAACAATACTCAATACCACTTACCTGCCAGGACAACAGAGATTTTGACGTGAACTCTGCAACTAAGCGTATCCAATCTCCATAGCCTTCCATTGTTACAAGTTCAGACAACTGCAGCAGAATAGAGAGTGAAGCAAGAAAATTCCAATGAGTACAAGAAAGACGAGTCAGCATATGAAAATTAAAATTCTGTTCTCTTGGTGCATATTCAATTGCCTGTGCCATTGGGATGCATTTTTTGTCTCCTCCCTTTTTTAATAAGAAACCAAAACTTTTATAATAAAAGAAAAAAGCAGCAAGACATGCAAGAGATAAGACATCCACATAGCCACAACATCGAAACATTCTGAAACATTAATCTTCAATCTCTAATAATGTCCCTGGAAAGAAAATCCTTAAACTCTCATCTTGGAAACCAACAATGCTAGTAGGTTCTGAAACATTAATCTTCAATCTCTAATAATGTCCCTGGAAAGAAAATCCTTAAACTCTCATCTTGGAAACCAACAATGCTAGTAGGTTTCCAATCCTCACCAGATATTGCCCAAAGATTCCTCAACTTCTTCAAATATTATCCAATTTTATCCCCACCAAACAAACCAGCAAAAGCAATGGAGAATAATCCTCCACACTCTGCCTTCTTTTACTAACACAGCCCCTTAAATCCAAAGAATACAAAATACTTCTACATGAACTTGAGTTAACCAATCAAGGCTTAGCTTCTACAACACTCTTTTGTGCAGATGATAAGTGAGAACAGAGCAAAAGAATACATTTTTATCTTTGGAGCAACTCTTACACAGACCATACAATTAGGAAAGACTCAGTAATGGTAGCATGCATTTTTATTACATTGTAAATTGATCGACGCGAATCATCATAACCTCATTTCCACAACTAATATCTAATACCTTTCCTCAGAAACTTGACTTAAATTCCTTATTTGATATAAAGATCCATATTAAACAGTGAAGCAAAATCTTTCTCTCTCCTCCTCAGTATATCATTTAAAATGGAAGGTACTGGAAAAGGAGATCGTGGCACTTTCCCATTGAGCCACCACAAACAATACCTGCTGCTTACACGGAGAAAAGGACATGCTACTTTTTCTAGCTTCCTTATCACCTTTTCAGAATAAATTGTTTGAAACGAAGTGTGCATTTGGTTATGAGAGTTCATAAATATTTAGATATATTATCTAATGCTTGAGCATGAGATTAATGAGCTACACCAGGCATGTTTTAAAAGGTGCTAGTGAGTCGTGCCTCGGTTCGAGGCGCCTCACCAGCTGATCTCAAACGTATGCCTCATCTGGCCGAGGCGCACTGAGGCATCGAGGCGCTTCTAGGTGCACGCCTCGCAATTGAAGCAAATCTGTGAATTTTTTTTTGTATTTTTGTAATGGGTTAGATAATTCCTGTTGTATTGGGTATGGCTTTAAAAAGACAGCAGAAATTGAATGAATTTAAAGAAATAACCTAATATTTCTCTCGTCTAATCTGCTGCCTCTCGCTCCTCACTCTCTTGCGCTCTCCCTGTTCCGTCTCTCCATCTCCCTCGCTCCCCCTCTCCTCTCCTCTCCGGCGACCGGCGCCACTGCCGGCAGCAGCGTATTGATTATGATTATTAGCCTTTAGTTTAAAATTTTACAGACTTATAATTACTTAATATGAAGTTTATGTTTTTTATGTGTTTCCATATATTTATTTTGTTTTTATGTGTTTTATTATATTATTATAATTTTTATATATTTTTGTGATTTGCGCCCCAGTTTTACGCCTCGGACCGCCTCGTGAGGCTATTGGAAAACACCTCGGTGCTTAAAACGTATATTTAAACCTTCACACCAGGTGCACCCTTCATTCGCAGTTTTGCAATTAATCTGACACCAAATGTTGATAATTAGTCCCACAGGATCAGCAGTCTAAACTTATTACAATGCCCATGTACAAATGTACAAGAAGGAGCCTTCTAAACTAAAAAAATAATGGGAGGATAAGATAAGCTGATATGAAGTGACTCAACTCAATGATGTGAGGTAAATAATGGGAGCAAAGTCTTTTTATGTAGATACTTCAAGGGATATCTATCATGGTGAGGTTGCATATTAGTATATCTACCGTGCACAAAGAAATTCAGACTCTTTTAACCATCAAAATTTTACAAGGGACCTTTTCTTGTCAAACAGGAAAAGTTGTATTCTTGTATACATTACAAACAGGATATTTAACATGCATGAGAGCGATAAATTAAATTATAGAAACCAAAAGAAGTTGAGAGCACAAATTAATTAGCGATATTTGGACGAGGAACTCAATAATTGAGCAAAATTAATAGCATTAAGCCATGGCCAGATGAAATGTCATAAATATAGTTAACAACAATACCTGATAATTAACTCTGAATCTTCCAAGAAGGCGACAAAACTCATGGTAGTTATCATGGTCAGCAAGACCTAATTTCAAGTTCACCAAATCATTCAAATATGAAATGGCAAGGTTATTATGAAATACTGAAAAGCATTCCATTTCCATGAAGTACACAATCTGAAAAAACTGTTGGTTACACTGAAGTCAAAGCATTCAAATGATTTTCATGAAGTAAAAGCTCCTCCAAGATTCATAATGGATCATTAATTGGATGTTTTAGAAGAACAAGTTCATAAATACTTCTTGAAAATAATTTTCTACACAAATGGTTCTCCATTTTCATCATAATATAGATATAGAATACTAGTTAGGATAAATATACACCTTATTGACATGGACTGTAGGACCCATAAATAGGACCTCTAAGAACCACTTTCCTTCCCAATAGTATTCAGTAAATCAACAAAGAATCATAAGCCTATCAAACAAACTCCTGCTCCACAATCCCCTACTTTCAGACAAACTATTAAGCACAAGTTCATTCCTTAATACATCAAACGGTTAAATCAGAATTGTGAATGAGTACTCGGTGCAGGGTTCCTACTTCAGGAGTAGTTTGGTTGTGATATCTCCTCGCTCTTCTTGTCATTCAAGTAGCTTGTTCTCTCACCTAAAGCCAGCTATCCCAGTCATGGACTCATGGCTTCACCAAGAACCATCCCTCACCACTTGGCTATTTTACAACCTATCAAGCATCCCATAATCAAGAATTTTCTTGATTTTTTAGTCTGCACAGGCAATGTGAAGCCCAACAACCCACTGGTTCAGCTAGAACGTCTGCGAGGCTGGGTAAGGTGAGTGAAATACAAGAGATCATGGTTAGTGAAGAGCAGCAGCTCATATGTGATGGATAGTATCGTATACAAGAGAGGTGAAGCAGAGATGAAGATGATTAGGACACTGGTGTAGGCAAGTCATATGTTGACTGCAGCGAGCACAAGATGGAGGTCATTTAAGGGCTTCTACTAAGCGACAGAATAACTATGATCTATGAAGACAAAGATTATTCTTCTTTTACTTATATAAATTCGCTCATACCTAATCAAAGAAATGGTCAATCTTCCTCTTTCTCATTACAAAGGCTATATTTAGTATAAATATCAGTTCACATGCATGCATGAATTCTTTAATCTGTTGCATGTATCTTATGAAGCGACATAAATTGAATTTTTGGATTGCCAGAAGTCCAGGAACAAAGATTAGTTGGGGTTATGGTTAAATCGGGAGGCAAGTGTGTGCTTCAGGGCTTACTCCCCCAACAATATTGCATTTTACTTCCGATCAGATTTGGTTCCCATTGCCTAAGAGTTGTCCTTCTGAAGCCAAAGAATTTGCAATACACCCTCCTTTAAAAATCAGAGTGGAAAGCACTGCTTTGAAAGGAATATAAGCAGAATAGTTGAAATAGAAAGGCAGCAGTTACGGAATAGCTACTTGTACTCAACCCAAATAACCAAATGCACAAACATATAGAAGAAAACACAAAGACAAAAAGAACTATGAACAATATCAGCAAAATACTTTAAGATGACATTAATCTACAAACCTTGCCCAGTTCTTAAAATTTCTTTGGTTCCTGACATTAGATGGTCCAAGAATTTGGAACGTGCAGCATCATTGGTAAAAAGAGCGTCTAACAGAAGCCAATCGGACCAAGCACTCCAGTGACTGGATATTAAAAGGAGATAAATATGAGTAGACATGAATACTGAAGAATGCATGAAAATTTCAGGAAACAAGCTGAGCTTAGATGTGTCAAAATCAGAGAAAAAGAATCCATGATTTATAAATTATAAGCAAAAGCAGAAATATGTGAATGGCAACCCAACAAATTAAAGGCTAAGATAATTCCTAACAGTTTATATTATCATATAACAGAATAATCCACTTTTCTAAACACAACAAGTTCAATTTAATTTAAGTTAGATGTAGAATATATATATATATAGAGAGAGAGAGAGAGAGAGGAGAGAGAGAAGCTCCAAATAAGAATCTTTTTAAAGTGAGAACGTGAGAACCATTTTCAGCCTTTTGATCGCGAAGATTTACGGTGAATCATGAATGCATCACTTCGCTAGATGAATGCATCACCCAGGTTTGAATCTCATGGTGGGGAGAAAATTGCATTTTTTAGGTGCAGTAACTTTTCCGGGGGATGCATCAACTTTCAAAGCGAACTCATCAACTTTTGCGATTCTCACATTTGCAAGATAATAAAGGTTTTTACAATAACCAAACCCAATATATATAGAGGGTTTAACATAAAAATCATTTTTAACATGAGAACGGAGAACCAAACTTTTAATGCATTTACTGTGAAGATTGATGCATCCGCCGGAAAAGTTACTGTATTTAAAAAAAAATGAAATTTTCACCCTCATGGGATTCGAACCCGGACGAAAATTCCGAATTTTTGGATGTAGTAACTTTCATTGCACATGCATCAATTTTCATAACGAATTCTTGTGGTTCTCCATTCTCACGTTAAAAATTGTTCTTATTCTCTCTCTCTCTCTCTCTCTCTCTCTCTCTCTATATATATATATATATAGGAGTGGATCAATGAGAACCACATCTTTTTGTTAACTCTACGAACCATGCATAAGACGTTGAAGATGATGCACAAAACGGTATAAAGTTGTGCATAACGAAAACTTTCTAAAATTATTTTGTTGTGCAACAATTTTAGAAAGTTTTCGTTATGCACAACTTTATACTGTTTTGTGCATTATATTCAACGTCTTATGCATGGTTCTCAAGTTCTCAAAAAAGATGAGTTCTCACTGGATCCAACCCCTATATATATATATATATGTGTGTGTGTGTGTGTGTGTGTATGTGTACTGGAATTAATAATAATAAAACCCAACTATGAGAAGATACCTACATATGCCTGCTATATAAAACATACAGTAGACGCAACACGCAATCAACCAGATTTTTTTCTTTTCCAATATACTCGATTAAAATCATGTATATGCGATGAGATAAAACAATTTTCATTACCAACGAAAAACTACTCAGGTGCAACTTGGAAACATGTTTTATTGTATCCAGACCATAATGAACATCGAACACAGAACTCAAAGAAAAAGAATAACTGTAAAGCCTTCTGAAGAGTATAGCATAAAATGAAGAAACTGATTAACTAACCTCCTTGGAGATGGGGGGCTTTGTGAGTGCATAGTAATCAAAATATATCTGTAATGTTGAAGAATCCTCTAATATAGTCTTCCAAGAAGATGGAATCTGTAGAATTAAACTCAGTCAGCAGAATAAACCTTGCACAAACAATTCCCTAGGTGACAAATTTACAAGATAAACTGTTGTATGAACAAAACATATACTAGTAAAACACATCCTCAACAATAGTAACAGTTTTAAAGGTCATGTAAGCAAATTGACAACTTTGTTCATAAATAACCTGAACTTTTCAGTTGGGTCTCCAAATATGTACCTGGACAGTCCCAAACTCTTCAGAGCTTTCATCAATCGATGTCCCAACAAAATCAAAAGAAAGACACTTCAGTGACAGTGAGAGAGCCAATTCTTGCAACCGGCTGTTTGCTGCAAGTATCACAACTTAGTATACTACTCGGTCATATGGAGTAAGAAAATCAATATATTGCGGCAACATGATAGAAACCGCATAATCGTCCAGTGATATACCATCATTTTTAAGTTGATGTAATGAAGTTAAGGATATCTGGAAGATTTGGAAAAGGCATTGATCCCTGAAGGAACATGCCACCCTCCGATGATGTGATGAAGGCAACCCAGGATTGGCCTGAGAGTAGAAGGGAAATAAGAGCCACATGAGAGTCAGGCAAGCAGAGAGTTGACAGGAATTGGAAAAATGAAGGTCTCTCATAGTGACAAAACAAAAAACACAGTTATGTGTATATTGGAAACAAGGCACAAGTAATAATCCTTCCTCTCATATTTTACCTCTCTACCTCACTTCAAAACTAAGAAAATAGTTAAGAAAGACAAACCTGATTCATCTCACAAACAAGCTGATTTAATATCCTTAAACCAATCTCATAATGATCTGACGTGGCCTGACAAACATAGAATCCTTCAGATCTAATGCCCACAACATGTACAACCAAGTGCTTTAGTTATGGCATACCAGAGTTAAAAAAAAAATGAGATGCTGTAGCAACCAAGGACTTTGACTATGACATAACAGATACGGACAAAGACATGCTGAAGGTTGAATTTGCATATTTTTACAGAAAGATTAATATAAGGCATTCAAAATGGGCAATGGCTATGGAAGCAATGTAATTATATACTTGGACAGCAGCGAACAAAGGAAGAGAAGTCTAAATTATGTATATATGATTTAAATTAGCTAAAAGAGATTATAACACAAACTTGAGCTAAGGACAAAGAGAAACTAGATGAGAACTAAAACAGGAAGAAGAGTTGCATAATTAAAATGATTACTCATATACCAGAAATCACATGGCATGTACTTCGCCAATATAACTTACCTAGGATCCTCAATGTATTTAGGAAAATATAATTTTCATCTTCCCACTTCTAGTTTCAAACCCACATATGATTAACCTTATATAAATTTTGGGTAGAACAGTCCACTTCAATGTCCTCTCAGATTTCTTATTTAGAGAGATATCAGCATAGAGGAAGCCTCTATTATGACCTTCCGGGTGTTCTTAGCTTCTAATCCAGTGCTTTCTTTAGCACCTGAATTAGCTATCAGTTCATATTAACCATTTCCTCGATAAAGTGTAATGTGATAAAGTCCAACTAGTGTAAATATGTGATCATATTACACTATTCGATATCTTTCAAACAACTAAACAAAAAATAAAACCATCTCCTGGCAAATAAACTAGTCCACAAGTTTCTTAAGCACTTATAAAGCATTCTGTAATCTACACATCTCCTAATGAACTTAACAGAACACACATAATTGGAGATATAGAGGTCAAGAGCTTCAAGATTGCAACATAGCGAATCCAAAGGCGAATCTGCATCATCATAAGTCATAACATATTTGTCTTGGACAAAAATAAGTACCTGGCTCAAAAAGTTAATGGATTCTTTAGCCACATCTCTAAATCTATCATCATCGAACCATCCGAATTTAGTAAGTCGACACAAAAGTTGAACTAAGGATCCAATGACAAAGGGCTGCAGCTCAGGACCTCTGTTTGCCAGATAGTTTACAAGATAATTTCCTTCATAGACAGGAAAAGTCAAATAATTTAGATTCCATTAATGATGATGATGATGATGATGATGATGATGAATAACTAAAAGAGGCGATGAATTCCACAAAAAAGTCGTAGTTTCGAACTTGATTGTCTACATTGCCATTATGTTACAATGACGTGCTAACATTAAAGATCAAACCAATAGGGACAGACAGGCAACAGAATAATATATTAAATAACATGCCCAACATCAAATGTAAGTTGGATATATTTACGGATATCAAGGCGGAGCTGCAACGATAGACTATGCTCAGTCACTTGCTTCAACAAGCTTGAACTGGCCAGCATCAATGCATAAGGGGTCAAAGCATTGTCCAGAATATACTGGCACTGTGAAATATAATCAATATTTGTGGAAAAGCATTTCAGAGTGTTCTCAGCATGTGTCCTTTCTGTTGAATCTTGTGAGTTATAAAGTCTTTCACACAACACTTCCAGCTGCGCTAAGCTCTCCATTAACACTAGCCACACCAAAATGTCCTTCTACAAATTCCAGCAGATCAAGGACCTGCACTTATCCAATCCAATATCAGTCTACATCACATACGAAATGCGTTAAAAATACACATTGTCAGTGGTTAGGTGGGTGGTGAAAGATAATGATAAACAAGAACAGGGGAAACCAATGAAGAGAACAGATCAAACGTTAGATGAACTTATGCATAAGAAGTGAGATCGACTCAGGCACATACATACTAAGTCGAACAATGCATCAAGGAGAAGTGACTAAGTTCAACAAGATGGCACAGCAACAACACTCTCATACAGCATATCAAACCGCAGTAAAGAGGCACTGTATACACCCTTTGCATAATAAACCGCTTCGCATGCAAAACGTGATTATGAAAATAGCCCACATAAATAATAAAAATTCAAATGTTACATATGTATAATGTATCCACAATAACAAAGATACAAAAGATGGTCTCTGTCCCTTGGAAAATAATTCCCTACATAAACTGTGGAAAAGAAAAAAACCCTAAAAAGGAAGAAATTCAGATATCATAAGAGCTCCAGAAAAATCAACCAATAGCTGTTCGGCATCTCAAACCCTGACAACAAAACCAACAACAAATAACAAAAAATTAAATCAATGGGCGCTTGATAAATGTAAAGGGAAAAATCAATCATATACGCACATTCAGCTCGTACATATAATCAGATTACAAATATATTAAAACCACTACATATCCTTCAGTTTCGTATAATATACGAAAGAAAATTGAAAAATTACTTGCAGAAGAACCTCGGAGTTATCAGCTCACTGGAGAAAAAGAATTTATCAGCGATCGGTCCCGAATAAGTTCTTGGATTGAATTCGTATTCCAGACAGAGAGAAGGTTTGCGTACAGATCAGAGAATCAAAAAAACGCAGACTCGAATTGAAAACAAAAACCCCAAAAAAAAATCACTAGTTAATGCTTTTTTTTTTTTTATCTTTTACTTGTTTATTTACTTACTCGTATTCCATATAATTAAATTATAAAAATAGGTAAAGACGTACAATTAATAATTCACCTATTTATTTATTTTTTTGTCAATTTAATACAGAAATTTAAAGACCGAATCACGTGGACTCGAACACAAAACCTTTAATCTCGATCATTAACTACTCTACCACTAGACCAACATATGCACACAATAATTATTGATATGGCTACCTGAATCTTGGTCGCTTGAATTTTCAAATGATCATACTTGATAGGGATAAAATATACGTTTGGAGCCCAATAATAAAAAGGTCAATTAGGCGGCCCAAAATCTCAAGGTCCATCAATATCTCTTAAACAAGTAAAGCTCATGTCATCTGATCAGAGTTATGTATCAGTCCTGAATATAAGACTAAGATCTTTTGTGATGCAGCCAAGTTTTATAAATTTAATTATTATGTGGCATATGGGTCACGTTTTTGTATCAAGATTTTCGTAGCATATTTAATGTTTAATTATCTAGAGTCCTAGTCTATTAAAACTTCTTTTGTAAATTAGAGTTCTTCTTTAATAAGGAGTCCTTCTTTCATTAGGATTAGAGTTCCATTTTCAGCCTATATAAAGGGCAGGAAGATACTGAAAATATGGAGCTTTGATTTCTGAATATATGTGAGTTTTATTCTCTCTTCAAGAGCTCTTGAATTTTCTTGCATTTGCCAAGAAATTCAATTATCGACGTATCGACGAGACACCCATCCCTCGTTCGTGTGTCATTCATCGTCCCCGAGTTGCTGCGTCAACTTCACGTTGGAGTATAGGCGACATACTGACCTATATCACTTCATGTGTTAGATTCAGAGGTATTGGGATTTTTCCATCTGTTCCGTTAAAAATCTTTCGTTCGCGTGCTGATAGATCCTTCGTACTAGCGAGGATCGTATCATTTGGTATCAGAGCCATCCGTTCGTTCGTCCATCCGTTCATCGCTCCCGTGTTGTTGAGGCGAGTTGCTCTTTGGGTCGAGGGGTCCGGTATTGCCTCGGTTCTTTCGGGAGGTCGACTTCGCGGTATTGAGTATCCATCCTATCTGCTCGCCGCTCGCTTCGCGTCTTTTCGGGCTATGTATTTGTGATTATACATTATCCATATCTTTATATATTATCCATATCTTTATACATTATCCATATCGTGATTATACATTATCCATATTTTTATCAATATCGTGAGTGATGTTGCAAAAAGAGTCGGAGCTGGTGAGTCGGTTGGGCAAAGGGATGGAAGTAAGGAGAAGAGAGTAGCTCAAAAGTCTTTTCTTGCGATGGCTAGTGAATTGAAGTGGGTGAGTCCGTTTGATGTAGGTGACGACTGATTTGAGGACAAATCCTTCTCAAGAGAAGGGGAATGATGCAACCCAAGTTTTATGAATTTAATTATTATGTGGCATATGTGACACGCTTTTTGTATCAAGATTTTCAAAGATTTTTAGGTTTGATTATCTAGAGTCCTAGTTTATTAAAACTTCTGTAAATTATAGTTCTTCTTCGATAAGGAGTCATTCTTTCATTAGATTAGAGTTCCATTTTCATTTTATAAAGGCCATAAGCATATGAAAATATTGAGCTTTGATTTACGAATATATGTGAGTTTTATTCTCTCTTCAAAAGCTCTTGAATTTTCTTGATTTGCCAATATATTCAATTATCGACGATCGACGAGATATTCATCCCTCATTTGTGTGTCATTCATCGTCCCCGAGGTCGCGTCAACTTCACGTTGGAGTATAGGCGACATAACCGACTTATATCACTTCTGGGTTAGATTCGAGGTTTTGGGATTTTCCATCGGTTTCGTTAAAAATCTCCGTCAAGCGTCGATAGATCCTTCGCACAGCGAGGATCGTATCATTCGCATCGAGCCATCCGCTCGCTCGTCCATCCGCTCGCTTTTTTCGTCCATCCAATCATTGCTCTCGTTGTTGAGGCGAGTTGCTCTTTGGGTCGAGGGGTCAGTATTGTCCGCGGTTCTTCGAGTGGTCGACTTCAAAGGTATGGAGTATCCATCCTATCTGCTCGCTCGCTTCTCGCATCGCTTTCGGGTTATGTATTCGTGATTATACATTATCCATATATTTATACATTATCCATATCGTGAGTATACATTATCCATATCTTTATCCATATCATTATCCATATCATAATTATACATTATCCATATCGTGAGTGATGTTGCAAAAAGAGTCGGAGCTGGTGAAGTCGGTTGGGCAAAGGGATGGAAGTAAGGAGAATATAGTAGCCCAAAAGTCTTTTCTTGCGAGGGCTAGTGAATTGAAGTGGGTGAGTCCGTTTGATGTAGGTGACGACTTGGATTTGAGGACAAATCCTTCTCAAGAAAAGGGGAATGATGCAGCCAAAGTTTTATGAATTTAATTATTAAGTGGCATATGTGCCACGTTTTTATATCAAGATTTTCGCAGCATTTTTTAGGTTTGATTATCTAGAGTCCTAGTCTATTAAAACTTCTTTTGTAAATTATAGTTCTTCTTTGATAAGGAGTCCTTCTTTCATTAGGATTAGAGTTCCATTTTTCAGCCTATATAAAGCAGAAGCATACGAAAATATGGAGCTTTTGATTTACGAATATATGTGAGATTTATTCTCTTCAAGAGCTCTTGAATTTTCTTGCATTTGCCAATAAATTCAATTATCGACGTATCGACGAGATATTCATCCTCATTCGTGTCATTCATCGTCCCCGAGTCGTCACGCACAACTTCACGTTGGAGTATAGGCGACATAACCGACCTATATCACTGGGTTAGATTCGAGGTTTTGGGATTTTCAATATGTTTCGTAAAAATCTTCCGTCATCAGGTCGATAGATCCTTCGCATCAGCCGAGGATCGTATCATTTGGCATCGAGCCATCCGCTCGCTCGTCCATCCGCTCGCTTTTTCGCCCATCCAATCATCGCCTCGTTGTTGAGGCGAGTTGCTCTTTGGGTCGTAGGGTCAAGTATTGTCTGCGGTTCTTCGAGGTCGACTTCAAAGGTATTGGAGTATCCATCCCATCTCGCTCGCCGCTCGCTTCGCATCTGCTTCGGGTTATGTATTCGTGATTATACATTATCCATATCTTTATACATTATCCATATCGTGAGTATACATTATCCATATCTTTATCCATATCATAATTATACATTATACATATCGTGAGTGATGTTGCAAAGAGTCGAAATGGTGAAGTCGGTTGGGCAAAAGGGATGGAAAGGGAGAAGGAGTAGCCAAAAGTCTTTTCTTCATGGGCTAGTGAATTAAAGTAAAGAGGCCGTTTGATGTAGGTGACGACATGGATTTGAGGACAAATCCTTCTCAAGAAAAGGAATGATGCGAGCCCAAGTTTTATGAATTTAATTATTATGTGGCATATGTGCCACGTTTTATATCAAGATTTTCGCAGATTTTTAGGTTTGATTATCTGAGTCCTAGTCTATTAAAACTTTTGTAAATTATAGTTCTTCTTGATAAGTCCTTCTTTCATTAGGATTAGAGTTCCATTTTTCACCTATATAAAATAGGAATAATCGACCTTTATATCACATTTGATTAGATTCTAGGTTTTGGGTTTTCAATAGTTTCGTAAAATTCTTCGTTCGTCTGATAGATCTTCATAAATCTGGATCGTATCATTTCTTCGAAGCCATCCGCTTCTCCTATCCGTCGTTTTTTCGCCATCCAATCATCGCCTCGTGTTGTTGAGGCGAGCTTTTCGGTCGTAGGGTCAAGTATTGTTCTCGGTTCTTGAGTGGTCGACTTCAAAGGTATTGAGTATCCATCCATCCGTTCGCCCTCGTTCGCATCTGCTCGGGTTATGTATTCGTGATTATACATTATCCATATCTTTATACATTATCCATATCGTGAGTATACATTATCCATATCTTTATCCATATCATAATTATACATTATACATATCGTGAGTGATGTTGCAAAAGAGTCGATGGTGAAGTCGGTTGGGCAAGGGATGGAAGTAAGGAGAAGGAGTAGCAAAAGTCTTTTCTATGGGGCTAGTGAATTAAAGTGGGTGAGGCCGTTTGATGTAGGTGACGACATGGATTTGAGGACAAATCCTTCTCAAGAAAAGGAATGATGCAGCCCAAGTTTTATGAATTTAATTATTATGTGGCATATGTGCCACGTTTTATATCAAGATTTTCGCAGATTTTTAGGTTTGATTATCTGAGTCCTAGTCTATTAAAACTTCTTTTGTAAATTATAGTTCTTCTTTGATAAGGAGTCCTTCTTTCATTAGGATTAGAGTTCCATTTTTCAGCCTATATAAAGGCTTGTAAGCATACGAAAATATGGAGCTTTTGATTTAATATATATGAGTTTTATCTCTCTTCAAGAGCTCTTGAATTTTCTTGCATTTGCCAAGAAATTCAATTATCGACGATCGACGAGACACCCATCCCTCGTCGGTGTCATTCATCGTCCCCGAGTTCATTGCGCCAACTTCACGTTGGGGTATAGGCAATATACTGACCTATATCACTTCGGGTTAGATTCGAGGTTTTGTGATTTTCCATCTGCCCGTTAAAATCTTCCGTCGCGTCTGATAGATCTTCGCATCTGAGTATCGTATCATTTGCCATCGAGTAGGGATCTATCGAGTGATGTTCCAACTTATATTCACCTAAAGTTGCTCGCAATAGAACGAGGTCATTCTAGATTAATAAGCTAACCCAAGTCGTATTCACAGGAAGGCTAAACAGGGCTCTATCGACATCGCACACAATAACGAAAGAAAAACTAAACACTCTACTCGAGGTTTGGGGCTAACGCACTTTAACTATCGATTAACTGACGAAAATAACGAAAGCAAAACAATAACATGAACAAGAACTAAACCTAAAACAACAAACATAAATGAAATTTGATTAAACCCTAACGTAATAAGATAGATTAAAAAAAGAATATGGATCATGGAGATTATCAATTCGAAAGGATTCCAAAGCATAGAAATTACTAAAGCAAGTAATAATGAATTGACAATTAAAGAACAACGAGAACTCACCGATCGATAAATAAAGACGATAAAACTGAAATCGATAGTCTTCCTGAGTAGAATCAATGTCGACAATCAAAAGCGAGGAATCATCAAACATCTAAATAAAAAATACTAAACTCTAAATCCAAAGAAAATAAATAGTAAACTGTTTTGCTTCCCAAAAGAACTCTCACAAAAACCCTAGCAATGAACAATCTCCGATACCTCCGTATGAGCAAAACGCATTTATATTAAAGAAAATCCAACGCAGCGGTCGCTAGAGGTAGCGATCGCGCCGACGCCGGAACGCGCCCCACAAAGCCGGCAATGGCGCAGGGTAGCGAGCCGCCTTCGCTACTGGAAATCTTCAAAACAGGGCCGATCGCTAGGGTCCAGCTGTCGCCTCCGCTCCAGTAACTTCAAAGATTGTCTTGTTCTTCATTTCTTCAATTGACGCCTAATAATCCGCCAGACACTTTAATTCTCGCTTTCTGATTCTCAACCCGAGACTATAAACATACAAAACGAGAGAAAACAAGAAACAACGGGTGATAACAAGCAAGACAATAAAAGGGACGACTAAAAGATGCACAAACGCGATCAAATACAACCTAAACAACTCCCCACACACAATGCCTTGCTTGTCCTCAAGCAAGTCTTAACTCAAATCAATTAGCGAAAATCAATCATAGAACTTGCTCAATCATACATCAACATCAAATTGCTAAAACTCAAAAGGAAAAAGATCAATGCTAAGAGTTTCCTCACATTACACCTTCAATCGATCATAACAAAAGATAAGGGATGATGCGGGTTTTCAAAACTTGGAGACTAGACTCATAACAAACATCATTCAAAACTATTATTCGATCATAAACTTCATCTTTTTTAACAAAGATTCAAAGGTGACCATTCGAGTCCGAGACAACAAAGATTTGGCCATGTTTTCACTAGATGAAAACATTTAGAGATCATCTAAAGTATTCTCGTGTGGTTTCCCATGCTCATGGTTTCAAAGCAGAAGGAGGCCTCCCAACTAAATCCCTAAACAAATAACACCTTTAATTCTGTGTAATAATCAAACACAACAAATGAGAGAATCGGGTTATATGGCAAAGGTCACGAGATGGAATCATTTAGAGATCATCTAAAGCGCTCGTGGTTTCCCATGTTCATGGTTTCCGAGAACAGACCTCCCAACTCAATCCTTAAACGAGAACGGATATTTAATACGAGAAACTAGCATTTCAAGAAAATGAATACCCAAATCATACATTATCTCTAGTTATTACGTCAATCGAATGCACAGAGGTTCCACAAAGAAGGTCAATCACCCGCACGGAGAACACAACTTCAAATCAAATCAATGCATAATTAGAACAAGACGATCAAAACATATCCACTAAACCAATTTGAGACAAGAATGTCAAAGAACAATCAAAGCATCACGAACAAGCGCGATATGTTCATAGACCAACCACAACACGTGAAAACAATGCATGCACACAAAACAAACACACCTCATCCCCTAACAAAAAAAAAGCAAACAATGCCCACATCGTAGAAGAAAACATAAAGAGATCGAAGAAGATCGCTCGAATATAGAAAGAGGCTATGGAGTGTAGTCCGCTAAGCAAGTCCATAACAAAACAAGAAGGATAAATCACCGATCCGGAGGCTGGGTAGGATCATCATGGCCCAATGGACCACCGGTTCATATGCCATCTAGATGTTGTTTTCCAAGACCCGATAATGAAGAGTGATCGTTTCGAGAGTTGCCATAACCGAGCTTGTTCGGCAAGAAGATCGTGAGAGGCTAAGACTTGTGCCTAAACGATCATGCCGTTGATATATGTCCGCCCTAAACTCCCCAAAGTCCTCACGAAATGATCCGAATCGAATCGAATGTCCCAAAAGCTTGCGATAAACCCCAAAATCACCGAAAGGCATGAAATTGCTTTCAGGTTCCCCAAACTCCTCTCGAAATGAATGAAAATCAGCAATGAGTGGGGTTTGTTAGCGACGGAACCGGGCCATGGTGCCGAGAACTGAACCGATGCCATGCCGTAGCATCCGCCATATGCTCGCGTCATATTCGCCATATCAAATAAATCGACATTCTCCGCTTCCGAGTAGGCGGCGGCACGTAAGTTCATTGAGGTGATTTCAACACACGGTCGATGACTCGCTCGACACCATCTATAGTCGCAGTTATAATCTCGCCAACTTCAACTCACCGAAATCGATACGCAGAAGATAGGTCACCTGCTCAAGGTTAGAAGGATCGAATACCGAAAGTGACGACCACGGCACACACAATCAACGGAAAGGCGCGTAGGTAGGATATCTCTAAGATATTCTTAAAAGTGGATAGGATAAAATAACTCAGACACCAATGTTGTTAATCGCACAACGAAGCAGAAAGCTCTTGCTAATCATTTTATCGCTTGTTTTTTACCGGATTGCATAAGCAAGAAACTTATGTAATATAGCCAATACATTATCGCAGAAGAAACCAGGCATACCCCTGCACCTCAAATTCGAGTCCATCGATCGAGAACGACCGAGCTCGCTTTCAGTGAGGCGGACACAGTATTCCTTGGGGTCAATGGGCTCATCCGCATCACGAATCGCTAGCATCACTCCCGGACGCCTCGTCCCGGTCATGTTGAGTAGCACAAGGCGCGAACGAAAGAATGCACGAAGAGGAAGGGCGGCTAACTAACCGAATCAAAGAAAATGCCGAGGCCTAGCGGTCGCCGGATAGAGCGATCACGAAGATTGCTCGCGAGACCAGCGATCACCGACCCAGCGATCGCTAGGTCGAAACGTCTGAAA
Source organism: Salvia rosmarinus (assembly GCA_036937905.1). Classification (NCBI taxonomy): domain Eukaryota; kingdom Viridiplantae; phylum Streptophyta; class Magnoliopsida; order Lamiales; family Lamiaceae; genus Salvia; species Salvia rosmarinus. The sequence continues at coordinate 20,227,831 of CM072813.1, forward strand.
GAGCGAGACGCGCGGACACCTGCGAGAAACCGAGCGCGGATGGAGGAGGCGGACGCGCGTGGAGCCGAGGCGGCGGCGATGGTGGGACGCGAACGAGCTAAGGCGGAGGAGAGCACGGATGGCACGCGGAGGAGAGAGGATGGTTCCCAAAAGGAGAGGGAGAAGGTAGCTGAGGGCGCAAAAAAAGGTAAGTAATAAAAATTAGGTTTGCCCCTTTAAATAAGCTTGAGAACCAATGCGAGGAACCAGACCGCTAGGCTCGCCGATCACGATCATTCTCTCGAACGGCATCAGAACGAGGGCCACATCGCGAGTCCAACGATCGCTATCCCTCCTCCCTCGAGTTTCTTCATAAGGAGGCCAATGACCGCTAGGTCCGCGATCGCGCCCCTCCTCCCGGAGTTTCTTCATAACGGGGCCACACGCCTTCTCCCCGTAATATAAAATTCAACCTTCCTCCATAGAGACAATCGCAGACGCGATACAAAACAAGATATGCCTAAAACGAACGAGACAAAATAAAGGAAACAAAATGTATGTAAAAGAAAAGAGAAGACGTGGTCGCTTCCACGAAGCGCTTATTTAACGCCTTAAGCTCGATGAAAAGATGTTCAAGACAGGTGGATCGGTCACACGAGTCGACTCCACAAGGAGATCAGATGATCTCCCGCATATAAGGTTTCACCCGTGACCATTTACCAAAAGGAGTCCACCGAACCTTCCTCGTGTGTTCCATCGACCCATATGCTTTACATCTGACAATAAAAGGACCACCCAACGGGATTTCAATTTCCGTGAAAGAGCTTCAAACGGAATCAACAACAACACTTTCATCCCGTGTTCGAGATCCTGCACATTCGCTTGTCGGAGAGCCTCGACCTTTCTTTGTAGATCCGAGCATTATCATACGCCTCATTACACACTCGCCTAACTCGAACATCCGGGCGATGTCGCAGCTTTGGATAGATCCAAGTTGAAGCTTTTACGGCCCAATAGCCTTGTGTTCAACCTCCACATGTAAGTGACACGCTTCCCATACGCCACGGTATCGCTCATTCCTAAAATACTCTGTACGCTGACGATATGTCCAGATACAACCGCTTTGTTTGCCCAATCTTTCCTCGAGGGTCGCACGGTTTTCGAGGATGCCATCGATCTATCGTGCTAGTTTCGCCCGACCCGACGCCCTGGATGGTAAGGGTATGCATCTTGTGCGTGATTCCATTCTTTTCATAAGTTTCGAAAATTTTGCGTGCTTCCCGCCATCACTAATTATCGCACGGGAAAACCAAACCGCATAAAATGTTCTCCGCACAAACTGAGTAAATATGAGAATCATGTCCTGGGATAGCCTCAACCCACTGGACACGTAATCGACGGCAAGTAAAATGTATTCGCATCCATACGACTTAGGAAAGGTCCCATGAAGTCAATCCCCACACATCAAAAATTTCACCACCAACACATTATTAAGAGGCATTTCATTTTTCTACCAATCGACCCAACCCGCTGACACCTATCACAGAAAGATAGAAAGCATGAGCATCTTTAAATAGGAAGGCCAAAATAAACTCGATCGAGAACCTTATGGGCCTTCGCTCTCCAAAATGTCCACCACAATGGGCTTGGTGGCACATCTCCAACACCTTAGGTTGTTCCTCTTCACGACACAACACCGGATCACCTCGTCCTTTCCTAACTTGAAAAGATAAGGATCTTCCCAATAGTATTCCCCGCACATATAGAAAACGCCTCGCTTGGGAAGTAAGGTCGATCTCACCACCACAAGCCAAAAATTGACAATGTCAAGAAACCAAGCTCAAGAGACACTATAAGCATGTTCATAGAAAGACTCGACGGGACCCACAGATCGAAGTGGACTATCTAATCGAGACAAATGATCGCACGACATTCTCACTACCTTTTCTATCCCGAATCTCTAAGTCAAATTCTGCAACATGAGCACCCATCTAATAAGTCTAGTTTCTGGGTTTGGTCAACAACATATCGGCGAAGATGATCACTATGGATTATAACCTAGAACCAATGATGTAAGCACGAAACTTATCAAGAGCAAAAATCACAAGAAGCATCTTTTCAGGTGTATAATTTACTTGAGAGATTAAGAGTTAAGCTCACATAGTAAATCACACGCAACATATTATCGACCAGACCCAGATCACCTACAACAGAATTAGAGGCATCACACATGATTTCAAACCAAGAGTCCAATTAGGACCAACAACAGTGGCACTACTCAATCTCTCCTTCAACGAGTAAAAGCATTAAGACAATCATTATCAAAATAAAAAGGAGACTCGAGCTAATGATTTACAAAAGAGGTCGACATATTTTGAAAAGTCCTTATAAACGACAGAAAACCAGGACCCAAGAAACCCTTATTCCTTTAACATCCTTGGGGGGTAATTTTTCAATCACCTCCACCTTAGCTCTATCAACCTCTATTCCCCGACTAGACACGACGTGCCCCAACACAATGCCACTACGGACCATAAATGGCTCTTCCCAACTAAGAGTGACACTATGCTCAATACATCGACTCAAAACACATTCAATCTTCCACGACAATTATCAAAAGATGCTCCAAACACGTAAAAATCATCCATAAAGATCTCAACAAAATCACTAAGCATGTCGAGAAAATAGACATCATGCACCTCAAAGTACCGTGCATTACGAGTCCAAATGGCATCTTTCAAACGCATAAGTTCGTGGCGGTGAATGCGGCTTGAGTTGATCATCTGGTCGATGGCGATCTCATAATATCCGACAACCCATCAAGGAAAAAAGAACTCGCCTCGCAAGTCCGCTCTAATACCGATCAATGAAAGGAAGGAAAATGATCTTTCTTGGGAAGCTGAGCTTCCTATAGTCGATGACATCCGCCACCCAAGGACGGGTCTAGTGGACACCAACTCCTTCTTCTCGCTGAGGACCACGGTGATTCCACATTTTAGGCACAACATGGACCGGATCACCCATCGACGCGCACATGGGTAGATGATTCCTTCGCCAGCCTTTAAGATCTCCTTCACTACTCACCGAGCACGGGTTAAGTCTCCGTGTCCATCCTTCTTCTGATCGCCCATCTTCAAGTCAATCTTGTGCATGCACATGGCAAACTGATTCTGATATCCGCCAAACTCCACCCAAGCAAGCTTATATCTTTTCAAACGGAAACCAACAGAGATTGTTGGTGCTCAAGAGTTCAAGAGACGATCACGGCTTCGCCATTATCCCGAGGAAGACATACTTAAATTTGGGAGCTCCTTCAACTCTAACTTCTGGTTTGTGTAGTCTCTTTCTTTGATCGATTTTTAAATTCGCTCAAGACGAGCCTTTCTTCCATGTCCGCCATCCCTCTAATACTTCCTCCAACCTCGTGATCCCGACAAAAGAAATCTCGCCAAGGATCAATCAAATCAATAAAAGAACAATCTTCAATGGCATTAATCGATGGCATGACCTTATTATTGTGCACGGAAAACGACATTGTGTCCCCAAAATTTTTCACACGTAGTAGCCCAAAATATAGGTAAAATTTGATAAAGCGCATTTTACACGCTTATTGTTGATATTTAAAGATGAGTTTAGATCATTTAATATGCTTTTATGTATCGGATCTTAATGTTTTATCTATTTCAGAAGATATCGCCTTGGGTGTTCTTTTGGTGTTGTAGGTCTATATGTTGAAAATCGAGCAAGGAACAAGACGAGCCAAAATGCACAATCGCCAACTTCAGCGACCATCCTAGCGGTCGCTAGGCTGGCCGCTAGGCAAGCCGAGCGCCAGACCAGACGCGACCAGCGATCTCGGCGAGCAAGCCCCGCCAAGAACTCATCAGACGATTTCTGCGACCATGGCTAGCGACCGCCAGCTGCACCACGAGCCAACCATGCGAGCGCAAGAGCGACGCGAGTGAAAAGAGCGCGAGACATACTTAGCGTCGACCTAGCGACGCGAGGAGCGTCTGAGACCCAGGCAAAAGGAAAAATTAGGGTTTGCGTGTGCCTATATATAGGCAACACCCTCGCGCCTCAACTCGCACACACTTCCCAAACCTCTTTTTCGAAGTTTTCATCGCTTTTACAATTTTTAGCTTTGGCTTCCATCTTATTTCATTCTAGAGTTTAGTTGATCATTGTTCTTTATTAGTTTTACGCTTTATCTACGATCCAAACATTTTCGCTCGATAATCTTTGCAAATTTCCGTCACCGAGGTTCGATTCAAGCCAACGATTGTTCATCGACACTTCAATACGGGTTTCATTTATATAATTTCTATTTTTATGGTTAAATCGTATTTTATTCCGCTTATTATGTCTCGCTAGATTGCTCTAATCCTGTGGTTCGCATGATCCGATCCTATATGTTGTGATTCTCGTTATCGCTATTTACCTTCGCATCGTTCATGATTCTTAGTGCTTATTTATATGTGTTAATTTCGATCAATCTTGATGCATATCTAGTTGCCGTTAATTACGTAGTCGATTAATTGTCAATCGATCGAATGCAGATACTAATAGTCTCGAGTCGAGTAGATAGATATTCGTAGGAAGCATATTCTTTGTGATCTGTTGAGTTGCTTGTTTTCACCTAGAGACGAATGAATAGGGAAAACTAGTAATCTACACCGCAATTGTCGTAATGAAGTTGTCGTTATATATGTGATCTTCCATCTGTCTCGGATTAAAATCGCTAATAGGAATCAGGATAAACATACGCTGTGGATATGATTAATGCATCCCTAGGTTAGTCTTCCTTATCTTTTTTACCATCCGAGTGTTTATTGCTTTATTTTATTTTCTCGATGGTTACATCCGCTTGGATTAAATTCAAGCCCTAAAATCTTACCAAACCAAACTGCTGCTGATAATGATGAATTCTTGCTGAGTTAGCTCAGTGTTTTCGCATTACAATCCTCGTGGATACGATACCGCTTACCTTATACTTTCGCGTGTTAGAAAAGTGAGCGATCAAATTTATCGCGTGAAAATTTTCACACGTAGTAGCCCAACCGCTGATACCAAGCGATCTAAGGTCTCAACCGCCTTTTGCTTGATTCACAAAGAAAATCCGAACATGCGATCCGGATTGTGTCTTGTGGCACCCCATTCTGCTTGATGGTGTCACAAATGTCGAGATATGTCTCGAGACGGGCATTCGATCCTCCGTGACTCTCCTCCGAACTGCTCCTCGAACCATGCCGACAGGGCGGCTTCACCAAAGTTGTTAGCTCACTGGGCCCCATCCGCCTCCTGAAATTGCTCAGAGGAGGTCCGTCATATAGTTCAGGTCTTGCCTCCGAGCAGGGACAACGAGTCCCATTGTCGCCAATTACGCCAGATTGTGAAATCGCTAGCAGCGCAGCTACTTGGGAGGAACGCCACCGTTGTTCCGATTGTTCGATTTGCTGCCATTGCTTCCTTTCTTATGCCTGCCTCATTCTCCTTGTGAATTTTCGATTTCGGATCAAAGTGTTGTTCGAGGTCCCCGGACTTTGTGAACATAAACTACCCGGAGAAAAGAAGGAAATTAGATTGGCAAGAAATAAAAATAAAAATAAAATACAACTTAAATTAATAATTCCAAATTGTAAAGTTATTCCTATATGATCTTAATAACTTAACGGCGCCTAAAATTTGATCGCCACTTTTCTAACACGAAAACGCGCAAGTATAAGGTAAGCGAGTATCGATCCACTGTGGATTGTAATGCGAAACACGTAAGCTAACTCAACAAGAATTCATCATTATCCAAGCAATGATTTTGTTTGTAAGATTTTAGGCTTCGAATTTAATCCAAAGCGATGTAACCATGCGTAAAATAAAATAAAGCAATAAACACTCGGATGGTAAAAAAGATAAGGAAGACTAACCCTAGGGATGCATTAATCCTATCCACAACGATGTTTATCCTGCTCCTATTAGCCAATTTTAATCCGCATAAGATGGAAGATCACATATATAACCGACAACTTCTATTATACAATTGGGTCAGAGATTACTAGTTTTCCTATTATCATTACGCCTCTAGGTGAAAACAAGCAACCCAAACAGATCTCAAAGAATATGCTTCCTACGAATATCCTATCTCACCACGACTCAACTTATTCAGATCATGCAATCAAGATCGATCGACAATTAATACAGCTACGTAATTAACCAAGCAACTAGATATGCATCAAGATTGATCGAAATTAACACATATAAATAAGCACCAAGAATCATGAATCAATGCCCGAAGGTAAATAGATACAGAATCACAACATATAGGATCGGATCATGCAAACCCTAGGATTATAATGTAAATCTAGCTGATATAATAAATGGAATAAAATACGATTTAACCATAAAATAGAAATTATATAAATGAAACCCAGATTGAAGCTTCGATGAACAATCGTTGGCTTGAATCCCAACCTCAATAAAAACGGAAATTTAAAGATTATCCGAACGAAAACGCTCCGGATCGTAGATAAAACGTAAAACTAATGAAGAACAATGATCAACTAAACTCTAGAATGAAATAAGATGGAAGCCAAAGCTAAAATTGTAAAACGATGAAAACTCGTAAAAGAGGTCTGGGAACGTAAGCGGTTAGGGAGGGAGGTGTTGCCATATATAGGCACACCCAAACCCTAATTTTTCCTTCGCTGGTCTCGCGATCGTCCTGCGGTCGCTAGGTCGACCGCTAGTATGTCTCGCGTCGCCGCGACGCTTCGCGCCGCATGGTTGGTCAGCGTCCGCTAGCGGTCGCCAGCCATGGTCGCAGAAATTGTACAACGAGTTCTCGGCGGGCTTGCTCACAGCACGAGGTCGCGGTCGGCTCGGTCTGGCACTCCGGCTTCCCTAGCGCCACCCAGCGACCGCCAGGATGGTCGCTAAGTTGGGCACAGCATTTTGCTCGTGCTTCGCTCCTTGCTTCGATTTTCAACATATAGACCTACACAACACCAAAAGAACACCCAAGAGCAGATCTTCTAGAAATAGATAAAACATTAAGATCCGATACATAAACGCGTATTAAATGATCTAAACTCATCTTTAAATATCAACAATAAACGGTAAATGCGCTTATCAAACCAAAATTTGATCGCCACTTTTCTAACACGAAAACGCAAGTATAAGATAAGGTAGTATCGTATCCACATGGATTGTAATGCGAAACACGTAAGCTAACTCAACAAGAATTCATCATTATCCAAGCAACAAATTTGGTTTGGTAAGATTTTAGGTTTGAATTTAATCCAAAGCGATGTAACCATGCGTAAAAATAAAATAAAGCAATAAACACTGGATGGTAAAACAGATAAGGAAGACTAACCTGGGATGCATTAATCCTATCCACAACGATGTTTATCCTGCTCCTATTAGCAAATTTTAATCCGCATAAGATTGAAGATCACATATATAACCGACAACTCTCATACAATAATTGCGGTCAGATTACTAGTTTTCCTATTATCTATTACGCTCTAAGTGAAAACAAGCAACCCAAACAGATCACAAAGAATATGCTTCCTACGAATATCCTATCTCAATCACGACTCAAGCGTTTATTCAGATCATGCATTCAAGATCGATCGACAATTAATAAGCTACGTAATTAACCGCAACTAGATATGCATCAAGATTGATCGAAATTAACACATATAAATAAGCACCAAGAATCATGAATCAATGCCTCGAAGGTAAATAATAACAGAATCACAACATATAGATCGGATCATGCAAACCCTAGATTAGAACGTAAATCTAGCCGCATATAATAAACGGAATAAAATACGATTTAACCATAAAATAGAAATTATATAAATGAAACCCGATTGAAGCTGCTCGATGAACAATCGTTGGCTTCAATCCCAACCTCAAATAAAACAAAATTTGCAAAGATTATCGACAAAACGCTCCGATCGTAGATAAAACGAAACTAATGAAGAACAATGATCAACTAAATCAGAATGAAATAAGATGGAAGCCAAAGCTAAAATTGTAAAACCGATGAAAACTCGTAAAAAGAGGTCCGGGAACGTAAGCGGTTAGACGCGGGTGTGCATATATAGCACACCCTAAACCCTAATTTTTCCTTCGCCGGTCTCGCGACGCCTCGCGGTCGCTAGGTCGACCGCTATATGTCTCGCGCTTTTCGCCATGTCGCCTTGCTCGCATGGTCAAGTCATGGTCCGCTAGCGGTCGCTAGCCATGGTCGCAGAAATCTGACAAGGAGTTCTGCTGCCGGGCTTGGTCACAGGCACGAGGTCGCGGTCGCGCTCGGGTCTCGGCGCTGGCTTGCCTAGCGGCCAGCCTAGTGACAGCTAGGATGGTCGCTAAGTATGGCAGCATTTTGGCTCGTGCTTCGCTCCTGCTTCGATTTTCAACATATAGACCTACACAACGCCAAAAGAACACCCAAGAGCAAGATCTTCTAGAAATAGATAAAACATTAAGATCCGATACATAAACGATATTAAATGATCTAAACTCATCTTTAAATATCAACAATAAACGTAAAATGCGGTTTATCAAACCCCATACTTAAAATCATTGTTTGTCCTCAAACAAAACCAAAACAGAAAGACACAACGAAAGATCAACGAGCGAGAAAGATGATAACTATTCTAGCCCTCGTAAACATATCAACGCCAAACACATTAGTGCACATGACGACGTTAGTCAACTCAACACAAACAACAATTGACGGCAAAACTCATTTAATTCAACCTCACAACGGCATGTGTGTAAAATATAGGATACACTCAACTCATAAAGAAATGTAGACGCAGATACACTCAACGATCAATGCAATGCAACATCTTACCATAGGCTTGCCGCTTTCTAATATATCCACCGCCATCAGGTTCAAATTAGGATCAAAGAGGTCTTTTCGAGGTTATAATGTAGGCACATTGGTTAAGGTAGGATAATATATGGCTAAGTGACTCAAGTATACCCAAGCACCCCATTTATCTTTTTTCAAACATATGGACTTTGTCCATTTTCTCTTCTTTCCAACATGCTAAATCGATGTTTTATCCTCATAAAATACTTATACCTTGATTAAAGACCCTTTATGCTCAAAACACATAGTGAACTTATCATTGCTTTTTCTTTTCTTTTCTAGAGCTTATAGGGTTTATCATTCACAACAAAGGTATTATTCTTCACCACATATGTATTTCTCAATAATTTTTCTCGCCATAACTACATCAAAATTTCAACCCTTTGATTCTCATATCCATCTTCACCTCCTATCATCCGTTAATCGAAAGAATAAGTCTAATAAAGGCTCAAAGAAGGCAACAAATGGTATACATCATCAAGTTAGTGTTCGGGTAAATAGTGGTTAACAAAGATGGCCTTTATCCTTTCCACATTCAAACACATATTGCAGCCTCGACACGTAAAAACGGCAAGTTCTAGAAGATAATCACATGCACGATATCACACAATTAAAAGAAATCAGATCAAGATATGTATACAAGGAAGCTCAAGTCTCACAGATAAGCAAATGGTGAAAACAATGTTCTAAGCAATCTCAAGTCGTTCATCGCTATTTTCTAACATATCATGTGCACTATCATTAAATTTCACCAAAATTTCTATCACATCGCCACATGGATTAACACACTTCACTTAACTCGCTGATCGACTGCACACAAAACGAACAATAAAATAAAAACCCGACGAAAGACCCCAAAGCATAACAACTTAACAATAAAGCTCATAAACATAAACAGATTCTCAACCAACTAAACTCGTTTACCCCCAAACTTATTGTGAACATGTGGAAGCAATAAGGTTTGCAAAAGAGTAGTTGGAGAGAAAACTTACTTGAATGCCGCACATCGTGGCGGATAAAATCGCCCATCGATCCCATCGCCGCATCATCTCCATCATCTACGTTGTTGCTCGAGACGTGCTCGTGTTGGGTAAAGAGGGCTTGTCACTGCTCCATCATCGAGGTCGCCCCGCCAACGTGGTTTAGACGATCATCTATTTGATCTAATCGATCATAAACCCGGATCGCCGAACGCCATGCTACGCCGCTGTCTTGTTTCACTTCCGCTCGGCTTGCTCCCTCATGCGTTGCCTCGACCGCCCGCACGCTCATGCGCCGCGTCCAAGCATAGTGCGCCGGAGCTCAAGTTCATATTAACATCAGCGTTAAAGTGGCGACTCTACCGTGAAGCCTGGATTGGGTGGCGGAAAACCATTTGGCGCTTTTGATCATATCATGACCGGAGAATGCTTGTCTGAGGTGCCCCTTCGTGAGCGCTCGGGCGTATAAGCGCGGGCTTGTCGAGTGAAGATGTCGTGAGATAGGACTACTCGAATCGTTATCCCGAAAAAATCGACAATGGGGGTAATGAATTCCCTATGCATATCTTTAATTTCGAAACAAGTGGATCAGATGTGGAAGTCTTGAGTTAGGAACATGCCGGCGTGCATCTTTCACAGTTGAACATGGCTCCGATCGGGATGCATGTCTTGTTATAGAACAATGCCGACGCTTGAACGGGCCATGTATGGCGAGCGTGACGGTACCGGTGGAAGATGTGAATTCTTGGATTCCGTGTCGAGCCAGCCTTCGATCTCGAGGCATCATAGTCACGGAGTGTGCTCAAGTCTGGAGTCCATGAACTTTGGCCATACACTTTGGACCCGTGTACTCGGCGCCCCTATGTCGCTCCCTCCTGATTCCGTTGATTATTCCATTTAGTCTAGCTCACGGATAGTTAGCGCGGGGCTCGTTATATGGCCGGGCATTGATGTAATCCCAGCATTACCGTTCATTTCTTGTGGACATGGATGATGTGGCGAGAATTCCCGGTAGGATCCCAGTATGTTAGATAGTTGGCCGTGATAAGCGAGTGCGGCCCGGATCTCTGCCCAACCACGTCGCGTCATCGCTCATACCCGTCTCTTGACAAGTGTCGATCTGCGTAGGCAAGTGAACGCACGCGCCGTTAATCTCACCAATCGATTCCGGCGGCTTCTGGGCGAGTCGTTCGCAGCCTGCGACTCGAAAATTCGCTGGATCGAATTCATCTTGAGGCGCATTGCAAGGCTCGTCGTCAGGTTCATCGTGAGGCTCATCGTGTGGCTCGTCGTGGAGCCCGTCTTGCTTGGCTCCGTCGTGGGAGTGGAGGCAATCTTTCTTGCCACTTGCGCTTGTGACCGTGAGTACACTGTATATCAGTATCTAAAAAAATTTCAAAGTCGGCAGACGTATGTATAGAACTATCAAGACAACGTCGACCCAAAATACTCAATATAGATCCCCAAATTTCAACTTAGTCAAATTATTTCCCCGTATTTTCATATAATCTAGCAGGCAAAAGGGTGGGGAAAACACACACGACCAAAAAAAATTCATAATTGGAGATTACGGTGAATTCTCGCGACCACACCTCATGATCGCGAGGAGGTGGTCATGAGGCAGCAGAGGTTTAGAACGGCGCTGGGCGCATAAATAACACAAGACGCACAGGCGCCTGTATCAGCACCAATGCCACGAAAATGTCGAGCACAAAGAGTGTATGCATTTCAATGGTTATTTCTCTATTTTGAACCCAAATCAACAATGTAGGAAAATTAAACCAACAATATACGTATAAACATTAATAAACCTAACATCGACTAACCATGCTCAAACACCAAACAAATCTAACAAAATAAGTTCTAGTTTCTCAAATTTAAATAACCCACATCAATAGGATAAATGGATAAAATCCTTCCAAATCATGCTCAAGAAACGAAACCCATGAAGAATGAAGCAAAAGTAGCATACCTTGAGTGGATTTGATGGAGAAACACAAGAAAATGGGATGAGAAGTGCCTTGGGTGCTTGAGAGGAAGAAGGCTGCTATTTTTCAGTAAAAGGCAGCGCGCAGTGTGGTGTTAAAAAATTGGGAATAAGCATAAACACTGGTCACGGCGGGCGCGGGTCGTGACGCTGGTCATGACGGATTCGCGGGTCGAGCTCGCGATCGCGAAGCTTGGCCGCGAAGCTGGTCACCACCAAAAAAACGTTCACTCATTTTTTTTCGACCACACTGCTAGTCGCGGTGGTCGCTAGTACTTGTTTTTTTTTTTAAACAAAAGCTATTAAAACTTTGGGACCCTAACAAAACAACGAGACACATACACAAACAAAAAACGAAACAACAAAAACAAAAGCATGTAAAATCATGGTTATTCCCAACCGCGTTAGAATTATCGTCGCTAGCTTGACGGCACTTTATCATGGTTCGCTGAGCTTGGTCACCCGACTTCTGGGTCAAGGCGTGACTTGAAGTATGATTTGAGGTATTGTCCGCTCAATTCTAAAAATGTTGCCACCGAGTCTAGCGCGCTCATAACCCCATCGCATGTGCACGGTAACCAGATACGGCACCGACCATCTCGACTTGAGCCTTCCCGGAAGAGACTAGTCGGGCATTGTAAAGCAAAACTTCATTACCTTGAGAACCGCACGCAATGTGGAGATCGTGGAATTTCTGAGCTCTTTCCTTGTATATCCGGGAATTTTCAAAAGCTTCATTCCTCCACTTATCAAGCTCCACCAGCTTGGTCACTTCTCATCTTATCGGCCCCTGAAATCCATGTTGATTCTCCTCGCGGGCCCAATATGCTTTTGTGCTCCAATTCAACCGGTAAATGGCAAGATTTACCAAATACCATTTGATATGGAGATAGTCTGACCGGAGCTTTGTAGGCATCCAGTAGGCCCAAAGAGCATCATCTAATTGTTGGCCCAACTTTCATGGATGAACAACCGATTTCTCCAAAATCTGCTTGATCTCTCTGTCATGCGAGCTCACCGCCCATTTGTTTGTGGATGATAGGTGAGGTGACTCTATGCTCACACCATATTTACTAGAACATTTCTAGCCACTTATTATTAAATGCGACCCCATCGCCGATCAACGCCTCGACTCCAAATCAAGTTAGAATGTTCTTGTGGATGAACTTGATCACTACCTTTGAGTCGCTCGTGATGTTGGGAATCGCCTCTACCCAACGGGAAACATATTCCATGCAGAAGTAGAATGTACGTAGTACCACAAGACATGGGGAACTGACACATGAAGTCGATCCCATACGCCAAATAGTTCCACCTCCATGATGGTTTTCTCTCGGCATCTCGCCTTCTCTAGCGATCGCTCCCCATTCTTTGACAACGATCACAACTCTTGATAAAAGATCGGCAATCCTTGGAAGATCAAGGCCAATAGAATCCATCGTGGCAAATTCGCCGCCTGTGGTTGGCTGCAAAATATCCTCCATTTAACGAAGCTACATGTGACTCGCGGGATTATGTTCTCCCATTCTCCTTGGGAACACAATGATGATCGTAACCATCGGCACATCAAGCGGTAGAGACGAGGATCGTCCCAATAATAGAACTCGACATCGAGAGAAATTTCTTTCAAATGACCTTTCGCACGACTGGAGGTAAAACTCCAATCACCAAATAATTGACAAAATCTGCATACCATGGTGTGCGATCAATGACGCCAAGATGTGCTCGTCCGGAAGTTCTCCTCGATCCCAATCTTCTTATCCTCTCATCTCCGACTAGTTTTCTCCAATCGCGACAAGTGGTCGGCAACCACATTTTCGCAGCCCTTTCTATCTTTAATTTCCATGTCGAACTCTTGAAGAAGGAGGATCCATCTCACCAACTGGCTTTGAATCTTCTTCGCAATCACGATGACTAATGGCGGCATGGTCGTTGTGATACAATGCGGTGCTCAACCAACAAGGTCTAAACTTATCAAAAGCGAGACCACGCAAGTAATTCCTTCTCTGGTGGTGTAGTTCATCCGAGGCAGAGTCGAGAGTCATACTGTGCACAACAATGACTCGAAAAGTTTGCTCTGCTTTCGCGCCCAACACGCCCCACCGCCCAATCATCAGATCATCACACATCATCTCGAACGGTTGATTCCAATCCGGTGATACCAAAATCGGTCAGATCGTGGCTAACTTCAATTTCGAACGCCCAAACACCACTGTGAACACAAACTTTCAGATCTTTCTCGAGCATCCGCACAAAGGGCTTCGTGATCGCCGAAATCCTTGATGAACCTTCTATAGAAGCCCGCACGAATGAGAAAAACCTCACCGATTTGACATTTGTGGGCTGATAGTTTCGATAGCTACCATCTTTGCTCGGTCCACTTCCAAACCTTTCGGGTCGGACTTCATGTCAAGCACGATACCTTCCTTACCGCTGAAATGGCACTTCTCCCAATTGAGAACAAGATTCGCTCTCACATCTTTGGCAAAGACTTGTGACAAATTATGGAGACAATGATCAAACGACGAGCCAAACACGTAAAAATCATCCATAAAGACTTCCATAATATTCTCGATCAACCCATGGAAGATGGACATCATACATCTTCGAAAGTTATGGGAGTATTGCATTAATCTAAACCGGCATTCGCCTATAGGCGAAAACTCCATACGGGCACGTAAACGCCTGCCTTGTGATCTTCGTGGGCGATGGCAACTGATTGTATTCCCTAATATCCATCGATCGAAAACAATAGAACCATACACCGCCTAGTCCGGTCCAACATCCGACTCAATAGCGGCGTGGAAAATGGTCCTTCCTCGGGTCGTGTTCGTGAGCACGATAGTCGATGCAAACCGCCATCCTCGCCATGAGTCTTGTTACCACAAGCTCGCTTATCTCGCCTCCGATCACCGTGATACCCCTTTCGATACCACTGAGTTGGGCTAACCCACTCACCGCCGGAGCACGGGTATAGATCATGCCTGCAGGCCTAAGAGCTTCAACACTTTCTTCCTCCGACGACCTCAGCATTGCCGGATTCAGCGGCGCGTCAGAGGTTGCACCTTCGGCTTGTATTCATTCTCTAATGTGATCCGGCAGATGCAAATCGGAGGGGTCGACCCCTTGATATCATAAATAGTCCACCCAATCGCAGACTTGTATCGCTTCCAGCACAACCACCGCCTGTGGCCTCCTCATCCGTCAAAGCTAAAGATATTATCACCGGCACGCCTCATCGCCGCCTAAGAAGGCATACCGCGTGATCCGCAGCTCCTTTAACTCTAACTCAGGTGTGTCATCCTTCTTCGCCGCCACGTCATCCTCTCCTCCAATCGGCTTCCTCACATCTAAATAAGGCATCGACTCGGGAGGGCCTCGACTTCATCGATGGACTCGTGTACTTTAAAATCTCATCACACGCCTCATCAAGGTCTCATGGTAGAAAATCGAAGTTCGTCGATACAAACCCACCGGTCGGATGACTCGAAATCGAGCGGGCGACAACCGCTTATAACTCGACGCCTTCCATGGTCTTCTCGTCAGCCGCTTATAGCATCATATATAGAGATTTCATCTCCGTCCGCCGACTGGCGCGTAGATCTCCATCTCGCACGCCGATCGCTGCGCTTCGGTAGCTGGTGAACGTCGCTCGAGAATAAGAGGTGTATTTCATCCTCCGCATATCGAGAACAACGAAATCACCGAAGATGAAATCGAACTTTCACGAGCACGCCCTCCACTATCCCTTCTTGGATAAGTCACCCAAGTTGTCCGCTTATCCGAAGAGCTATGGTGGTCGTGGCTGATCTCCCCAATCTCCAATCAAGTTAAAATGGACAACGGCATCGATTGATGCTTGCCCCCAAATCACACGTAACCTGGAGAATGTCTCCTCCGATGACACACATGCTATGGTGAAGCCGCCGATCCTTCTCGCTGAGCGATAAACTTTTGCAGTGACAAAGATCCGCACTCTCGAGATAGATTTATCGTCCCGAATTTCCAAGCTTTTTTGTTGGCAACGGCATCTTTCAAAACTTAACGAACCCGCATGTCTCGGAGTGCATCAAGTAAAGGGATATTGACGTAGCACCTTGGAACATCTCCATGAACTCGTCAACTTCTCATCGATGGCTTATAAACGGCTTTGAAACGGAATTGAGCAGGCGCTGTACGTCGCGAAATTTCTTCATCGCAGCCTTCGCGATGAGCTCATGACTGCAGGTGCGGTCTCTAGGCAACTTGGACGCCATCGCTCTTTCGTCATGATCGCCGCGCGCGGGCCGCTCGGGCGCTAGGAGTTTAGGCCTCAAGCTTCGATTGTTTCGCTGGCAGCTTCAATATTACTAAGACCGCTAGGTCGCCGCGATGCCCTCCGATCTGACTCTCTCGTGGGCGCAGTTTGACTTGTCGCTACCTCGAACCGCCTCGCGACATCCTCCTTCATGAACACAGAGATTCTCCTCGCTGGCCGTCATGTCGCCTGCTCTGCCCATGATCCTTTTCGCTCGCTTTCACCGCTCGCCTTCTCGTGATTTTGATAGGCTCGCCCACCTCAATTGAATGGCATTAAAGTGATTTTTAGGGTTTACTCTCAGACACTCCCAAATTGGCCCGACTTCAGGCCGCCCATTCCGCGCGGGGCTATCTCGACTTATTCGATTTTCCATTATCTCATATGCTTCCCCATTGTCACATCAGGACCTGTGATGATTCATCTTCTTCCTATGTCAGCTGGAGCAATGAATTCACCGTATCGCCATTTGTTGTATCGATCTTCCATGCTTTGCTTCTTCGCCTGAATTACTCCATCTCGAATCGAGAAACCCGGCGGAGGATGTTGAAAATTACGGGGTCATGCACGAAACCTGGGAGATCTCGCTTGTTTACGCATTTCTATATCCAAAGGCGATCTAAGGTCTTGAACCGCCTTTGCTTGATTATAAAGAAAATCCGAATACATGATCCGGATTATGTCTTGTGGCACCCCATTCTGCTTGATGGTGTCACAAATGTCGAGATATGTCTCGAGATGGGCATTCGGATCCTCTCGTGACCCTCCTCCGAACCTGCTCCCTCAACCATACCGACATTAAGGCCGGCTTCGCTCAAAGTTGTTAGCTGCTACTCGGCTCTCATCCGCCTCCTTGAAATTGCTCAAGAGGAGGTCTCATATATAGTTCAATGGTCTGCCTCGAGCAGTGGGACAACGAGTCCCATTGTCGCCAATCACGCCGATTTGTGAAAATTTGCTAGCAAAGGCAGCAATTACTACGGAGGAACGTTGTTCTCGATTGTTCGATTTGCTTTGCCATTGCCTTTCTTCTTAACAAGCTAGATCGCGATATCGCTAGATCGCACAATGTAAATCGAGCGATCGCACAACAAAGCTAGATCATCATTATTCATCATTATGCAAAATTTGATCGACAGACTTTATCGCATCTAAAATAACGCATGTATGTATAATGGTAAGTCGAGTATCGTATCCAACAGGATTGTAACACGAAACATAGAAGCTAACTCAATGATAATTTATCATTATTCAAGCACGTAAATTGGGTTTGAAGGTTTTAGGCCTTCTAAATTAATCCAAAGCAGAGGTAACAAAGTAGAAAATAAAAGAAAACAATAAAATCACGGATGATAAAATGTGATAAGAAAGACTAACCCTATGGATACATTAATCCTATCCACAACGATATGTTTATCCTGCTTCCTATTAGCCAATTTTAATCCGCATAAGATAAGATCACATATATAACCAACAACTTCGCCATTATTACAATTGCGGTCAGAGATTACTAGTTTTCCTATTATCCACGCCTCTAGGTGAAAACAAGCAACTCCAAACAGATCACAGAATAAGCTTCCCACGGATCTTCTATCTCAAACACGACTCAAGGTTTATCCGTATCATGCATTCAAGATCGATCGACAATTAATACAAGCACGTAATTAATCGCAACTAGATATGCATCAAGATTGACTGAAATTAACACATATAAATAAGCACCAAGAATCATGAATCAATGCTCGGAAGGTAAATAGCGATAACAGAATCACAACATATAGTGATCGAATCATGCAAACCCTGTGGATTAGAAACGGAAAATTACCTGATATAATAAACGGAATAAAATACTAATAAATCATAAAACGGAAATTAAATGCATAAACCCGGATAATAGCGTTGATTGAACAATGGTTGGTCTTCAATCCAATCCCAAGCGAAAACGGAAAACAACGGAAAACGATCGGACAAAACGTTCCGATCGATAACAAAGCGATAAACTAAATTAGAACAACGATAAACTAAAGCTAGAACGAATTAAATCAAAACTAAAGTGCAAAATATGAAAACTAGAGAAAACTCAACAAATTCGTGCTTAGAGAGGTCAGCGGAGCAAGCTTGGGATATATATAGTGAGGTCGTGCGAGCAAGCTTGGGATATATATAGGTAGAGGAAAACCCAAATCGCGCCCCGTAAACATTCTCGACGATATCCGCGCCGTCCTCGCGTCGCGAGGTCGGTCGCTAGCCCTCGCGACCACCATCGCTTTGTTCGCTCTCCTCGCATTTAACCCGAACCGCGATCTGTTTGCACCTACGGACTCCTATCGAGATGCTCTTAACATTGTAAACTTTTCAAATCCATATTTTCATATCCATTTCATCATCTTTGGTTACATCTTTGCCTTATGCATCGATTATCACCGAAAAGCCTACAAAACACCAAAGAGAAACCCCAAGAGCAAGATCTTCCAAAATAGCTAAAGCATAAAGATCGACTATATAAACGATTTAATAGATCTATTTCATCTTGATATATCATCAATAAAAGAGTAAAATGCGCATTTATCACACCCCAAACTTGAAGCATTGTTTGTCCTCAAACAAAAATGCAACAAAAAGAAAACGGGCGACACAACAAAGATCAACGAGCGTAGCAAAGATGATAATCATTCTAAGCCTCGTAAACATATTAACGCTTAAAAACATTAGTGCACATGACGACGCTAGTCAACTCAACACAAACAACAATTCGACGGCAAAAACTCATTTAATTCAACCTCACAACGATACGTGTGTAAAATATAGGATACACTCAACTCATAAAGAAATGTAGGACGGTATACACTCAACGATCAATGCAATGCAACATCTTACCATAGGCTTACCGCTTCTAATATCTCCACCGTCATTGTGTTCAAATTAGGATCAAATAGGTCTTTTCATAGGTTATATTGTAGGCACATTGGTTAAGGTAGGATAATATATGGCTAAGTGACTCAATTATACCCAAGCACCCCCATTTATTTATTTTTTCAAACATATGGACTTTGTCCATTTTTCCTCTTCTTCCCAACGTGTTAAATCGACGCTTTATGCCACGTATGTACCTATACTTTGATTAAAGACCCTTATGCTCAACACACATAGTGAACTTATCATTGCTTTTTTTTCTTTTCTTTCTAGAGCTTATAGGGTTTATCATTCACAACAAAGGTATTATTCTTCACCACATATGTATTTCTCGTAATAATTTTTCGCCATAATCGATCAAAATTTCAACCCTTTTGATTCCCATATCCATCCTCACCTCCTATCATCCGTTAATCGAAAGAATAAGTCTAATAAAGTCTCAAAGAAGGCAACAAATGGTATACATCATCGGGTTAGTGTTCGGGTAAATATGTGGTTAACAAAGATGGCCTTTTATCCTTTCCACATTCAAACACATATTGCGCCTCGATACGTAAAAGGCAAGTTCTAGAAGATAATCACATGCACGATATCACACAATTAAAAGAAATCAGACAAGATATGTATACAAAGGAAGCTCAAGTCTCACGGGTTAAGCAAATGGTGAAAACAACAAGTTTAAGCAATCTCAAGTCGTTCATGCGCCATTTTCTAACATATCATGTGCACTATCATTAAATTTCACAAAAATTTCTATCGCCATTGGCCACATGGATTAAAACACTTCACTTCAACTCATTGATCAACCGACATAACAACGAAAAGAAAACAAAACACGATAAAAGCAACACAAACGAAAACAAGACAAAACACGAAAACAAAATAAAGAAAACGCGGTTACCCCCAACAAGTGCTTAATTTAACGCCTTTAGCTAGACCATCACATACCTTGTTCAATCCGCGCTTTGGTAGCAACGGACTTCCTTCCAAAATTGTGAATTCCTCAGTATTTCAGATTCACCGCCGACCACCATCGAGCGTGGAAGGCCCCTTCCAAACTTGATGATTCACCGGAGTTCCTCGCCGAGTCCACTTCTTCTTCTCGCTTTTATCGATGTGTCGATCGCCCTCTAAGTATGCGACGACGGTGCAAAGCAATGAGTCGCGATCAAACAGCGCTCACCGGAGGAATGTACGTGCGAATAACGGCTATCGGAGGTTCTTCGCGTCGACATCACGATCACCGTCGCCGCTAGCGTGTCACCGACGTGGCCTTCGCATCGTGGTTGGTTAGCGGCGCGATCGCTACCGAAGTCTCGCACTGCTGCCGATCATCGCTCGCGTCGAGCTCGACAATAAACAGCTCGGTCGCAAGTTCCTTTGCACCCACTTTCGCCTCGCCTCGCCGATTATTTCGATCCGCGCCTAGTCGACAACCGATTCTCCATTACTTCATGTGTTCGCCATACCATCACAGAGACTCCAACCGTAATTTTCTCGCCGATCGCATATAAATGAATTTCGCCAGATCGCCATTTGTTGTATCGCTTTTCCACACCGGCTTCTTCGCCTCAATCATTACATTCGAACGGCAAACCTCCCGATGTTGCCGGAAAGTAACGGGGTGGTATATGATGATTATGATGATCTCGTTGTCCGGGTCAGACGGATTCCATCCTCCTGGAACCTGCGCTGGAAAGGGATACATGTGACGAATGGTTCGCCTCTAACAGTGGGACAAGGAGTCCCATGTTCGCTATTTGGCATTTCATCTCGCATATACTTGGTCAGAGTGCAAGTAGCTTGCCTGGGGCACTCGTAGTTTGAAACGCCATAACTTGGTCAATTCTTCTCTCGCCTATTCTCCTTGAGAGCTTTCATCTCGGATCTAAAATATTTCATGAGGTCCCCGAGATCTTGTAAACATATACTACCCGAGAAAAGAGAGAATTCACTTCTTGCAAAAAATAAAAAATAAATAATAATATAACTCAATTAATAAATCCAAATCGAAAATTATTTCTATGCAATCTAATAATCCTCTCAAAGCAAGCATAAATTTGATCGCCACTTTATAACACTAAAAGTGTAAGGATATAGTAAGTCGAGTATCGCACCTATTGGGATTGTAAAGCTAAAACATAGAAGCTAGCTCAACGATAATTCATCATTATTCAAGCACGTAAATCAAAGTAGAGTAATCAAGCTATAACACCCAATTCTTAAAAGTTTGATCGCCACCGCTAGATCGCACAAGACACCAAAATTTGATCGCCACTTTATAACACTAAAAAGTGTAAGTATATAGGTAAGTCGAGCATCGTATCCACACGGATTGTAAAGCTAAAACATAGAAGCTAGCTCAACGATAATTCATCATTATTCAAGCATGTAAATTGGGTGAGAGTAAGATTTTGGCTTCGAATTTAATCCAAAGCGTATGTAACCATGCGTAAAATAAAATAAAGCAATAAACACTCGGATGGTAAAACAGATAAGAACGACTAACCCTGGGATGCATTAATCCTATCCACAATGTATGTTTATCCTGCTCCTATTAGCCAATTTTAATCCGCATAAGATGGAAGATCATATATAACCGACAACTTCGTTATTTATAATTGCGGTCAGAGATTACTAGTTTTCCCATTATCATACGCCTCTAGGTGAAAACAAGCAACCCAAACAGATCACTAAGAATATGCTTCCACGAATATCCTATCTCGCCTACGACTCAAGGTTTATTCAGATTACGCATTCAAGATCGATCGACAATTAATACAAGCTACGCCATTAATCGGCAACTAGATATGCATCAAGATTGATCAAATTAATACATATAAATAAGCACCAAGAATCATGAATCAATGCCCCGAAGGTAAATAGCGATAATGTGAATCACAACATACAGATCGAATCATGCAAACCCTGGATTAGAACGGAAAATTACCTAGACATAATAAACTAATAAAATACGATTTAACCATAAAATAGAAATTATATAAATGAAACCCGATTGAAGCGTCGATGAACAATCGCGGCTTGAATCCCAACCTCACGAACAACGGAAATTTCAGAAAGATTGTCCGGATTTAAAACGCTCCGGATCGTAAAACTAACGAAGAACAATGCTCAACTAAACTCTAGAATGAAATTAGATGGAAGCTAAAGCTAAAAATTGTAAAACCGATGAAAACTCGTAAAAAGAGGTCTGGGAACGCAGCGGTTAGGCGCGCGGGGTGTTGCTACATATATAGCACACCCCAAACCCTAATTTTTCCTTCGCCGCTGTTCGCATGACCACCTCGCGTCGCTAGTTCGACCGCTGAGGTATGTCTCGCCAGCATCTTCGCCGCATGTCCGCAAGAGGAGCTTTGCTTCACGGCCTGGCTAGCGGTCGCCAGCCATGGCCGCGAAATCGTGACAATGAGTTCTCTGCCGCAGCTCTCGCGGCACGAGGTCGCGGTCGCGGCCTCGCTGTTCTCGCTGGTCGCTTAGCAGCAGCCTTAGCTTAACCGCTAGGTCGGTCGCTAGAAACAGAGCAACAGTGCATTTGGCTCGTGCTTCGCTCCTTGCTCGATTTCAACATATGGACCTACACAACACCAAAAGAACACCCAAGAGCAGATCTTCTAGAAATAGATAAAACATTAAGAATCGACACGTAAACGCACATTAAATGATCTAAACTCATATTTAAATATCAACAATAAACGTAAAATGCGCGCTTATCAAACCCCTAACTTAAATCATTGTTTGTCCTCAAACAAAACCAAAACAAAGACATAACGAAAAAGATCAACGAAGAAGCAAAGATGATAACCATTCTAAGTTTCGTAAACATATTAACGCCAAAAACATTAGTGCACATGACGACGCTAATCAACTCAACACAAACAACAATTGACGGCAAAAACTCATTTAATTCAACCTCACAACGGCATGTGTGTAAAATATAGGATACACTCAACTCATAAAGAAATGTAGACGCAGATACACTTATAGATCAACGCAATGCAACATCTTACCATAGGCTCGCCATTTCTCTAATATCTTCACCGGCCAAATGTGTTCAAATAAGGATCAAAAAGGTCTTTTCATAGGTTATATTGTAGGCACATTGGTTAAGGTAGGATAATATATGGCTAAGTGACTCAAAAATATTCCAAGCACCCCCATTTATACTTTTCGACACATATGGATCTCATTCATTTTCCTCTTCTTTCCAACGTACAAATTGACGCTTTATCCTCGTGAAGGTACCTATACTTTGATTAACTAACCCTTTATGCTCAAACACATAGTGAACTTATCATTGCTTTTTCTTTTCTTTTCTAGAGCTTATAGGTTTATCATTCACAACAAAGGTACTATTCTTCACCACGTATGTATTTCTAAAAGTAATTTTTCTCGCCATAACTACATCAAAATTTCAACCCCTTTGATTCCCATATCCATCCTCACCTCCTATCATCCGTTAATCGAAAAAAAGTCTAATAAAGGCTCAAAGAAAGCGACAAATGGTATATATCATCAAGTTAGTGTTTCGTGAATACGTGGTTAACAAAGATGGCCTTTATCCTTTCCAAATTAAACACATATTGCGCCTCGATACGTAAAAACGGCAAGTTCTAGAAGATAATCACATGCATGATATCACACAATTAAAAGAAACAGATCAAGATATGTATACAAAGGAAGCTCAAGTCTCACTCGTTAAGCAAATGGTGAAAAACTACAAGTTTAAGCAATCTCAAGTCGCTCATGCGCCATTTTTAACATATCATGTGCACTATCATTAAATTTCACAAAAATTTCTATCACATCCGCCACATGGATTAACACACTTCACTTAACTCGTTGATCGGCTGCACACAAAAACGCAATGTAAAGACAAAACACGACAAAAGCAACACAAACGAAAACAAAACACAAAACACGACAAGAAAACGTTGGGTTACCTCCCAACAAGTGCTAATTTAACGCCTTTAGCTAGACCATCACTAACCTTTCTCAATCCGTGTTTTGGTGGCAATGTAAATCTTCCCAATTTTGGATCCTCCTATACTTTCAAGATTCACTGATGACCACCATCGACCATGGAAGTGGCCACCCCAAACTTGAACGATACACCCTGAGTTCCATGCCGAGTCCACTTCTTCCTTCGCGCAGCTTCCTCGATTGGGCGAGCACTCTAAGCCGCTGGCGCGCGCGGCAGCAATGTGATCGAGTAGCAATCTCTCGATTTTCACCGCCGTGTTGCTTGACGGCGCCATATATGGAAATCTTGAGCTCCTCATCGCTAACACGAAACGTGAGATTACCTTCCGCACATCAATCAAAGCACCACCATTGCTAGAAAAGGTCCGCCCAGATTAGTGGTTGTTGTTTCAATTCGAATATCTAAAATCATAAAATCGGCAGGAAAACAAAGTCCCGAATTCTTACCAACACATCTTCGACGATACCTTTAGATATGTGATCAACCGTCACCATCATCGAGATCTTCGCCGGCTTCATCTTTCCTAGGTGCAGCCGGTTGAATACGCTCAAAGGCATCGATTGATGCTCGCCTCAAGTCGCACAACACATTTGAAAAGTATGCTCGCGATCTCGCATTCTAACGAAACCGCCGATCCTTTTGCTTTAGAGGGAGCTTCTTCCGCAAGACGGCATCAAGATTCTTCGGATAGGGTAATTTTTCAAATTTCCCAATTTCTTTCGCTTGTAAGCTGCCTTTTAAAAATTTCATATATCCCGCATGTTTTGCAGCCGCTCAAAGAGAGGCAAATTGATCTCAACTTTTGAAAATCTCTTTGAACGAGCAAACTCTCGCCATATTTTGACTTGACTAGTCGACTGGAAATGGGACCGGAGGAGGTACGGCGAAATTTGATTCTCGAGGTTTTCGCGGTTGACCTCGCGATCACGCGGGCGTGTCGCGAGGCATCCGCTGGGCGCTGAGTCCTCCTTCGCGGCGAAGCTATGGGCGAGCTCGCTACGATTTCTCGGCAAGATGCTCTCGCTCGATTGCTCGCGGATAGGCTCGCGGCGCATGCTCGGTCGCGAGCTTCGTGGGAAATACTACGGATTCCTCGCGATCGGGCTCGCGGTCGCGAGCTCGGTCGCGAAGTTTCGCTCCAGCTTACTTTCAGCCTCTTCTTCCCGGCCGGGCTCGTAAGCTTATCCACCTCGTCTGGATGGCTAAACACCGATTTTTCGGGTTCACTCAGACACTCCAAAATTGGCCCGCTTTTGTAAGGCATTCAACCGCACGGCTACTTGACCAACTGATTTTCCAACATCTTTACGTGTTTACCCATAGCCACAAATGACTCCAAATGAGTTATTTTCCGTCCTGCATCGCTTTATAAATGCACTCGTTGAGTCGCCATCCGTTGCACCATATCTTCTAAACTCGCTTTCGCCTCGATCATATCATTCGCACTGTGAAGCCCGCTGGAAGTTGCCGAAATTATTGGGCTGGCATACGGCTGTGTTCGGATGATTTCTATTGTTTGGAGTGTATGCCGGATTCTCCCGACGGTTCCTTCGATTTATAAAATGTACGCCCCGCCTCAACTGCTTTCAACAGAGTGAATTGCTTCATCACCGTCAGATCTCGAATCACCGACGATCGCCGCTTAACCATCGGCATTCTCTTCGCTGGCTATTGATAGCTGTTGGCGCCATCTCCTCTAAGATACGGGCGCGCCGCCTACTCGCCGGTTTAATAAACAGCCGACGCCGACGCATCCACAATACTCCTCGTCTGAAATGTCACCCACCGTAGAATCTGCGTGATTTGTTGCTCCTCGAGAATCCATGCCGTGACATCGCCTCAATAGACCTCCTGATCTCCCATGCCTCGAATAGTGATTCGCCGTGGTTTTGGCAAAATGGGAGATTTCGCGATGATCTTCTGCGCGCTGTCATGCGAAAATATTTCGAGAGAAACTTCTCGCAAAGTTTCCAAGTGTCAACGCCGCTCGTCCAAACTTAAACCAATCTTTCACCGTCACAGCAATGAGAAACCGAACATGCGATCCGGATTGAGTCTTGTGGCACCCCATTCCGCTTGATGGTGTCACAAATATCGAGAAAGGTCTCGAGATGCGCATTCGGTCTTCGTGACTCATCCCCAAACAGCCTCATCGACCATACCGATCAGTACGGCCACCAAAATTGTTTCAGATCCACGCAAGGGCCCCATCCGCCTCCTTGGAACCTGCTCAAGAGGGGTCAAGACATAAAATTCAGCGGTCGCGTCTCTGTGGTAGGGACAAGAGTCCCATATTCGCCATCCGGCGTTGATCTCCGCGAAATCGCCTAACATACATGCAGCCTTGCTCGGGATGAATGCCCTGCTCGTGGATTAGCCGCCATTGCAGCCCGCCTCTTCTCTCGCCCTCTTCTCCTTCGAGAGCTTTCGATCTCGGGGTCTAATAATATTTCGTGAGGTCCCCGAGATCTCGTGACGCATAAACAACCCGAGAAAAGAGAGAATTCACCGTAACAATAAATAGATAATATAATATATAACTTGAATTAATAAATCCAAATCGCCTAATTATTCCTATGTAATCTTAATAATCCAAGAACGGCGCCAAAATTTGATCGCCACTTTATAACACTAAAAGTGTAAGATATAGGTAAGTCGAGTATCGTATCCATTGTGGATTGTAAAGTTTAAAACATAAGCTAGCTCAACGATAATTCATCATTATTCAAGCACGTAAATTAAAGTAGAGTAAGATTTTAGGCTTCGTAATTTAATCCAAAGCAGATGTAACCATGCAAAATAAAATAAAGCAATAAACACTGGATGGTAAAACAGATAAGAACGACTAACCCTAGGGATGCATTAATCCTATCCACAATGTATGTTTATCCTGCTCCTATTAGCCAATTTTAATCCGCATAAGATGGAAGATCACATATATAACCGACAACTTCTATTTACAATTAATGGTCAGAGATTACTAGTTTTCCCTATTACATCATACGCCTCTAGGTGAAAACAAGCAACCCAAACAGATCACTAAGAATATGCTTCCTACGAATATCCTATCTCGCCTACGACTCAAGGTTTATTCGATTCATGCATTCAAGATCGATTGACAATTAATACAAGTACGCTATTAATCGGCAACTAGATATGCATCAAGATTGATCGAAATTAATACATATAAATAAGCACCAAGAATCATGAATCAATGCCTCGAAGGTAAATAGCGATAACAGAATCACAACATATAGGATCGAATCATGCAAACCCTAGATTAGAACGGAAAATTACCTAGACATAATAAACGGAATAAAATACGATTTAACCATAAAATAGAAATTATATAAATGAAACCCGACAGTTGCCTCGATGAACAATCGCTGGGCTCAATCCCAACCTCAAATAAAAACGGAAATTTGCAAAGATTGTTAGGACTTAAAACGCTCCGATCGTAGAAACTAACGGTTAACAATGCTCAACTAAACTCTAGAATGAAATTAGATGGAAGCTAAAGCTAAAATTGTAAAACCGATGAAAAACTCGTAAAAAGAGGTCTGGGAACGCAAGCGGTTAAGGGCGAGGGTGTTGCCATATATATAGCACACCCCAAACCCTAATTTTTCCTTCGCCAAGGCTCGCGACCACTCCTCGCGGTCGCTAGGTCGATCACGAGGTATGTCTCGCGCGCACAATCTTCGCCGCGGTTCGCCAAGATAGTGGCTCGCGGCCTGGCTAGCGGTCGCTAGCCATGGCCGCGAGAAATCTTACAGTGAGTTCTAGGCCTGGGGCTCTCGCGCACGAGGTCGCGGTCGCGGTCTCGCTTGTTCTCACGCTGGTTGCTTAGTTGCCAGCCTAGCGACCGCCAGGCTGGTCGCTAGAAACAGCAGCTTGTGCTTTTTGGCTCGTGCTTCGCTCCTTGCTTCGATTTTCAACATACGGACCTACACAACACCAAAAGAACACCCAAGAGCGATCTTCTGTAAATAGATAAAACATTAAGAATCGATACGTAAACGCATTATTAAATGATCTAAACTCATCTTTAAATATCAACAATAAACGGTAAAATGCGTGTTTATCGCCTCCTAAAACTGTCATCTTAATCCTACCATTCTTAACATCAATTAAAGTGTTAGTCGTGGCCATAAAGGGTCTTCCTAACAATAGTGTATGATCCCTACCATTCTCGTGCACTTCACCTATCTCTAGAACCACAAAGTCCATGGGCACAATCAACCTCCCCACACTCACAAGAATATTCTCTAGCACACCTCTAAGATAACGAATAGAACGATCAGCTAGCTGCAAACTCATGCGAGTGGGTTTCAATTCACC
The DNA here is from genome assembly GCA_036937905.1 of Salvia rosmarinus. Classification (NCBI taxonomy): domain Eukaryota; kingdom Viridiplantae; phylum Streptophyta; class Magnoliopsida; order Lamiales; family Lamiaceae; genus Salvia; species Salvia rosmarinus. The sequence goes on from CM072813.1 coordinate 20,256,214, forward strand.
TAACTCTAATTCCTTAAAAATAGAGTAAGGCATAAAATTAATTCTAGCTCCTGAATCGAGCATACCCTGCGCCTTACCATTTCCCATAGCAATAGTGATAAGGAAGTTACCCGATCGCGTTGCTCGCTGGAAGAGGTCGCCGCATGATGGAGCTTGCTACTCCGAAACCATGATAAATTCAAGTATCGATTTAATCTCTCTTCGACGAAAGCTCTTCAAGAACTTAGAATAAGCGGAACATTCCGAATCACATCCAAAGAAAGGTAAGTTCACACGCACCTGACAACATAGAGTAGAAGTCGAAAACCTGCTGGTCGAGCTTGACGCTCCTCGCGACTGTAAAGGAACCGGGGTCGATATGGATCGCCGACTTATGGAGCCGAACAACCGTTGTTCCTCGCTCAACTTCCTTCTCTCGCAATCGCCTCCTTCTCAACTTCATGTTCCTCCACGACTGGAGTTTCACTTTATTATCAACCGCTTTCCCACTACGGAGAACTCTGTAATAGCTTGTGCTTGGTACACCGATGACCTTGCCCCAGATTCACCCGGCCGCCAGATTCGATTCATAGAATTCAAATCGCCCAACCCGCCTTCAAGGCGCTTAAGGGTCGCCTGAGACTTAATGGTCGCTCTTGAGCTTCTCTTGCCAACTTGCTCTCTTGCATAAAAGCGCCAAACAACCCTCTAAGGAAGTTTTGGAGGAGCAGCTGGTCCCTGAGGAGAAGAAATCGTCAATAAATCGCGTGGAGGCGGGTAGTATCGCTATGGAGGTGGTAGTACTCGCCGTGAAGGCGGATAGTACCTTTGCCGAGGAGTTGGGTAGTACCGCCGCCGAGGTGGATAAAACCGCTGGGTCGGGCGAGTATGAAAATTCAACCCGACGCTTGTCCTCGGTTCTCGCCCTTCCAAGTCAGACCGCTCGAGGTCTCCACCGTAGGTTGTTGGGGTGGATTTCGATCAAACAGCTTGTCGTGGAGGGTATCCCCACGCAGAAAGACTTCGCACCTCCTTCAAATGTCATCTCCCATTCTCGTACAACCGCTTCATCGTGGGAAGGATCTTCACAGATAGGACACGGCTCGATTCCCGCCTTGTCTCACCAAGAGTGAGGCCTTGCCCATCTTCACCCCGAGTTCTCTCATAATGTCACCATTTGTTTCTCATATCCGAGCTCGCCCACTTCTTGATCTCCACTGCTTTGAACGAGTGGTCTTCGTCGTGAATTAGCGGCCAGAGTGTCAAAAATCTCCACCGCTTGCTCCCCGCCTTTTCGTAAATCTTTCCTCCAAAGAATCGTGTCCACCATGAACTGATAAGTATGCTGCAATCCATTATAAAATATTTACCACAAAAGTTCAGGCACAATTTGATAATGTGGACACTGCTAAAGCAGTTCTCTGAACCGGTCCAACGCTTCATGGAAGGACTCATCTGCCTCCTGTGAGAACTGCATTATTTGAAGTCTGATCTCAAGGCCTTGTGATTCGGATAGTATTTGAGCAAGAAGGTCATGCTCACGCTTTTCCAAGAGGGCGATATCCCGCCGTGAGTGAGAGATACCACGACTGCTCGCCCTTTAACGAGTAAGGAAAACACTTCCTCAGGAGTTCATCTTCACTAATGGTTAGTAACGGAATAGATTGCACAGCGGTGCCGAACTCCCGGATAAATAACAAGGCATCTTCATTGGGCATCCCATAGAACGTGGGCAGCATATTCACGTGATTGTGCTTGAGCTCATAGTTCCTCCCGGTGGGAGAGGACGATAGCTGATGCCGTGACCCCGTAGGCTGGTCTGGCAAAATCCCCCAACGTCTTAGGTGCATTATTCGGTGCTTCGGCCATGATCACAAGCTTCTCTTCGAACAGTAACGCTAGATTGTAAACGTCACGAAATCTCTCCTCAAACACACTGTCTCTTCTGTTGATATTGTCGACGAAGGGTGCTAACTTTTGTTCCAAACTTCGACGACCTAGCATAAACAACACCAAACAAAAAGATCAAACGCACTTGAGGGAGAAAAAGGGTAACCAACAAGAAAAATAAATAATACGAAAAAAACACAACGCAAATAAAAGCCTAAAGCCTTCCCCGGCAACGGCGCCAAAATTTGTTCCAACTTATATTCACCTAAATTTGCTCACAATAGAACGAGGTCATTCTAGATTAATAAGCTAACCCAAGTCGTATTCACAAGGAAGAGGGCTCTATCGATATCGCACACAATAACAGAAAGAAAAACTAAACACTCTACTCGAGGTTTGGGGCTAACGTCACTCCTTAACTATCGATTAACTAGACGAAAATAACGAAAGCAAAACAATAACATGAACAAGAACTAAACATAAAACAGCAAACATAAATGAAATTTGATTAAACCCTAACGTAATAAGATAGATTAAAAATGGAAGAATATGGATCATGGAGATTATCAATTCGAAAGGATTCCAAAGCATATAAATTACGGAAAGCAAGTAATAATGAATTGACAATTAAAGAACAACGAGAACTCACTGATTGATAAATAAAGACGATAAAACTGAAGTTGATAATCTTCCGGAGTAGAATCAATGTCGACAATCAAAAGCGTAGGAATCATCAAACATCTGAATAAAAAAATACTAAACTCTAAATCCAAAGAAAATAAATACTAAACTGTTTTTTTTGCTTCCCAAAAGAACTCTTGCGTCAAAAACCCTAGCAGCTGAACAATCTCCGATACCTCATCCGTATGAGAAAAACGCATTTATATTAAAGAAAATACGCCAACGCATGGTCGCTAGGAGGTAGCGATCGCGCCTGTGACGCTACCGGAATGCGCCCTACAAAAGCCGGCAATGGGCGCTAGTAGCGAGCGCCGCCTTCGCTACTGGAAATCTTCAAAACAGGGCCGATCGCTAGGTCCAATGTCATCGCCTCCGCTACCGTAACTTCAAGATTGTCTTGTTCTTCATTTCTTCAATTGACGCCTAATAATCCGCCAGACACTTTAATACTGCTTTCTTGATTCTCAACCCGAGACTATAAACATACAAAAACGAGAGAGAAAACAAGAAACAACGGGTGATAACAAGCAAGACAATAAAAGGGACGTACTAAAAGATGCACGAAACGCGATCAAATACAACCTAAACAGCTGACCCCCAACGTCAAAGCCAAATCCAAATACACCTATGCAATAGACCTCTACTCGAGTCTCGAGTGCACATAATCCCACGTCGCCCAGGAATATAGGAACATCATCTCACATGTGATGTCATTATTTCGGTATTTTCTCTATCTATACTTCTATAAATACTCCTTCCAGGTAAATCATCATGTACGTTACTAAGATATGTGCACACGCATTTACAAACGATATTCTTGTTCTCTCACTATCAGCTCTCATACGAAACATTCCATACATGTTCTAACTTGAGCGACGTAATATCTCTTCGAATAACCTCCTCTGGGCTTATTTTGCAGGCTCATCGCAACGCTATTCCGACGAATTGTATACAGATCATCCAATCACCTTTCGATTTGTCGTCGATAAGGTAATATTTGTTGTAGAGTTTAACCTAAATATTAATATCAGTATTAATTTGAGGATAAATCGATCTTGATCTCAAAATTTGTGGTGTGTCAAAATATAATTTGACTAAATTTTGGTAATTTAAAATATTAATTGTAATTTATGGTCTAACATTTGTGTCGAGTTGCTAAAATAACACTACCTTTTAAATGTTACAAGAATAGCCTTATATTGTGGCTCGATTTGCAAATATGATCATGTCTACGCTTTCGGTGGAAATTACGACGAGAATACCAAATCTAATGTTGATATTCGATTTATTATGTACTTGCATGGAAATATATTTTCCACTGAACATCAATTTTAATTTTGGAAAAAATCTGATCAAAATAAAGTAGAAATATTCTTCTACATAATTTATAAAATAAATCATAATATCCATGTTAATTTCGATTCTTCTACGTGATATTTTATAGTTCGAAAATGTAGCTATTTTTGCAATTTCAAATATCAGATTATTTTTGTAGCTTGACCCAAAAGTCGGGTCATAAATTGTAATTAACTATACTAGCGTGTAAAACTCGACGGGAAATACTTTACGTTGTGTTTATTGTTATTGTAAATGAAATAATCTTCATATCAGGGTAATATATTTTTAATTTGATATGTATAAGTTATATTCCATTGAATTTTAATTCGTGTGGGTGCGTGTAGGATTGAATTAGTTGGGGATAAGAGGTATTTTGTGCGCTTTATGCCTTATTTTATCAATTTGCGATGTAGCGCGAAGAGGGAAATAACAAAGCAGGCAAGGTTAAGTTCCTCGAAGTGCGCGAGCTCAGAAGCAAAGTGCGCGAGCTCAGAAGGTGCGCGCGAGCTCGAAGTAAGTGCGCGAGCTAAGTCAAGTGTTCGAACTCCTCAAGGTTGAAAGTGGAAGCGAGCTCGTAAACAAAGTCGAGTTCATGACGGAAGTTCACCGCAAGTATGGACGAGCTCGCATTCAAAGCAAGGTCGGACTCGCTAGCAACGCCTAGCCTGTAAGCGAGCCGAGCTCGGGTAAAGCGAATCATGAAGCCCGCTTACGGAAGCTAGCAAGTAGCATGGAAAGTCCGGGTTAACAACGAAGAAGAAATCACGGGACCACGACCACGCAGTGCGCGGCCACAAGAAATTGAAAAGAGACATGCTCGCCGCGCCGAGCTAATCGAAAAGAGTAAGGATCGGGGAACGAAGGCGGCCGGCAGTGCACGCCCGCACCTCCTCAAAAGCGCCGAGGTTGTTATTAAAAGGAGTTGGCAACAATCGTAGAAAATCATCAACAATTGAGGAGTTGCAGAGAATAGAGAGAAAAGAAACATCCGGAGAAAAGGAAGAGGTGAAAATTTTGGAAAGGAAGTCATCTAAGAGACGACGATCCAAGAGCTAGCACACGATTCGACAACTAAATTCTTTATCGCTCTTAAACCTTGTTATTTTGTTATGGCTGTTACTTGTTTCAATATTGTTAAACAAACCGCTATGAGCTAAATCTTTACGACTGATTGAGGAAACCCATGCTCGTGTGACGAGCCCGGCTTCACGCTTGTCTTGCTAAATCACTATTGCTTTGTTGGGATTGTTTTTATCTTACTTGTGATTGATCACCATTAGTCGATCTTAGTTTTATAATTGCCGGAAAGTTATTATAGAATGGAAAACAATAGAGCTAACGAAGAACATGATTTTAATGATTATGTGTGAATAGCATAGAATATGCATTTACTTATGTGGCAAATATGAATGAATTAGTAATGATATCCTAAGAGCAGCTCGATATAGGAATATATGGACTCGATCTATAGAATATAATCTTAGATTTGGAAAATACTAAGAATCAAAGGAGTTCATGTCATAGTGATGATGCAAAGATAATGCCGAAGCATTATTAGAAGAGAGCATGGGTGGAATTGGGAGATCAAGTCTGCTTTCACCTTGATAACGAATCTCCTCGTTGTCCGTGTCGTTGTTCACTTACTGTGTCGAAGTCGCTTAATTTCAGTTCGCTTGTGTTTTTATTCTAGTTCGCACTCAGTTCAGACATCTCCCTTACTTTGCAAAATTACAATCTACGTGATTTAAAAGTGCATTCCCCGTGGATTCGATCTCGAATACTTCCGTATTACTTGTTGATTACGCACTTCATGCACATTATTAACATCAAAATAAATCACAACAAGTTTTGGCGCCGCTGTCGGAATCGCCAATTATAAATTACGTGGACATTGCAATTTTGTGTTTTTTGTGATACTGACTCACTCGTTATTGCCATTTGTGTGAACAGGGTTCGGGATTGTAGTTTATGCGCAAGGCAAAAGCGCAAGTGACCCACCGCTAGATCCAGAGGTTGAGCGCACCTTTCGTAGAGGAAGGCGCCAAAGAACGAAGTTCGCAGAGCGCAAGCCAAGACGGCGACTGTGAGGAGAGGCACATAATGGCGAATGCCATTGTCATCGCCGATGACCGGAAAGAGGTATACGTGATTACGCTAACCCCGCATTCAACGAGCTGAACCGGAATTACAAGACCCAAGGTGCAAGCGAACCGCTCGAATCAAGCCGCTCATGTTTCGATGCTCCAAACAAGTGGGGCAATTTAGTGGTCAAGCCACTGAGGATCCACATCTCCACCTTCGGTCGCCTCGGAGGTCGCCGACTCATTTAAGTTATCGTGTTCCAACCAAGAGCCGAGACTTCGGTTATTCCCTTTTCGCCACGAGATCGCAAAGCATGGTCGAACGGCCTTCCATCAAATTCTATCACCTCATGGAACGAGCTCGCGAAATTTTTTGATGAAGTACTTCCGCCCACCAAGAACGCAAGATTTCGAACGACATCATGTCATTTCAGCAGTAATGACGAAGAGTCGGTGCGTAAGCTTGGGAGCGATATAAGGAAATGCTACGAAATGCCCTCATCACGGCATTCCGCATCCGATTCAACCGGAGACCTTCTACAATGGTCTAAATGCGCCAACACGCTTGGTGCTTGATGCCTCCGCAAATGGAGCTATTCTTTCGGGTTATACAACGAAGCATACGAGATCTTGGAAAGAATCGCAGATAACAATTGCCAATGGTCAAATTCTCGTGCACCAATAGGAAAGAAATCGTCACCGGTGTTTTGAGGTTGATGCTCGACGGCATTAACAGCCCTGTAGCATCCATGAGTAACATGCTAAAAGGATCAAGTACCTAATCCACCGTGCAACCGACGAGTAGTCCAAAGGGTCGCACCCACCATGCAAGTAAACGAGGTGTCGTATGATATTGTGGAGGGCATACCTTCGAGAGTCGCTCGTCAAACCCAAATCAATCATATCCGGGAAACCAGAATGGCCAAAGGAATAATCCTTACTCACAATCATATAATCCGGGGTGGAGACAACATCCTAATTTCTCATGGGGAGGCCAAGGGTCCGAATCAAACAGTGGTGGAAATTTTGAGAAAACCACATATCCATAAAATTTCCAACCAAAGCAGCAACAAGCTGATAAACGCATATTTTACACGTTTATTGTTGATATTTAAAGATGAGTTTAGATCATTTAATGTGCGTTTATGTATCGATTCTTAATGTTTTATCTATTTCTAGAAGATATCGCTTGGGTGTTCCTTCGACGCTTTGTAGGTTTATATGTTGATAATCAAGCAAGGAACGAAGACGAGCCAATACCACGCTCGCCCAGCCTCCCAATGACCAACCTAGCGGTCGCTAGGATGGCCGCTAGGCAACCCCGCGAGAACCCAACGAGACCGTGACCGCGATCTCGTGCTCATGAGCGAAGCCCGCCACGAGAAAGTTATCGACGATTTCGCGACCGCTGTTAGCGACCGCTAGCTAGGTCGCGAGGTAACCATGCGAGCGCAAGGAGGAAGACGAGCGAGAAGAGCGCATGGAGATACCTCATGTCGTCGATAGCGAGATCGCGATCGCGAGACGCGCTGGCAGATGAGAAATTAGGTTTCCACCCTTTTCTATAAACAGGCAAGCCCCACCGCGCCTCTCGCACCCCATACGACCCCGCAGTGCTTTTTATTCAGTTTTTCCTCGCTTTTGTCTTTCTTTAGCTTCCGCTTAGTTCTAGATTTAATTCGCATTGTTCTAGTTTAGTTCTTCATTCGCTATCGATCGGAACGCTTTGTTCGATCGCTTCCGTTGTTTTTCCGCTCTTTCGTTTGGGATCGATTCAAGACCAACCATTGTTCATCCAACGCTCATCACGGTTTTATATATTTAATTTCCGCTTTTATGGTTAAATCGTATTTTATTCCGCTTATTATGCCTAGCTAAATTTCTGCTCTAATCCTAGGGTTTGCATGATTCGATCCTATATGTTGTGATTCCTCGCTATTGTTATTTACCTTCCGTGCATTGATTCATGATTCATGGTGCTTATTTATATGTGTTGATTTCGATCAATCTTGATGCATATCTAGTTGCTTGTTAACGACGAATCGTATTAATTGTCAATCGATCTTGAATGCATGATACTAATAAGCCTTCGAGTCGAATCGAGATAGGACATTCAGAGAAGCATATTCTTAGTGATCCATTTGAAGTTGCTTATTTTCCTCTAGAGACGAATCGTGATAGGGAAAATTAGTAATCATCGCCGCAATTATCGTGAATCAAGTTGTTGGTTATATATGTGATCTTCCATCTTGTGCGGATTAAAACGGTTAATAATAAGCGGGATAAACATCGTTGTGGATAGGATTGGTGCATCCCTAGGGTTAGTCTTTCTTCATAGTTATCTTTTGAGATTTTATTGCTTTATTTTATTTCTCGTGGTTATCTTTGCTTTGATTAAATTTCAAGCCCCAAAACCTCTCATCCTTTATCCGTGTCAATAATGATGAATTATAGTCGAGCTAGCTTCTATGTTTTCGTGATACAATCCATGTGGATACGATATCGCTTACCTTATACTTACACCTTTTCGTGCTAGAAAATTGAGCGATCAAATTTTGGCGCCGCTGTCGGGATTGTTAAGATTTCATAGGAATAATTGACGATTTGATTTATTAATTCAAGTTATATATATTATTATTTATTTTGTCAAGCTAAATTTCTCTTTTCTAGTGGTTTATGCGCACAAGATCTCGTGGACCTCCTCAAGTATTATTAGATCCCGAGATCGAAAGCTCTCAAAGGAGAAGAGGACGAGAAGAGACGGCCGCAATGGCAGCCAATCCACGTAACGGGGCATTCCTCCCGAGCAAGCCGACGCATGCTAGCCGACTTTGCGCAGATGCGTCGATGGCGAATATGGGAATCATTTTCCCGCCCCGAGGAAAGACCTCTCAATCACATGTACCGACCTCCCACGAATCAGCTCCAAGGAGGCGGTTGGGGCCCGCACGAGATGCAAACAATTTTGAGCTAAAATCGCCCCGATCGTATGGTCCAAGGAGAGAAGCAGTTTGGGGAGGAGTCACTAAGACCGAATGCACATCTCGAGACTTTTTCAATATTTGTGACACCATCAAGCGTAACGGGTGCCACAAGACACGATCTGGATGCGATGTTCGGTTTCTCACCTGACCAGCGAAAGATTGGTTCAAGAGTTTGACCGAATCGCATCGACAATTGGGGAAACTTTGAGAAGTTTTTTCAAATACTTTCCACGGTGAAAGCGCAGAAGATCATCGCCGAAATCTCTCATTTTTGCTAAAACCACGATTTAATCGCTATTCGAGGCATGGGAGAGATTCAGAGGTCTATTGAGACGATGTCCACAACATGGGTTCTCCTAGGAGCAACAGATCACACAGCTTCTACGGTGGACCGATACGGCGCATTTATGAGCATGGTAGATGTGTCGCAGTGGGGCTGTTTATTGAACCGACAAGTAGACGAGACGAGCCGTATTTTAGAAGAGATGACTGCCAACGGCTATCAATGGCCAACGGAGAGAACACCAGTGTTCAAAGCAGCTGCTGTTGAGAGTGATTCAAAATATGACGATCTCATGAAGAAGTTCACTCTTTTGAAGAGTCGATTGAGACAGAACGCCACCACATCAATCGTAGGAATCATGGGGAAATCGCATACAATTCAACAATAGGAATCATCCAAATTTCTCATACGCCAACCCCGATAATTTCCAACAACCTCCAAAGCAGGCTTCACTGTGCAAAATGGTGTGATTCAAGAGCCGAAGAAGCCAAATTTAGAAGAGTTGATGCAGCAGTTGGTTGTGAGCAACCAACAAATGACGACGAATCGACCATGGCCGCACGCAGTAATTGCTCATAAATACTACATCGCCGGAGGATAACACGCTTGAATCCATCAGAGCAGCCATGGGCAAACACATGAAGATAATGGAGAACCAATCGACAGATAGCAACCAGAACGCACACCAAGACGGGCCACTTTCTGAGCAATACGGAGGTGAAGCCGAAAAATCAGTGTTTCGCCATCCAGACGAGGAGTGGACGAGCCTACCCGAGCCCTGCCAAGGAAGAAGAGCATGAAAGCACACTGGAGCAGAAACTCGCGACCGAGCTCGCGATCGCGAGCCCGACCGCTGGTGAGTCCGTAGTTATCTCTCGAACACGACCGAAGCGGCAGGCCACAAGACCCGACCATGAGCCATCGAGCGCGCGCGCGAGCTGTTCGTGAGTGACCCAGCCGCATGCCACCCATGAGCAATCGTGCAGAAAGCAGTCGCCGAGAATCATCACATGAGTCAGGCCGCAAGCTCGCACGCCAAGAAGGAGTCCAGCACCAACAGATACCTCATGAGCCTTCCCAATGGTCGCGAGGTCGACCGCGAGGTGCCCCTGCATAAATCATCGCACATACTCCTCCGGTCCTGTTTTGAGTCGACTTGTCAAGTCGAAATATGACGAGGAGTTTGCTCGCTTTAAAGAGATTTTTCAAAAGTTGAGATAAATCGCTTCTCTTGAAGTCACGCGAAACATGTCGGGATACATGAAATTTTAAAAGACGCGCTTGTAAGCAAGAAGAAACTGGGAAATTTGAGAAAATTACCCTATCCCAAGAATGCAAGGTCGCCTTGCAAAGAAGCTCCATCCAAGCGTAGGCGATCCGGCAGCTTTACGTTAGAGTGCGAGATCGCACGAGCGCACTTTTCCAAATGTTTTGTGCGACTTGGGGCGAGCATCAATCGATGCCATTGAACGATTCAACCGCTACACCTAGGAAAGATGAAGCCGACGAAGATTTCATCGATGATGGCCGACCGGTCACCATATAGGGTGCTTAAACGGTATCGGTTATCGGTTAAGCAACCGAAACCAAAAAGGTTATCGGTTAACCGATAACCCGATTTTTCGGTTTCGATTCGTATCGGCCCATGCAAGTGAATTTCGGTTATCGGTATAACCGATTAACCGAGTTATACCCGACAACCAAATTAATTAATTAATTAATTTATTTATTTATTTATTTAATTATTAGGTAAAATTATTTAATTTAATATTATAATTTCTGTAATATTTGAAATAATCTCGTTATTTCGGTTATTTTCGTTAATTCGTTATTTTCGGTTATTTTCGTTAATTTTGTAATTTTATTTTTTTTTATTTTTTTAAATTTAATTTAATTTCGTTATCGATAACCGAATCGACTAACCGAATCGGTTAATCGGTTAACCGATTAACCGATTGGTATCGGTTCGATTATCTATTTTAGGTTAATCGGTTTGGTTATCGAATTTCGTTTCGATTAATCAAACCAACCGATTCTCACCCCTAGTCACATATCCAAAAGGTATCGTCAAGACGTGTTGGTAAGAATTGGGATTTTGTTTTTCCCGCCGACTTTGTTATTTTAGATATTCCGAATTCAAACAACAACCACTAATCTTAGGTAGACCTTTTCTATGGCGGTCGTGCGTTGATTGATGTGGTAGAGCGCAATCTCACGCTTCGTGTTAACGACGAGGAGCTCAAGATTTCCATATATGACGCCATCAAGCAACACGACGGTGGAAAGCCTAAGATTGCTGCTCGATCACGACTGCTGCTGCCGCACACGCCTCGTGATTTAGAGGGTACTCGATCGATCGGAGGTCGTCGAGAAGGAAGAAGTGGACCTGCATGGAACTCCGAGTGTATCGTTAAAGTTTAGTGGCCACTTCCATAGTCGGTGGTGGTCACCCGTGAATGCTAAGTTTAGGAGGGTCCACAAGTTGGGAAAGATGTCATTGCCACAAAAACGCCGGATTGAAAAAGGTTAGTAATGGTCTAGCTAAAGACGCAATTAAGCACTTGTTGGGAGGTAACCCAACGCTTTCTTTGTTTTGTTTTCGTGTTTTGTCGTGTCTTCGCTTGTGTTGCTTTTTGTCGTGTTTCGCTTTTCTTTTCGTTGTTGTGTCGGTCGATCAACGAGTTTAAGCGAAGTGTTTTAATCCATGTGGCCAATGACGATAGAATTTTTTTTGTGAAATTTAATGATAGTACACATGATATATTAGAAAATGACGCATGAACGACTTGAGATTGCTTAAACTTGTTGTTTTTCACCAATTGCTTAACCCGTGAGACTTGAGCTTCACTGTATAAACATCTTAATACGCTTTTAATTGTGTGATATCGCATGTGATTATCTTCTAGAACTTGCCGTTTTTTCGTGTCGAGACCGCAATATGTGTTTCGAATTTGGAAAGGATAAAAGGCCATCTTTGTTAACCACATATTTTCCCAAACACTAGCCTAATGATATATACCGCTTGTCGCCTTCTTTGAGCCTTTATTAGACTTTATTCTTTCGATTAACCGGATGATAGGAGCGAGGATGGATATGGGAATCAAATGGGAGAAACATTTGTTTTATGCTAAGTGGTGATACAAGATAAAGGATGGTACCCGTGTGAAAAGGAATAAACCCTATAAGCTCTATTACAAAGCCAAGAAAAGTAAAAGTGAAAAGAAAAATTTTGTGTATAGTATGAGCATAAAGGAAGTCAATTGTCATAGTATATGGTACCTTGAGTTGCATAAATGTGAAATAGCATGTTGAAAGGAAAGGAAATGGACAAAGTCCATATGAGTCGATTGTTTAGATGAAAGTGCTTGAGTTTACTTGAGTCACTTAGCCATATATTATCCTACCTTAACCAATGTGCCTACATTATAACCTATCAAAAGACTTCTTTGATCCTTATTTGAACACATTTGACGCGGTGGAGATGTTAGAGAAATGGCAAGCCTATGGTAAGATATTGCATTGCATTGATCTATGAGTGTATACACGTCCTTAATTTCTTTATGAGTTTGAGTGTATCCTCTATATTCTACACACATGCCTTTTTGAGGGTTGAAATAAATGAGTTTTTGCTTTCAATCGTTGTTTGTGTTGAAGTGACTAATGTCGTCATGTGTGCTAGTATTTTCGAGAGTTGAAGTATTTTTCCGAGGCTTGAGTGTGTTTATCACCTTTGCTATGCTCGTTGATCCTTCGTTGTGTCTTTCTTTTTGTTTTGTTTGAGGACAAACAATGATTTAAGTTTGGGGGGTTTGATAAACGCATATTTTACACGTTTATTGTTGATATTTAAAGATGAGTTTAGATCATTTAATGTGCGTTTATGTATCGATTCTTAATGTTTTATCTATTTCTAGAAGATACTGCTCTTGGGTGTTCCTTCGACGTTTTGTAAGTTTATATGTTGATAATCAAGCAAGGAACGAAGACGAGCCAATACCACGTTACGCCCGGCCTCAATGACCAACCCAGCGGTCGCTAGGATGGCCGCCAGCAACCCGCGAGAACCCAACGAGACCGCGATCGCGATCTCGTGTCGCGAGCGAAGCCACGCGAAAGCTCATCGACGATTTTCGCGACCGTTGCTAGCGACCGCCAGCTGTGTCACGAGGTAACCATGCGAGCGCAAGGAGGGAGCACGAGCGAGAAGAGCGCGCTGGAGATACCTCGCGGTCGAGCTAGCGATCATGAAGCAGCGATCGCGAGACGGCGCGGCAGATGAGAAATTGGGGTTTCCACCATTTTCTATAATAGGCAAGCCTCACCGCGCCTCTCGCACCCCATACACGACCCCGCAGTGCTTTTATTCGGTTTTTCCTCGCTTTTGTCTTTCTTTAGCTTCCGCTTAGTTCTAGATTTAATTCGTGCATTGTTCTAGTTTAGTTCTTCATTCGCTATCGATCGGAACGCTTTGTCCGATCGCTTTCGTTGTTTTTCCGTTCTTTCGCTTGGGATTCGATTCAAGACCAACCATTGTTCATCCAACGCTCATCACGGGTTTTATATATTTAATTTCCGCTTTTATGGTTAAATCGTATTTTATTCCGTTTATTATGCCTAGCAATATTTCGCTCTAATCCTAGGGTTTGCATGATTCGATCCTATATGTTGTGATTCTCGCTATTGTTATTTACCTTCCGTGCATTGATTCATGATTCATGGTGCTTATTTATATGTGTTGATTTCGATCAATCTTGATGCATATCTAGTTGCCGGTTAACGACGAATCAGATTAATTGTCAATCGATCTTGAATGCATGATACGAATAAGCCTCGAGTCGAATCGAGATAGGACATTCGTAGGAAGCATATTCTTAGTGATCCATTTGAAGTTGCTTATTTTCCTCTAGAGACGTAACTGTGATAGGGAAAATTAGTAATCTACTGCCGCAATTATCGTAACTGAAGTTGTTGGTTATATATGTGATCTTCCATCTTGTCTAGATTAAAACGGTTAATAATAAGCAGGATAAACATCGTTGTGGATAGGATTGGTGCATCCCTAGGGTTAGTCTTTCTTCATAGTTATCTTTTGAGATTTTATTGCTTTATTTTATTTCTGCGTGGTTATCTTTGTTTTGGATTAAATTCTGAAGCCCCAAAACCTCTCATCCTTTATCTGTGCTTGAATAATGATGAATTATCGTTGAGCTAGCTTCTATGTTTTCGTGATACAATCCATGTGGATACGATACTCTGCTTACCTTATACTTACACATTTTCATGCTAGAAAAGTGAGCGATCAAATTTTGGCCCCACAACCCAAGACTATTGAAACCTTGATGAAGGAGTACATGGCCAAGATAGATGTTGTAATCCAAGGGCAATCCACTTCGCTGCGGAATTTGGAAGTCCAGATCGGACAATTAGCCAATGAGATTAAAAACCGACCTCTTGGAAATCTGCCAAGTGACACGGAGAATCCACGAAAAGATAAAGAACAGGTCAAGGCTGTCACTTTACGAAGTGGAAAGCAGATGCAGGAACCAGAGCTGCTGAACCAAGAAGAGAAGGCTGAGTCCTCAACAAGTAACAACCAGGTCTCAACCACGGAAACTCCGAAGCAGCCTCACAATGCCGAGGTGCCTGCAGCAGCAAATCTTTTACCGAACCTTACGGACGAAGTGGTGTATCGGCCACCACCTCCTTTTCCATAAAGGTTGAAGAAGAAGCAGCAGGATACCCAGTTTCGAAGATTCCTCGATGTTCTGAAGCAATTACATATCAACATCCCTTTGGTAGAGGCGTTGGAACAAATGCCGAACTACGTGAAGTTCTCAAGGACATCCCGACTAAGAAGAGACGGTTGGGCGAGTTCAAAGCGTGGCATCGATCGAAAGTAGTAGTACGATGCTAAAGAGCAAGCTCCTCCGGTTGAAAGATCCAGGAGCTTTACAATTCCATGCTCGATTGGAGGGACGCGACGCCGGTCGTCGTTATGTGATCTCGAGCCGCATAAATTTGATGCCGCCTCAATATTTAAAAGCTCGGGATAGGAGAAGTGAGGCCCACAACGGTGACCTTGCAATTGGTGGACCGATCTATGGCTCATCCCGAGGGAAAAATCGATGATGTATTAGTAAAAGTGGACACGTTCATCTTTCCTTAGGACTTCATTATTTTGGATTATGAAGCAGATCACGAGGTGCCAATCATTTTGGGACGTCCTTTTCTGGTAACTGGAAGAACTCTAATTGATTTTCAAAAGGGCGAGCTCACCATGAGGGTGAATGATCAAAAGGTTACCTTCAATGTTTTCAATGCTATGAAGTATCCGGATGAAGTGGAGGAATGCTCGGTAATCCGAGTCCTGGAGCAGGTCGTCGCGGACACAATACAGGATCGCACCTCGCAGTTCGGAGTTAATGATGAAGCCTATGCCGAACTCGTGGAGTTGGAGAAAGGCGAGGAGTTGTGTCAGCATCTCTCCGAAGGAAAATGTCCAGTTTCACTTCGGCCCGGCCGAACTCCGGAGTCGCTGGTGCTCGCTGATCGGGTAACTCAGGCACCCAAACCATCAATCGACGAACCTCCAGTGTTAATCCTAAAGACTTTGCCGAACCATCTCAAATATGCATATTCGGGCGAGGAGGAAACCTCCCAAGAATTATCTCGCTATTCTCAAGCCCGACCTGAAGAAGCTTTGCTATGTGTATTGCGAAAATACAAGCGAGCTATCGATGGTCCATTGGTGATATATGAGGATCAGCCCGTCCCCTGCATGCATAAAATATTGTCGAAGATTGCCACAAGACTTCCATAGAGCATCGCCGACGCCTCAATCCAAATATGAAAGAGGTAATCAAGAAAGAAGTTATCAAATGGTCGGACGCCGGAATCATATATCCAATTCGGATAGCTCTTGGGTGAGCCCAGTTCAATGTGTTCCTAAAAGGGCGAGTCACGGTGGTTTCAAACGATCGGCGAATTGATCCCAATGCGGGTGATAACGGATGGCATGTCCGTGTTGACTACAAAAGCTAAACACAAAGAACCGTGAAGGATCATTTCCTCTACCATTCATGGATCAGATGCTGGATAAACTAGCCGGTAAGGAGTTCTTCTGCTTCCTCGATGGTTATTCTAGTTATCACCAAATTGCCATTGCACCCAATGATCAACACAAAACCACCTTCACTTGTCCTTATGGCACTTTCGCATTTAGAAGAATGCCATTTGGGCTCTGTAACGCCCCTGCAACATTCCAGCGTTGCATGATGGCCATATTCTCGGATATGGTGGAGACGTCAGTAGAAATCTTCATGGATGACTTCTCCATCTTCGGAGACACCTATGGGTTATGCCTATGTAATTTGGGGAAAGTTCTGGAACGTTGCGAAGCAACCCACTTGGTATTAAACTGGGAAAAGTACCACTTCATGGTGCAAGAGGGCATCGTTTTAGGTCACCACATATCCAAAGAAGGGATCGAAGTGGACAAAGCAAAGATCGAAGTGATAGACAAACTTCCACCTCCCACTACGGTAAAAGGTGTGCGAAGCTTTTTGGGACATGCAGGCTTCTACAGAAGGTTTATAAAGGATTTCTCAAAGATCGCTAAGCCCCTATGTGCCTTGCTGGAGCAAAATCGCCAGTTCGACTTCACTCCTGAGTGTTCTAAGGCATTCGAAGTCTTGAAACGAGCTCTTGTAATAGCCCCAGTAATTGTTGGACCGAATTGGACATCGCCTTTCGAGGTGATGTGTGATGCAAGTGATTTTCTTTGTAGGGGCCGTCGGGCCATCTGAGGCGTAAGATATTCCACTCGATCTACTATGCAAGTAAGACCCGTGGAAGCCCGGATAAATTATACCACGACAAAAAGGAGTCGCTTGCGTGGTATTTTCCCGTGAAAAGTTTGAGCCTACCTCGTAGGAGCAAAAGTGATAATCTACACGCATCATGCAGCCTATCGTGTATCTTGTCGCAAGAAAGATGCGAAGCCACGACATTGGTGGATCTTGCTCGCAAGAATTTGATCCGAAATAAGAGAGAGTGAAGGAAAGTAAAATCAAGTAGCGGATCATTTGTCTCGATTACCAGCATCTGAAGGAGATACAACTCAAGCCCAGATTCAGGACATGTTCCCGGATGAGCAACTAATGAGCATGCATCATAGTAGTACGCCATGGTATGCAGATTTTGTCAATTTTCTGGTATGTGGAATGCTACACCGAGTTCTCATCCCATCAAAAGAAAAGATTCTTTGTCAAGTCAAACATTACTCGGGACGAGCCCTTCTTATATAAGCTACTGTGGTCGATGGATTAATGAGGCGTCGTGTTCCGCATGAAGAAGTGGAATCAATTCGACGGTGCCATGCCACTCCATATGGTGGTCATTTTGAGGGGCAAAGAACGGCAGCTAAGGTGCTTCAGTCAGGTTATTTTTGGCCGACCTTGTTTAAGGATGCACATGCTTTTGTGCAAAGATGTGATCGATGTCAGCGAGTTGGAAACATATCCTCTCGGAATGAGATGCCAATGAATTTCATTTTGGAAATTGAACTCTTCGATGTGTGGGGCCTCGACTTCATGGGTCCTTTTCCACCCTCATTCGGAAACCTCTACATATTGGTGGCGGTTGATTATGTGTCCAAATGGGTGGAAGCCGTAGCAAGTACCACGAATGATGCAAAAGTGGTGATCAAGTTCTTGCAAAAGAACATTTTCACACGGTTTGGTACTCCTCGTGCGATCATTAGTGACGAGGGCACACACTTTGTCAACAAGGCAGTAAGTTCTGTACTAGCGAAATACAATGTTCGCCATAAGATCGCCACAGCATACCATCTACAGACAAATGGTCAAGCGGAGCTCTCCAACAGAGAGATAAAGGGTATATTAGAAAAGGTGGTGAATCCGGGGCGTAAGGATTGGTCCACGCGACTGGATGATGCAGTATGGGCTTACAAAACAGCTTTCAAAACACCATTGGGGATGTCACCCTATCGCTTGGTATATGGAAAAGCTTGTCATCTCCCACTGGAGCTGGAGCACCGAGCCTATTGGGCAATTAAGAAACTAAACTTTGATCATCCAGCTGCTGGAGAAGCTCGACTGTTGCAGCTAAGTGAGATGGATGAGTTCCATTGGTTCGCCTATGAGAATGCTAAGTTGTACAAAGAGAGAACTAAAAGATGGCATGATAACAACATCTTGCGCCGGGAGTTCTTACCGGGTCAGCAGGTGTTACTGTTCAACTCCAGGTTGAGGTTATTCCCTGGTAAACTAAAATCAAGATGGTCGGGGCCTTTACAATTCTTCATGTAGCACCCCATGGTGCTATAACGCTTCAAGAAGGAAAGTCGGGTCGTGAGTTCCGTGTCAATGGGCGTGTCAAGCATTATGGGGGCGAGGTCGTTCATGAAGACCTCGACCACTTTGAAAGACGCCTGACCTCGGGTACCATGGGTCGCCATGGCGATCAGGCGCCTAGCGACCTGATTGTACATATTTGTTTATTCCCTGTTTCCTTGTTTGTTTTGGGTTTTAAATAAATTGCTATAACTTGATTAATGTGAACTAGGTTGTTTTGGTAAATTAATATGCTGGAGTTTGGATTGCAGGCATGGTACAAGAGATATTCTGAGCACCGTGATAATATGTGCTCCAAAAGAGGATTTGCGCAGTAGATAAAGGGAAATTTTAGCGGGAATAGTGGTCGAAAGCTGGAATTAATTCTTCACTAATTGGGTTAAAAAGTCGTTCCATATTCTTCACTTATATCCCACAACTACCCAACTTCCCTTTGCTCTTCCTTTGCTGCTGCGTTGCTCTTACTACCCACGTCTGTCTTCCAAAATCCTCATAGCGATCTCACCTCTATCAATTCTCTCTCCGAAAATTTTCTTGCAACCATGGTCAATCTCCGAAGCAGAGTCAGGAAGTTCGTGAAGGTTCCAAATAATGATCCAAGCACGCCCCTCATCATATCGGACGAAGAATTATCACCAGCAGCCTCCCCTGAATCGTCACCGGTTATTTCGCCGTCCCCTAAATCTTCGCCGGACACTGCACCTGCCTCATCAAAAAGGAAGGTTAGCCAGAGGGAGAAGGGAAAAACTAAGGTTGCGTAAGAGATCGAACTCGAGGTCGCTCGCCAAGAAAGCAAGGGTAGATAAACCTCAAAATCTAAGGCCATTCAACTGCTCGTAACATTCCTAAGTTCCGCGCCAGGTTTGAACGATTTCATTGTCTCAAATCAAGAACATTGTGGATGGAGAAGGGTTTCAGGCAGAATAAGGAAACTCCTATGTTCATCGTGGAGCTGACTTCTCTAAATGGATGGGCCGAGTTCACGGCGATTCCGCCGCCACCGATTACGCCCCTGGTGAAAGAATTTTATGCTAATATCACTCCTCTGGCGGACAAGGATGGATTATCAGCCGTGGTCAAGAGTAAGCCGGTCATCCTATCTCCTGAAACAATCAATGAGGTGTATAATCTGGATAACGCCGTGGATGATGAGTATTCGGCAATGCTAAGAAAGCCCTCGGGTGATGATCTCGATGACGCATTAAGGCTACTGACGGTAGAAGGAACACAATGGGTTGTATCTCCGCAAGGACGTCGATCCATTAAGGCGTCGGCGTTAAAATTCGAAGCCCATGCGTGGCTCCATTTCATTAAGAGCCGCATCCTGCCCACTACCTATGACTCTTCAGTGTCTGAGGAACGGATGTTGCTCCTGCTGTGCATCTTCACGGGGAGATCGGTTAATGTAGGCGCGCTAATTTGGCGTGAGGTGGAAGCATGCCAGAAGAAGAAGAATGGAAGGTTATTTTTCCCTTCCCTGATATCCCAGCTATGCATAAGGGCCGGAGTCCCCTATGATGATAATGAAGACCGCCCAACGGAGAAAGCTTTCATAGACATCAAGGCCCTGACGCATCGTCATGTTCAGGGCCCTGACGACTTCTCACTGCCCACCGCAACTGCCGCTCCTGCTGGACCATCTGCTCCAGTGCAAGAACCTGCTTATCCAACAATGACAGACATGCTGAAATGTCTATTGGTGCAAGTCAAAATCCTTATGCTGCGTTCAGCTGCTTGCGAAGACGACATCAAACGATTCTGGGTGTACTGCCGCAACAGGGACCGTGCAATAAGGGATTTCTTGGGATCGTCGTCTTCTGGACAGATGCCCGCCTTTCCGGACTTCCCAAAATGGTTTTTCACTCCATGGCCAAATCCTGCAGACCTTGATGAGGATTTCAAAGCGTACCAGGAGAAGCAGGCGAGTTCGGCACAAACCCAAGCCGCAAAAGAAGCTGGCCCTAGTGGAGCTCGGTCAAATGAGCCCGCATCTGCTGCCGCCGCTGATGAAGAAGTCCCCCCTGCGACAACTTCACTGCTTCCTCGCCTCCCATCGCCTCAGTCATCCCGATGCGTAGGCTAGGGGCGTATCTCTCGACTCAATCCTTTGTTTTTGTTTTTGTTTTTGTTTTCGTTGGTTTTTATCTTTTTGTTTGTTTGTTGTTTGTGTTGTGCGTCCTTGTTGTGCCTGTTGTGATGTTTATAATGACAGCTAAGAGTGATGCCTGGTTGGCAAAGGAATTGCTTAATGATGATTATTTCTTATTTTGTTTTGAAAAATGGAAATCGTTCTTCTAACTCGTTGTTTATCTAAGTTTGATCCTTATTTTTGTAAGGGAGTACCTCGATGATTTGGGTATTTGCATATTAGCTTTTATAAGAGTTAACCAAAGGCATAGGTAATCCTCGGTTGACCTACATTCTTGTATGAGTGTCTATCTTCCATTTTGGTTGAAGTTCCCTGAACAATTTACATGAGTATGTTAATATGGATAGGACGTAGGCCATTTTGAATCGCTTGTGCCTTTCTTAGCCTCACCAGATATCATGAATTCCCTAGAGTCCCTTTTGAGCTTTACTTTTTTTTGAACAACCATTTAAAATTCCCTGCACCCTCACATATATGTATCCATGATTCCCTCGACCTCGGGCATAATTACTTAGAGTTCAGCTTATCACCGTATCTTACAATGTAGTCCATCTCCCTATTTTTGTCATAATGTTCCAACATTGGGGACAATGTTGAGTTTTAAGTTTGGGGGTGGAGAGGTAACCTCTTAAGGATAAGGGACAATAATAGCGTTTCTTCTAAATGAAAAAAAAAAATTGGGGAAAGAGTGCTGAGGCTATTGTATATGAAGCAGAAAAGGAATTAACCAAAAAAAAAAGGAACAGTCTCCTATAGGAAAGAAGAAGGGTAGTTATAAAGCATGTTGAAAAGAGAATGAGTAAGGATGCCCGGGTGTTTGCGAGCTACATTATCCCAAATAATCCTACCGACACCCAAGCCCAACGCTATAAGCTTTATAAAGACCTACTGATTCATTATTGATATTACTCATGTTAAGCAGAGAGGGGGATGACTAAATTGAATTTGTGGAGACCTGTGTGCACTTGATAATCAAAATATGGTCATTTTTCAGGAGAACCGAAGCATGGGAAGATTCATGTAAAGGCTAATGTGCTAAGTACCTGTTAATAATTGTAGCGTGATATCCTTGCAATATGAGGTGATTAATTAGATTTACAACGAGAAGGAATGAATGATTCTTGTGTTTTGAAAAATTTTGGCTGAAAGCAGTATTCTTAGTTGATTAAGCCATCACCTCAGTTGTTGTTATGAGCATCTGTCTTTGTTCTGTTTGTTTTTGTGTGTCTTATAGCAGAGCATCACTCGAGGACGAGTAATGAACTAAGTTTGGGGGTGTGATAATTCTTGTAAAAGAGTTATTATAGGGCCTTTCTAATGATAAAAGCCTCGGTTGTTGTATGTTCTGCTCGCCTGTTTGTCCTTGTCTTGCATGTGTTTGTCTTGTTTTCATGAGGGTGCGTGTAGGATTGAGTCAGTTGGGGATAAGAGGTATTTTGTGCGTTTTATGCCTTATTTTATCAATTTGCAGTATGTAGCAGGAAGAGGGAAATAACAGGCGAGGCAAGATTAAGTTCCTCAAAGTGTGCGAGCTCGTAAGCGAAGTGCGCGAGCTCGTAAGTAAAGTGCGTGAGCTCGGAAGCGAAGTGTTCAAACTCCTCAGCAAGGTTGAAAGTGGAAGCGAGCTCGTAAACGAAGTCGAGTTCATGACTGAAGTTCAGCCCGCAAGTATGGATGAGCTCGCATTCAGAAAGCAAGGTCGGACTCGCTAGCAACGTCTAGCCCGTAAGCAGAGCCGAGCTCGGGGTAAAGCGAAATCATGAAGCCGTGCTTACGGGAAGCTAGCGAAGTAGCATGGAAAGTCTGGGTTAACAACGAAGAAGAAATCAGCGGGACCACGGCCACGTAGCAGGCGGCTACAGCAGCTGAAAAGAGACATGTGTTCGCCTCGCCGCCGAGCTAATCGAAAAGAGTAAGGATCAGGAACGAGGCTGGCGGTGCACGCCCGCACCTCTGAAAAAGCGCCTGAGGTTGTTATTAAAAGGGAGTTGGCAACAATCAGAGAAAATCATCAACAATTGAGGAGTTGCAGAGAATAGAGAGAAAAAGAAACATCTGGAGAAAAGGAAGAGGGTGAAAATTCTTGGAAAGGAAGTCATCGGAAGAGACGACGATCCAAGAGCTAGCACACGATTCCGACAACTAAATTCTTTATCAGTTCTTTAAACCTTGTTATTTTGTTATGGCTGTTACTTGTTTCAATATTGTTAAACAGCTCGCTATGAGCTAAATCTTTATGACTTGATTTCTTGAGGAAACCCATGCTCGTGTGACGAGCTCAGTTCTACGCTTGTCTTGCTAAATCACTATTGCTTTGTTGGGATTGTTTTTATCTTACTTGTGATTGATCACCATTAGTCAGATCTTAGTTTTATAATTGCTGGAAAGTTATTATAGAATGGAAAACAATAGAGCGACGTAAGAACATGATTTTAATGATTATGTGTGTGAATAGCATAGGAATATGCATTTACTTTGCGTGGCAAATATGAATGAATTAGTAATGATATCCTAAGAGCAGTTCGATATAGGAATATATGGACTGGATCTATAGAATATAATCTTAGATTTGGAAAAATACTAAGAATCAAAGGAGTTCATGTCATAGTGATGATGCAAAGATAATGCTGTAGCATTATTAGAAGAGAGCATGGGTGGAATTGGGAGATCAAGTCTGTTTCTCTACCTTGATAACAGTAATCTCCTCGTTGTCTGTGTCGTTGTTCACTTCGCTGTGTCGAAGTCGCTTTAATTTCAGTTCGCTTGTGTTTTTATTCTAGTTCGTACCAGTTCGTACATCTCCCCTTACTTTGCAAAATTACAATCTACGTGATTTAAAAGTGCATTCCCTGTGGATTCGATCTCGGAATACTTCCGTGTATTACTTGTTGATTACGTGCACTTGCGTACATTATTCACATCAAAATAAATCACAACAATATAAATAACAATAGATTACAAAATGAAGAACATGTCTAGCATATCCATACCCGCACTCGTCCCAAATTTGATTAACTATCTGAAACTATTTATTAAAAAAATATAAATTGATTCCAAAAATTGGTCATCATCTCAATAAAATACTAAATGTTACTATTTATTTCAAAACTTTTTTTATTAATTGTGAAGTCTTATGATAAATTGATGTGAGATTAAAAAGTTTCACATAAATATGTCGATAAATGTCCGCACCCGTCTAGATGTATATTGTTGTGCCCAAATAATATAAATAACAAAAGATTTAAAAATATATATATAAAAAAAAAACATATTATTTCGAAGGAATTTATGGGGGGATCTAGTAGACCAAACCCTAGCTCGTCTGACAATTGGGGACTCTTTTCTTTACCCCTTTTTAATATCTTAAATTGTTAAAGTCTCATGAAAAAATTAAAATAATATTATTAGTCAAATTGAATTAAAATTTTCAATAAAAGATATAACTATATGGCTGCCCAAACAATTGATTAATTGGCCAAATTAAATTAGAGGTGTAAAATTAATTGTGGGGTGAAAAAAATATACACCTATTTATATAGATCTTATTCATGGTGGACTTTGGTTAGAAAACAATATGGGGTATGAGATCCTCTTAATTACATATGATGTCATGTAGGAGAGAGAATCATTAAATCATTTGAATTTGGATGGAAAATCACTTCACATTATAATTAGAAGTATTAGTATTTCGAACAATTAATTGGAAGATTTAACTGTTCGAAATACCGAGGGATTAATAAAATTATAATATAAAAATAAGTCAAAGATTGTGTTTATTAGATTTTCTCCATTTTATTTGTCTACAAGAAACTAATTGAAATTTAACTATACATATATTTAAAAGGATAATAATAAAATATTGCTCTAAATATAAAAGGTAAAGATTAATTTAAATAAATATTTCTCCAAAATATAAAAAAGTTGTTGAAATTATCATCTGAAACCCGTTTAATGATACTCATAATTATCTGAACACACTTACAACTATAAATATAAGTTTTTACAATAATGGATACTACTCGTACTTGTATCGGTCTTGTGAAATAGTACCTACATACCCGAATTAAAGATGTCATATACTTAGATATACAAAAAATTATGCCAACTGACTCATTTATAATGTATATACCGTCTCAAATCCGATTAAAAGTGACTTTAAAAATACAAATTAAATTCAAAGTATAAATTTCAAAATTATAAATTTTATGAAATATGTTTAGAATGTGTATATATGTATATGTCTCGTACTCGATTAAATAGTAATTTTACTACTAATTCTCATATCAGTCTCGTATAGTAATAGCCATTAATTATTCGAATTAAAGATGTCATATACGTTTATATATAAATATTTCAGTCATATGAACCTAGCTATAATGTATATACATGCACTCGTTCCAATCATATTAAAAGGTACTATACTACTCGTTCTCGTTACAAACATGTAGTGATACTCATATTTACTCAAACTTATATAAAATTTTAAATATAAGTTGTTACAATAATTAGTATAATTTGTTCAATTATCAATATCGTATAGTAATACTTACTAATTTCTTGAATTAAAGAGGATATATATTTATATTTAAAAATATTATCAGCCACCTAGGCGCATCTAAAGTGTATAAGCAAGATAAAGAGTGAGAATAAGGTATTAAGTTAATCAATTAATAAAATGTTTGATCATGTTGTGGAGATTTCAACTTCATCAATCGATCTCTTTATTGTTGTGACATAATTAGATATAGATTGCACTAAAAGTAATATTAACTTCGAACTTTGTTTTGTAGTTCTACTTATTGCATTTTAACATTAGTAGTTGGAATCCCCTAAAAAAAATTTATAGCTTCGCTATTGATTATATCTTGTAAAATATTTCACATGCAATTACATCACTGTTTTTTATTTCAAAATATATTAACATGTATATATACAATGGGTATATATATAACAATACCAAAAATATGAATCTAATTTTTGATACAATCACGTTTACATGCAATTAAGGTACAATATAGATAAAGTTGAGTAACTAAAATGGTATGACTTATACACTTTGGCATCCCTAATTTTTTTTTTTTTTGGAAACTACCATTCTATGCCTATATAATCTAATTAAGAATACAATTATAATCATAAAATATAACAAACGAAACTTGAATAAATATATTGTCATACAAATGCAATAGTAACTTAATTTAAATTTATTGCATTCATATTGTAATTAAGGTCTGCATTAAATTGTTGATAATCATTGAAATAAAAAATTTAGAATGAAGAAGATATAGAATAGAGAATTTAGTAATAAAAAATTCTTGTAATGTCATGTAGGATCTTAGATGAATGAGACGATAGGAATGCGTAACGGAATATAACATTAATGTATATATAAAATGGATATATATATAACAATACAAAAAATATGAATCTAATTTTTGATACAATCACGTTTACATGCAATTAAGATACAATATAGATAAAGTTAAGTAACTAAAATGGTATGAATTATACACTTTGGCATCCCCAATTTTTTTTTTATTTTTTTTTTGGAAACTACCATTCTATACCTATATAATCTAATTAAGAATACAATTATAATCATAAAATATAACAAACGAAACTTGAATAAATATATTGCCATACAAATGCAATAGTAACTTAATTTAAATTTAATGCATTCATATTGTAATTAAGGTCTGCATTAAATTGTTGATAATCATTGAAATTAAAAAATTTTAAATGAAGAAGATATAAAATGGAGAATTTAGAAAATTAGAAATAAAAAATTCTTGTAATGCTATGTAGGATCTTAGATGAATGAAGCGATAGGAATGCGTAACGGAATATAATATTAATAATAGATGTTATTGAGTATTATCCATGTCGACTAAATTGAATAGTTTTAAATTTAAACCAATATTTTATCTAGTAATTATAGTTGGTATCCAATAAGCCACGCTAATTCTGAAACCTATAAATCTTCAATATTTGATACATTTTTTTAGAGTTTATGATGTTTTTGATGTAATGAAATAATTTAAGATATAAAATGATATTTTTCTCAAATTTACAATAGTTAGATTCCGAGAATTATTTTTGCAAGTAGTCGTGCAAAATTGAAAAATGAAAATGTTATTGATGAAAGATTAAAAATAAATCTTGGTATGTCAACAGGGAGGAAGAATGAACTACAAACAGAGTCCAATCACCATGAGGGAATCTCCACTTGTTCATAATAACTGCTACTAACGTCAGAAGCAATCCACTCCCTCCATTTTTTTATATATAATCTTTCTCTGTCATATCCATTTAAATTATGTTGTCAAGTTTTAGTTGAAGTTACTATTAGTTTATTGTTTCTTCTTGAATCTTTTCCTTTTTGCCCTTAGTTACATTAATTGAATCGAATTTTTTTTTAATCGAACCGAACCGATTTATAGTTTCGGATTTACCGAAAACTGAACCGAAAAAATCGATCGGTTTCGATCGGACCAAAAACCGACCAAAACATTTATATATATATACCAATATATTTATATATATATATATATATATATATTAAATAAACATATTTTGATCCTAATTATTTAATTAAAATATTAATTAATTATTATATAAAATTTATAAATATATACAAATAATATTTTCGGTTCGGTTCGGTTCGGTTACCGACCGAACCTAAAATATAAAATCGAAAACCGAACCAAAAATTGATTTTAATTGAAAATTTGAACCGAACCGAAAAACTGACTTTCTCAAAATCGAACCGAATCGATCAAAAGCGATCGGTTCGGTTGGTTTTTTCGGTTCGGTTCTTGCACACCCTACAATTGAGTTTGAATATTGGGTATATTTTAGTAGTAAAGATTAAGAGTTGTCCCTTATTGCTCCTACATATTGAAGTGTTTCTGATTTATTTACTATTATTGATGATTGATTATGAATTGTTTGTTTTAATTTATTTTCTAGATTGCATTTGCGAATCATCACTTGGTGTGAAACTGTGAACAACTAGAACATAGCCGCTAATTTTAGATCAAACATATATAGTAATTGTTCATTGTTAGTCTAATCTATATTTTGACAATTATATTAATCGTTGGGGCCTTAATAATAAACCTGAGTCCATCACTAATCAGAAGTGAGCATGGTTTGGTTAATTGATCATTTATCATACTAAAACCGACCATGCAGTTTTTATCGGTTCCGTTAATCCTTAAAAATAAAAATAAAGACCAAAAACTATTATATCGTTTAACCTAAAAATTGGTTCGAATAACCATCAAACAAAAGAAAGTTACAAATTTTATTGTATTTTAAAAAAATGTATAAAATCGCAATTCAAACATAAGAAAATGATACAAAATTATAATTCTAAACAAGTCATTTCAATGGTAATCTTCTAAGCCTCTTAAACTAACAATCGAGTCATCTCCAAGTAGTTATGGACATGTGAAGAAACATCAAAATGTTATAAGGTGAGTGATTTTCTTTTACAAAACAAACAAAAATATGTAGCAAACTATAGCAAAAGATATATATAATTATTAAACAATGCATGGAAGCAATTTACCTAAGCCATCGATTCTATTTAATATATATAATTAATATTTTATAATTATTTACAAATATCGGTTCAATTCGTTAATCACGAGTTTCTAAAATTAAAGTGAACCTAGATCCCCAATTTTTAAAAATTTAAAAATAATCTAACCAATCGGTTCGATTAACCAAATTTTCGTTACGGTCTCGGTATGGTTTGTCGATTTGTTTAATTTTATTTATTTATTTATTTATTTTTATCTTTTTTTGCTCATCCTCACTAGAAATAGAAGACACAAACAGAGAAATTAATAGGAATAGACTTGTGTGCGTGTGTTGGCCTAGTGGTAGAGTGGTTAATGCCTGAGGTCAAAGGTTTAAAATTTCTGTATTTAATTGACCGAAAAAAATAGGAATGGACTAAAAAGAGATAAGTGCAATTTAAGTTTCAAAACTTTGGATTTTGTTGTAAATTTGACCCAATTCTTAAAGTGTTTTCTAACTTTTTGATTTGTAGCAATTTCGTCGTTTATATTTTTTGCACGAGTGTGAAGATTCTGAGATCCATCAATGTTCAAACTCAAAATTAATCAAAAAAATTTGAAGCTCATTGTCTGAATTCTCCTCCCCTATTGTCAATTCCAACATCGTACATCCAAAATTGAAACTCGGACCATCGTGAAGCTCTAAACTCCATTCGCGCCAACTCGAACTCAGTCACTTAGTCGTCGAACATTAGACGAGAAATTGACAACAAGGGATGACAACTCAGACAATTGGCTTTAAAAGTCCCGATCATTTTGAATTTGAACGTCGGATAAATATTTAAATATCAACTTAAAACTTGTGCGAAAAATACAAAGGACAAATTTGCTACAAATAATAAATTTGATCCAATTTTTAAAGTGATTCCTAAACCTATGATTTGTAGCAATTTCATCATTTATATGTTTTGCACAGAGTGTTGAGATTCATGCATCCATCAAATGTCCAAACTCAAAAGTAATCAAGGATTTTTGAAGTTCATAATCTGGATTGTCCTCCCCTATTGTCAATTCCAACATCGTACATCCAAAATTGAAACTCGGACGTCGTGAAGATCTAAACTCCGTTCGCGCCAACTCGGACTCAATCACTCAGTCGTCGAACATTAGTCGAGAAATTGACAACAAGGGATGACAACTCATACAATGGGCTTCAAAAACCCCAATTCAATTTTGAATTTCAACGTCGGATAAATATTTAAATCTCAGCTTAAAACTCTCACGAAAAATTTAAGGGACAAATTTGCTACAAATTATAAATTTGACCAAATTTTTAAAGTGTTTCCTATACCTTTGATTTGAAGCAATTTCATCATTTATATATTTTGCGTAGTGTGTTGAGATTTAGACATCCATCAAATATTCAAACTCAAAATTGATAAATGACTTTTGAAGCTCATTATTTGGGTTGTTATCCCATATTGTTAATTCCAACATAGTACATCCAAAATTGAAATTGGACCGTCATGAAGCTATAACTCTACTTATGCAACTCCGACTCAATCACTCAGTCAACGGGCGTTAGACGAATAAATTGACAACAATGGAGGACAACTCAGATAATGGGCTTCAAAAGTTCCCAATCAATTTTGAATTTCAATATCACATAAATATTTAGATCTTAATTTAAAACTCGTGAGAAAAATACAAGGGGCAAATTTGCTACAAGTTGAAAGTTTAGAAATTCATTGAAACGCTTTAAAAGTTAGATGCGATCAAAAGTTTGTGATCAAATTGCATTTATCTCAACTTAAAAATATACAGAAGCTTCTCTAAAAATAAATAAGTAGATAATAAAGAAACCACGTCTTATCTATAGTTATACCATCTTAGCAGGAGTTTGAATTTGACTTGGGATCAGAAAATTATCAAAAGCTCGAGTTTTGCTCAATCAAACACTAACATTTTCACTAATAGGTGCATTAATCATGATATTCATATATTACAAAA
This sequence comes from Salvia rosmarinus, assembly GCA_036937905.1. Taxonomy (NCBI): domain Eukaryota; kingdom Viridiplantae; phylum Streptophyta; class Magnoliopsida; order Lamiales; family Lamiaceae; genus Salvia; species Salvia rosmarinus. The sequence goes on from CM072813.1 coordinate 20,286,509, forward strand.
AAAATACAGTTTTGGGTCCAACAATAGTTTACAACAACTTTTAATCGTTATATAATTACTTTGTTTGGTTCAGCAACATTGCTGGATACAAAGAATGTGGCTGACTCCTAACACTCTTATCATCCAATTGCAGCCAAATTTTGGTCAATTATTTCGTCGTTCCACTAAAAATGGTTTGAATGTCATCAGAACTGCCACTGCCTCAATCACATTGAGGATGAAGAAAACCAGTTGATCTCCTGCATTAACACCATTATACAATGAGAAGAGTAGCTCAAACTATATGCAGCATTGCTAAATCTGAAGTAGATTAATACAATCTTAGTTGAGATATTTATATGAAAAAATGTCATCAATTGTTGCCGAGAGAGGACCAGGGAGATTCTGATTGTATGCTACAGGATGGATATTTACCAAAACAAAGTCACCTGTAATAAACTCATGAACACATACCTGGAAGGAAATCAGCGCCGAGCCGTTTCTCTGCCCAAGAAAACCTGCATAAATATATCGAGTAAACAAGGGCAAGTTAGCAAGAGAAGATTTTGAAATAGTCATGCAAACATTTCTGTATAGCTCTGGTAGGAGCATGAAGTTTCAGAAGTTGTTACCACAAGAAAATAAAAACCGGATTGTTTCAGATCAAACATAATTCAGAAGGGTAAGAGAATAAGAGTTTGAAGAGAAACTCACAGTGCTCCTCCTCCTAATGGACCAACAGCTTTGAAAAGTGACACAAAGGTCATTGCCATACCATTTGCTGCACCTCTTTGGTCTTGGTCCTGTCATCATGATTTAGTTGAAAAACACATTTATCAGATGCACAATCATGTCGACTAAGACGTAAGATTGGAGAATTACCACTGCTCTATTTTGCAATATGAAAAGCCCCGTCACAATGGAGATCTGCTCAAACGGAAACAGTAATTAAACTTCAACAAAGAAAAGGCTACTATCTAATAAGAAGGAACCTGAATTACTTACCGATAGGACATTCTTCAACAGAGATGCAATATTTAACATTATGGATAGCGTGATCCCTGATAGCATGGCTATGTAGTGATAGCTTGTTAATAGAGGAATTGAAATGATCTGCATTCAAAAATAAACCTCCCATAAATAGATTGTCTAGAGATCATATTCCTATCATATATGTGTTGAGTTACAAGGTCATACTCCTAGAACTCGAGAAATCATGATGGGACCCAATATTTTCTCCAGAATTGGATACAAGGAAGATTGGAAGACCAGAAGGCCCAAACCTGAAATTTATATATAAGTGAGCAATGTATTAGAGAATGCAATACATAACTAGCAGGCATGAGTGCGTGAGGAAAACTACGAAGGTAATTATTCAAACATGCCATACCATTGCAGACAAGCTAAGTAAGCACATGAAACAGTATAGATTGTCCATAGGCTTATGAAAAAGTGACATAGCAAAATATTTCAAAAATGAGAGAGGATTATATTTACTAAGGGTGACACATATTACAAGCAGGAACTGCCTAACCATACCTGAAATTGAAAGGACTGTTCCAACATCCTCGGTTGAGTAACCCAGCCCTCCAAGTCTTCTGGGGCTCTCGGCCCATAATGAGAATATCTGTTTACATAAAAAAATTACCTGTGTCATGACTGTAAGCATACTACTAGGCGAGCTAAAAAACAAACATGCTCGTGTGGAACTTTTACAACAAGAAAAGAAAAAAATCCTTTTCTGAAATCTGGCAGCTTAGGCAATCTAATAACTTTTCTTTAAAAACCCAAATATCCTCTGTCAATACAAGTTGAAAACAAAAATATGAAACTCAATTGTGATATCCTTCTATTATAGTTTATAACTACTAGGTTGTGATATTACTTACCTCTGTGTAGGCCATATCATGGAGTGAGAAAGTGCAATATACGATAATGGATGACATAAGTGGCCAGTTCTTAAAGAGGCTTTTTTTAGAAGCCTTATTTTCCTCCATCTCTTTAATGTCGGACTGTTTAGTAGCTGCCTCCAAAGCATCATAAAAACCTTGCGAAGTTGTACTCTCTGAATTGTGTGTGTGTAGAGTTTCCTGCATCTCTTAAAACTAATTAGATCAAACTGACATTGGAAAATCAAACACACTTGATGAAAATAATTATGACCACATGCAAACAAGAGATATCAATTACTCTTTGGAATCACATGCACATAGTCCAGCCTAATTCATCTATTGTTTTCCTTCACACGGCTCTCTCCTCCTCATTCGGTTTACATTTTCAAGATTTTGGAGTCTGCCCACTTAAAACTTGAGTGTATTGTCTAGCCATTTGGTAGTCACAACCGAGCACTGCCAAAAACAACTAATGCTTACGAATGGATATATTTCCTCGTGGTCAACTTAATCTTGTTATAACATCAGAAAATACAGAGTAAGCTTTCATGAAGTAAACAGCTTATGAGATAGAGAAACGTACCGGGATCCAAAAACAAGCAATAGTTACAAATGCCGCAAATATTGAGGTTATCAGACAGGGTAGGAAATATGGGAATCTACCAAAATGTTATTGAGTTAGAGTTTACAAAACCAGAACCTAAAGGTAGTATGCTGAAGAAAGAGAATAAGCACCTCGCCCAAAAAGAATCTGATGTGAATATTCCGGGGAATTTGTCTGCAGGCTTAATTCAAATATTGAACCAAAGGAAAAAGAACTGTTAAATTGGTGATGAGTAACACAAACACCCATGTACATACATAGTCATCCAGCAAATATTGAAGGATTATAGATATGTCACAATTAACAGCCAAAAGAAAACGACAAAACAAACCTCAGGTAAAAGTTCCATTTCTGATTTACCTAGTCATTCCATTATGTAGGATAAAAAGCTTCCCTAGAGGGTAAAAAAGGAGATAGATGGAAAATATGTTCACATAGATAATAAATAATATGTTACGATCTTAATATTTCATATTGTTTAGAATTTTCAGTTGCTCATGGCTGATATAGTTTTGGAGAGATATAAAGTCATGCTTGAAAATTCAGTTAAATAACAGAAAATTTGAATAAGTAGATCTTCCGCTTGAACTTATATGCAGTCACAAATTCAAGATGGTTACAGAATAGAAAAAATCATATCCAGCCTTCAGCACTGAACTATATGAAAACATACTTATGATGAAATTTACACACACATACAAACACATATATATTAGTACCTGAGCAAGAAAGCCTCCCAAAGCTGGTCCAATAACTAATCCGATACCCCATGCTGTGCTAACCTATGAAATATTGGATTTAAATTCTCAGAAATCGTTACGTGAAAATGATGTGGTCATTGCCGCATGTCCTCTTCAATTATTCTGAAGAGCTTCCTTCGAAGTGTTTGGAAATTTTCTCAAAAAAGATGTGATTTTCTCCTAAAATAGAACATTAGGAGCTTATAATCATTTTTTAAACATGCAAGGGGAGCCCAAAAATTTATGAAAAAATATCTTATTTCAGAAAACTGCTTATAGTTTAAAAATGCAATTACAACTTGGTCGGTACTAATATAATATGTAGAAGATATAAGCTGAAAATGTTGGAAGTGGTCTGTGCAGACGAATAAATTTTTGTTGACTTATATTTCAAAGGTTTTGATTGTTAAGATATAAAACCATGCTTGTCACTTTTTTCTTATTCATTGCAATCCTAGAGATGATCTTGTTGATCCGCACTTCAAATTCCTATTAGGTTTCAGATGCACTCTCAACTGTTCCATTATTTATTATCCTGTGAGTTGCTCCATACGATAGCATATATTTGATGGTTATCAAAATTCTCACACTGTACACATAGTAAAGTACTAAAAACATGCAATAACGGCTTACCGCTGACAATCCATAAGACTGGTATTCGTCATGAACTGTTTCACATGCATATGCCTGGTCATAGAGTGAGACCATAAAATCAGGAATCCAAAGGGAAAAAATGAAGAAAAACACGCCACTACTGTGAAACAAATGCACAACATTCTGCAATTTGGTTCCTCAGAAAAATACCTTTATTGGTCCAAGTAAGCCATTCATACTGCCAAGAAGAAACCTCGTCGTGATGGCCATCCAATAGTTTATACTGAGGCCAAACAGAGTGTTGAAAACGACCCTGGAAATGAATGAACATCTAATTCTTTGGATGCCCAAAATGATCGTGTCTAGAAGCTTAAAGCAAATAAATTGATTACTGACACTGAGGTGCAGCCTATGATTATGACAGGTTTTCGACCATATCTATCAGCAATTGCTCCCCACAAGGTAGAACTCACAGCTCTTCCAATCATGAATGAGGATCCTTCATATAGTGAAGAATTAGTCATGGAAAGTAATTGAGAATATTAAGAAGAAGAGGTTGGCCTACCTACAAAACCAGCATAATAACCAATATCCTCTTCTCTATCTGCAACTTGAAAATCCCTTATCTGCAACAAGCAGAGACAAAGGAAAAGTGATACCAAATAAGTTGCCATCTGTCTGACCACAGGTTTTCGTTTAAGGCAAAAATTATTTGGATACTTTCCACAAATTAACATTATAGCGGAGAAGGAGAAAATACAGATAGCATGTTCCATATAAAGCTACAAAAAGGTAACCTTATGTTGAAAATGAAAATCCTGAGTAACAACATGCGTGTAATGAGTTCCAACTGCTAGTAAACAATATAGAAGCATACATTCTTCCTATTCAACTTTCTTTCAGTTAATGACCTTGAGTTCTAAAATAAACTGATGATTAGAAGATTCAAATGCTTACCATGAAATAAAGGTATGGGAAGAGAGATGATATTGTCAGAGCTGCAGACAAGCAATGGAACAGAGAAAAAAACTTCAGTACCAAGGAAGTTAAAGAACTATGGAGGCGGCAAATGCTAAGGCAATTAAATGATGCTAGATAAGTTCGTTCTTTGCTGAAGATATATATACTGATGGAAGCGTAAGCCTATTAAGCAATTGGTGACAAATCAAAATCACGACAAAACTCATTGAAACATGACCCGCCAATCTACTGATTGCAACATAATTCTCACACGAAAACAACACTTTGAAAGGAAAGTTGCCATTCTACTGTCCATGACCAAACAACAAATGTTTGAGTTCCTGCATTCAAGCACGCACAGGACACGACAACAACAAAACTTCCAAGATAAACCTACCTTATTTTTCTAGATTTCCATATCTCACACACGACATTCCCGCATAAATCATTTGCAGACAATATCAAACGCCAACACCACTTTCGATGAGAATACACATAAAACTAATTAGAATTCACTATCTTTAGTTATTTTTGTAATTTATTAATCACAATTCTTCAATTTCATGCACGACTTCTAACTAAATCCCACCTTTCCTGAAATAGACCTTCTGAAATAGCAAATCATGCATGAAAAGCAAACCACAGTGGACATTTCTTCTATAACAACTCGTCTAAGAAGGTGCTGCTGTTACAGATAACTGAAAGTTCACATTGCTAAAACGAAATTAAAAATAAAAATAAAAAATTTCGTGGCTATTAACCAGAGAGAGAGAGAGAGAGAGAGAGAGGTTTGATTACCAGTGGCGAGCACAATCATCCAAACAGTGAGAATTTGTTTGAGGGGCAGCCCTCTCTGTAAGTGTTTGCGGCGATCAATCTCGCATCCGGGGCACCCCTCCACGTAGTTATCTTTGTGCAGTAAACTCTCCGCATATTCAACCGCAGCCATTCTCTCTGTGTGTTACGTTTCTGTGGCACTGCTGTATTGCTCAAAATCAGAGCCACACCTCCTATATATATACATACATCTATACATATATGTGAAGAAGCACATGAATGATATTCCATGGAGTGGAATAAGACGAGCAGCTAAGGTTAATTGCCAGTAAAAGCTGGCAAATATGTTAATCCAGACAGCAGTGTTTCCTTTAAGAGGAAATGTTAAAAGGGGCCAATTATATTTACTTTTATTATATATATATATATATATTTCTATTATTAATAATATATACACAGATACTTTTTGTCACTAAAACTAAAAAGTATACATATCCTTGAATGAATCGCAAATATAAAGTCGTACACTGTTTACACAATTTAATGAAATTTTGACGACAGTAACGACACTAATAATGAGGCATAATACGTCAAGCCTCCTATTGAAGGGCTATAGATATTTTGGCAATTCCATGAAAATCTTTCATTAATTTTCAACGCGGGATGTTATTGAATAGGGACTTTTAAACAATACGATGAATTAATTAAGTAATAGATTAAAATCTTTTGTAATTATCTTCTGATTACGTTTCACGCTTCGGTGGGATGATATATAGTCAAGCATGGATTGATATATATATATAATTGCAGTCATTTAATTTTTAAAGACTAGTCTTTCAAATTAGAAGTATAATTGTACATTTGTATTGATTCACTAAACTCTAAAGATATTCTTAGTATAATATTGACAATCCTCTATAATTGTACATTTTATTGATTAATTTTCCCCTATACTGTTAAGATGCAGACGTTTTAAAAGTATCTGATGGGTTCGATGGATACGTACTGGTGTATGGGTGATACATCAGTTAGCAAATTAAAGCTTTTTCTTTTGACAAGACAGACACACAGTCGGTGGCGGCGATCAAGATCGATGACAAGATCGCTAGTCATATCAAACGAGGGATGTCTTGTATTGAATGATATCAGTTAACAAACATACTGACTGTTTAGTAGGGGTGCTTATTGGATCGGTTTCGGTTAACCGAAACCGAAATTTCGGTTAACCGAAACCGATATCTACCAAATCCAATAACCGATACCAAAACCGATTGGTTAATCGATTAACCGATCAGTTAGTCGGTTCGGTTATTGGATATCCAAAATTATCAAATTCAGAAGAAAAAAAACCCCACCATATTTATTTAATATAATATTAAATTAACTTGTGTATTTAATTTAATAATATAATAATAAATTAACTTGTGTATTACACAAAAATCTAATATAAAAATGCAAAGAACATAATATTATACAAAAATCTAATATAAAAATGCAAAGAACTATCAACTTGTGTATTTAATTTAATAATAATAAAATAATAAAATAAATAATTATTTAATTTTGGTTATTCAGGTATACCCATTCGGTTATCGGTATACCCGATAACCGAAATTAACATGAATTCATTATCCAATACCGAACCAAATATCCAATTAATCAGTTATTGGATACCGATAAGCGATGGATATCGGTTCGGTTTGGTTCGGTAATACCCATTATCCACTTATCCAATAAGCAGCCATACTGCTGAGACAGCTGGTCAGTTGGACTGATAATTGATATGCGTGCAAAATGTGGTAGTTATTGTATTTGTCTTACTGAAAACTTAAAGCCCGTTTGAAACACTTAGTAAAATATTGATTAGTTAGTTTTCAGTTAATATATCTTCAGTATCAGTCGGATATTGATAGAGGGTTTCAAAACAATATTTTGCTCTTGTGTACTGCTGGTAACAGTTCAACAACATGTAAAACTAAAAGCAATACTAAAACTAAATAACATGTTGATTTTTACGTAGTTCGAAGAGATCAACACATACGTCCATAGACTGATTGCCCAGTCAATCCATTTACTTCGAATTGGGTTTTGTTTACGGGTACAAGAGTAAACATATATACTTAGGTCACCTTATAGTATCTCGCTTAACTCGGCGTTCCTCCTACGTTTACTGGTGCTAGGAAACCACTAACTGCTTTCGGATATCATTGACTTAATCTCTAACTTACGGGTACTAGATAACCAAGCTTCCAGCAATTGAGACACTTCGTTGCTTACTTGCCACAAACTTCTACACAACTCTTTGGGGGTTTTGTATAGGGTTTTTCAACCATGAATCTAAGTTGACACAGTCGTAAAGCTCAGTATGTCTAGGCTTAAGGTATACAAAATGAATATCCTAGATTTAAGGAAGTGTATACTAAAATCGTGAGCTAATAAATATATGTGAGCTCTTGAAATTTACTAATAGCACTATGAACTTCCTTATTCGAAACCGCTATTTGATTGGTTTGAGCTTTGAGCTTGAATGCTTAGAGATTTCAATTTCGCAACGTTTCGATAACCTTTAAAGGTTGGATTCCGTGTATTTTTATATAGAGTATGATGAATAGTACCATTGGAGCGAGCACTAATCAAATCCCTCTTTGTCGTTTAAATTCTTCCCATTGAGAATCCTCGTACATCGCAGTCAGATGTCTGCATCTTCATACACTATAGTTCTACAACTCTGAAAATATCTTCTGACATGACAGATCTTCTGCAGATATGCTAACATACATAGCGAGTCAAACACTCAAGGCTTAATATCTTTCGTGTTTCTTTAGTTGAGTTGATTCTGTGTTTTATCAGCATTAACTTCAGGTTGGATCAGTCGAGAGTGCTCCATCTTTTGTCAACAGGTTGAATTCCTGTCTTTTGTCAGCTTCGGACACCTGAATCAGTATCGTGCTTTCAGCAGACGTAGATAATTAGTCGGCTTTGACCTTTCATTAGGCAGTTTTGACTTGATATAGCCAACGTTAACTACTTGTTATTAGCTTTGACTATCGATAGACAGCTTTTACTCTAGGACACCAGTTTTGACTCCTGGTAGTCAGCTTTAACTTCTATGGGGACAACCAGCTGCCTGATATGACACTTAGTCATATTCTAACTTCTTCATCTCTTGATCACCGAGTCTCACTCTCCGATCTTTAACCTTCGGTCTTCCGACGTTAACCTTAAGTCTTCGACTTTATTCCAATAGTTATATTCATTAGCATCGCTATACTTTAGTTCTTCATACATCAGTTGATCTTTCGTTTCTTCAGTCTGTGATACTTCAATTGAGCTTCTATTAATTGCTATGATACTGATACTTCTATCAGTATGACGTACTTCAATACTACTTGAACTCCTTCAGTCTTGGGTCTTCCGAGATGGTAGTTCTACTGTTGAAACTTATAACACAAACTTCTAACTCTATAACAAGTCAGTAGCATTAGTTATATCAGCAAGACATCATCAAAGGTTTTGAGATTTAATCAAAATACACAGTTAATATAGATTAATTCCCAATAAATTATGAATTTTTCTAATAGTATCAATTACTTTAAAGAAACGTACCATTTACATAAAAAATCATTTGTATTTTATAATTTAATTATAAACTATTTTTCACATTAAAAAAATATCATTTATATAATAAAAAAAATATCAATATTCATACCTACAAATATTTTCAGAGGAGCCTACATCTTCCCCTATTGCCCTCTCAAGCAAACAATAAAACCAACGCAGCCAAATATAATTATAATTGTCGTGTGAATTCAAATTCAAGTCGTCAGTTTCTCTATTTAATTAATTTGTTTGCGTAGGGAGTTGATACGCATGTGATGGATATTATTTAGGGGCGATGAATGGAGAATGAATGAAATTGCCAATGAACTTCATACTTTTGACTTATGTAGCCATGTAGCGACATCATTATGTTTGATTTTTATATTTGTTTTTTGGATCCCTGTGTTTTAAGACTAATTTGTCTCGACTATTTAACTCATTATATATTTTATTAATTTATTTATTACCTAATCAGGAGTTTCTGATGAAAACTTGTACACTTATTTCGTTATACATCCATCGTAAAGAACTGGATCCACTTTAATGCATAATTGCATTGTAATGTTAACTTGTATAGTTATTGAATGGGGCTAAAGTTTTACTGAAAATAATAATATTTTTATTAATATACAATTAGGAATTTGTAACGATAGGTTAATTTAGATAGCTGATTAAATAGTAATCCCTCCGTCCACAAAATCAATTATCTACTTCTTTTCGAGATATTTCAAGGTTTAGAGGGTGTTTGGGTGAGCTTATAAGTTCACCAAAACAACTTATAAACTGTTTTTGGGGAGCTTATAAGCTCAGCCAAACACCCTCTTAGTCCAGTTTCTTATTTTGAATTGTATCAAACTTTCTTTACTAAAATAATAATATTTAATATTCATGAAAATAATAAATGAAGCAATAAATAATGGCAAAATATAGCAATTGCATATAAATTATATTTTTTGAAAAATATTAAATGTATTTTCTTAATATATGTGAAAAATAAAAGGAGATTATTTTGATGCATTGCAGGATGTATTATTTACAAGACGAGTTAAAATTTTATAGCTTCGAAACTGAACCCATGTTAAAAATTAATGAAAATTTAGTAGTATGATTCGTTTTGTATACAACAAGAATAATATAGTTTTATGTACATGTGTTGACCTACTGGTAGATTGATTAATGCCCAATGATAAAGGTCTTGGTTTCGAGTTCACCGTGATACGATCTTTAAATTTCCGTATTTTAATTGACCTAAAAAGAGAATGATGTAGTTTCATGGATGACTTGGAATCCCTGCATTATTATTAATTTATCTGGAAAAGTAACTGAATAAATTTACATGTTTAATATTGTATCTAAGATATTAAGCGGTTGTAATTACTCGGCGTCAAATAATAATTTATTATCTTTCATTTTCATCGTTTGCGAACAGAGACACTAAAACTAAATTCTATCCACCTGGACCACCTCAATAAAAAAAACTGAATTATATCCGTACGGCGCCGTTTGGCAATTGGCACGTGTTCTATTCTGCCTTCAGCTTTTTCTTTAATTCGTTTATTAATTTTATCTTTCTTTCTTTTTCATTTTCAGTTTATTATTAAAATTGTTGGTGGCGTTAATCTATCACAAGCAGGATTTTAATATGTATTTCAGTCCTAGTAAAATTTAATAAATCCTTGACTGGTATTGATTTTTCGCAACATATTTTATGATTTTAGTTTTTATTAATTATGGTTGATAATTTTAAAGTTAGAGTCGACTAGTATTCCTGTTTAAATAAGAAATGCCAAAATTTGAAGGAAACCAAAAAAAAAAAAGGGCCCCACAAGAATTTTGGAGCACATATTTGAGGTGATAGGTCGGCGGCCAAATGCTGTCTGTCACTCATAATTTTCATACTATAATTATAGAGTTAATCAATGGGTTGCATCTTTACTTAAAACTCCTCTTTCATTCATAATTTGAATAATGACGAGTCATATTTAGTCCACGAGACATCATTTTACATCTTCAATTTTCTACTCTGATAATTTCCCTTAATCTCAATAAATATTCATCTTCTATGATTTACAGATTATTGTACTAAAATATAAATTTATTCAATTTGCACCGAAGATAGTATTACGGATTTTCATAAATATGTAATTAATCACAATAAAATCATCCAAACATGCCATCTTCAAATATGTCAACTGTCAAATTATTGTATGTCCAAATTTATATATGCGTGCTCTGACCAATCACTTTCATAATTTAATTGTTGTTTCTCTGATATGGAGAATTTTAAGCAGCTTCCACTTTTTACGTTTGAGTGTCCAATTCGGACCTGCAGTTCGGAAACTAACCTTCGAGTTAGGTACATGAATGTCAAATTCAATTTTGATTGTTCATGTAGCAAGTAGCCCCGATGATTTATCAAGTCCAACTTGAATTCTTTTTCATGTTATGCAACATGTATAACATTTAGGACTCGGTACGGTTTATTTAATTAGCACAACGTAATTCAGAAATATAAAATAATATAATTGAAGTGGAGGTAAGTTGTGCCAAAAAAATAAAAAGAATGTTAGCTAAAATGGTATCATGGCATAATTGAGCTCGTAAATTGGCCCTCTCCTACGGGTCGAATTGGATCGGTCCGAGAAAGTTCAATTTTGAGTTAGCTAAGTTATATTTTTTCAGATCTAAATGAATTTTGGTTTGATTCGGTTTAAACCCAAATCCCATTGACTTGAAGGGTTTAACTCGATCTAACTCAGAGGTTTAATATTTTTAGGAATAATAGATTTTAAAAATATTTTGTGGTCTTACCTACATATCTATACTTGAATATCAATTAATTGATTGCAAATTTGAATCACCTTAAACATTAGTGCGTGAGTGTCTTTCTCATTCGACCAAAAATGGTCAAAACGTGCTCATCACGTTGAGGATGAAGGAAGCCAATTGATCTCTTGCAATATTTTCACAAACTCACCTCAATTTTGGTACATGGCTGTCAAATTCAATTTTATCCTAAATAAACAAACAAACAAAAAAACAATGTCAAATTCAATTTGGATTCTTCCTGCACTATGTTGCCCCACTCGTTTATGAAGTCTTTGGTCACTTCGTACCATGTGCAAGTATTAGTTATCACAGTTTAATATTTTGGATCTCTAACTAAATTTGTCATAGTTAATAATAAGTATTGAATATCAAATTATATGCTAAAATGTTCCTCTACTTGAGCGCCAAGAATTTCTTTGAAATCGAAAGTCTGACTAATTAGTCAAAATTGAGGGTGATCATAGTTACAACAAATCAAAAGGCTAGTTACCATTGACAAAAACTTGGGTGAGCTCCGCCTCTCTTGAGCTCACCCTTGTTTTTTGTTAAAATAATTATATATTAATTATGATGAGTAAGAATAATTAGATTTTATCAATTTATAATTAAATTTATTAATTCAAAATTAGAATTTATTAGTTCATAATTATGGTTTATTAATTCATAATTAAATTTTATCAATTCACAATTAGGGTTTATTAATTCATAATTAGGGTTTATCATTTCACAATTATGATTTATTATTCAAGATTAGAGTTTATTATTCAAAATTAGGGTTTATTAATTTTAATTAGAATTTATTAATTCAAAATTATGGTTTACTAATTCTAATTAAGATTTATTAATTCTAATTAAGATTTATTAATTCAAAATTAATATTTATTAATTCATAATTATGATTTATTAATTTAAAATTAAGATTTATTAATTCATAATTATGTTTTATTAATTTAAAATTAATTAGGGATGGATTTCACTGCTGCCGCATACAGGAGACCACCCCATTACCATTTTGCCAAGTTTTGGAAACTGGTCTTTGTTATTGCAATTTGTCCTATAGATCATGCAAATTAACCATAATTCTTTCAAAAGCATGAATTATTCCTAAGATGTATTACCTCTATACTATTTTTTGGAGACAATATTATCTTTATGTCTAATAAAGTAAATTTCTAAGTACTTTTTCTTAAAAGCTTTTATATGTACACACTTTAGACTAGTAATGCATGCACCTCCCCAACCAAATGGTAATTAGCTGTGAAAGTTAAAATACATAAATATCATCAATAAATATTTAAGTGCTCCTTAACCAGTAGAAAAAGAAAAAGATAGAGACGTAAATGAACACGTGACGAAATTAAATCAAGGGATAAAATATAGAAGGAGAAAACAACAGTTAAAGGAGATGGTTGATTTATAGAAATAATAACATACTATAATTATGTGTATTAAATTTGGGTTAAATGTTTTAATTCGTCGGCAGTCATAGAATCATTATTAAAGTCTAGATAATGTGGTAAACATTCTTGCACATAATCAAATAAAATCTAGAAAAAGCATAGAAATTTATTTTTTAGATAAAAAGCATAAACAAATAACATCTACTCCATCCGTCCACCAAAATGCAGACTTTCCTTTTTTTAAACATCAACTTTATATTTTACCTCAATTTATCCAATTATTTATAAAAAAAACTCATACCATCTTTTACAAATACAATCCATTAATATATTCATTTATTATTCCAACGACACACCTTTTATACACATTTACTTTACACTTATTACAGTTTTCTTAAAACGTCGCCATCAAAATCGATCTGCGTTTTTGGTGAGACGGAGGAGTAATTAATAACATACACATGCAGATTTGGCCAAGAGAGAAAACATGATTTGTCCAGACTAAAAGCATATACTAAAAACATTTGGAAATATACACATATTAGGTTTCTATATTCAAATTCCAAAAAAGTTCATGTAAACACCAAAAGTTCATATATTTACATGCTTAACTCCACTATTACGTAACACAATTTCAATGAAATTATCTTCAGAAAAAAAAGTCCACAGGTTATTTACAGTTGAAAGAATCAAGTGGCCTTACATCTAACTTTTCATATTTGATTTTCTCAAACTTCAATTTAGAAATGTAAAAGTAAAAGTTAAAGACAACTTCAACCACGAAGCAAATTAAGAATCTTGGTGTGATCCCTTAAAAAAGGATCTCATGTGAGTTTCTATTCTAGCTGTAAACAGTACCCTTATGTTCAATGACAATGATATTGTGTCAAAACTATTTAAGAACAGTAAAAGAAATGAATTTGATGTGGTCATTTTCGATTTGGAATGTTATGCTGGAACACGTAAAAACATAAATATATTCAAGCATCGGTCGGAAGCATATGCATATCACTGATGCACACACACATGCTATCTGATAGGATATACCTAACCGCTGCGCCCAAGATCGCGCCCAATACATAAAAATGACATCAAGTTCGCCCAAAAGACCCTTGAAACCAATGGGGAACGCAGGCCGGCCATATCTAAAGGAATCCTAATTCGAGAAGGGATAGGATTAAGATCCTATCCAAGATCTCGAATCCTATTTAGAAAAGACTTGGATTTAAGATCTAGGTCTAAATAATTGTGTATAAATAGAGGCTAGATTAGGCGAAATAGATTCATTCACACTCTTTGTAATCGCTTACACATTCAATACACGAATACTCTCTCGCTCCGTGGGACGAGATCTAATTCAAAGATCGAACCACGTAAATCCTGTGTTCTTCTCGCATTTATTTCCTAACGAAATTAAGATCGATCACCGCGCGTCTGTGGAAAGCGAAATTTTGTGTTTTCGATCAACCACCATTTACGGAAATAATCATGACCGGTACACCGAAGTTATGCATCCAGACCGTCGGCAACAACAACGCCGACGGCGAAGGGAACGCCGAGCTCTCGGGAAGAGCCCAATCGGAGAAGAAACCCCAAGGATATGTCCAAAGTCTCGACGAGCACGGACACCCCGTCCCGCGGGAGGCGGTTACCATAGCGGCGAAATCGCAGCAACAATCCGTGGGAACATCCGGCTCATAAGTAAACCTCGACGCGCCGTCGAGGGTTTCTCGAGAAAATAAGGAGAGCTTTCTCCAGTACCTCAGCGAAGCACAGGGTCGGCCACGTCCTGAAGACAGAAACGCCGAAGCCTCATCTAGGTACGAGGCATCACAACGAGAGGTCGGGGCCCAAACCGACCGCGCAAGGAACGAGCGACGCGGGAGAGGACGTCGTGACCGCCGCGAAGCCGGCCCCGATCGCCAGAACGAATCCATTCAGCGAACCCCACCCCGCTCTCCAAGTGACGAGCAGCGCGGGAAAAGGCATCATGGCCGCCGTGAGGTCGGTCCGAGTCACCTAAACGAGTTCGATCGTCGAACTCCGTCCCAATCTCCAGAGGACGGCTTCGATGGGTACGGGAAAATAGTCACCCCGTTCTCAAACAGGATACTCAACACTTCGCTCCCGGATAAATACCGGGTACCAAGCATCTGTTGGATTTGTATACTGAAAGCAGTTTGGTTGAGCTTGTATACAATGTTTCTGTTACCACTATTACAATCTCCTATCGATTTGAATTCTTGATTGCATATATCGTGTCCCTTATCTCATTTATAAGTTAGATCATACGGTGTGTAGAAGATCACGAAGTCCGTATGATTGGTCAAGCTTAATGAGATATAAAAGTTTCACGGTGAGACGACTTAAGGACGAGTTGTCGGTTTAGCCGCAGATAGATAAGAAGTGACTTGACTTAGTTGCTTGTCTATCTTTGGTACGTCTCGACGTATTGAAGGATCACAGTGAGATGTGTTCTTCTTTCTGACCGTCGTGAAGAACCAAGATCTCGGTGACTTATGATGATCTAAACCTCGATAAGGTATTAGGTGAGTATGAGTTGCTGACCATCACTTTGACTTGTTATGAGTGAGAGTTATATGTTCTAACCCAAGATTCTCCGCATCTTGGGTGGTGGCAGTGCTTGTATGTCACGCTAGTTATCATGTCGAGTCACCGTATCCGTTTAGGATGATGACGCCCCTTAAGGAGCTCAAAGGTTTATTGTACTAAACCCGCAGTTGAGTTAGCTCAAGTACAATAATAAGGTTGAGTGGTACTACTTAAGGAAATAAAGTTATTAATCGCTTTAAGCAATGATTGCTAGAAATGATTAATGGACGCTCGATATCTTAAATACGAGGATTCGTAATGTCTAAGTGCAAGCCCGACTCAACTTCGGTAATAAAGGGTAAGTCAACATTCTTTCTCTAGTGGAATGATCGAATGTTTATAAATTAATTTATGTTCGGGTGAACATAAGATAATTAATTTATTTGAGGCCCATCTTTATTCCTTGATTTGATCCTGGTGGCCCATCCAGCCCATTGCTCTTTGGAAGAAATCGGCGCCCTCTCGCTCTCAAAGGAAAGATTTTATTCTCTTTATCCCACAAGGATATTATTATTTTTATGGTATATGCATAGATCCTTTCCATATAAGATTATGGTAATAATCCAGAGAGTATGGAAATAATCCTGATAGTATGGAAATAATCCTAAGATTATGGTAATATTCCATATAGGATTATGGTAATATTCCATATAGGATTATGGTAATTTCCATATGGGATTAAGGTAGTGCATTATAAATATAAGGTATGAGATAAAGTCTAGGTTAATGCTCACATATTGAGAGCAAGATTTTCGCCATCTCATATACCTTGAGAGAAAATTTTCGAGAGTATTATTGAAGAGAGCATAGGGTGATTTCTTGTAGTATTCTCCATAGATCGTCCTCACCGACGTTGGAGATTGGGCATCCGGATACAGTCCGGAAGGTCAAAGCACGAGTCTCGACCGCTCGATCCGCTCATCTCGCTCCATCGACCTCTTGGATCCAAAGGTAAACACGTGAAAACCCCTACGTGTTGCGATTTAATTATATAGACGCATGCTAGGTTTATAATCAATGTATGGTGAATTAAACACCCAAGATGGATCCTCGGGCGAGGTTAACATATGTTTTCCTTCAAAGACGCCCCTATGACGGGCCGAGGATCCACGTAACTTCCTCTCGCAGCTCCAATACAACATGATCAACCAACGCCCGATTCGCCTCGTTCATATGTAAACTCTTCCCGAGTTACTCGTCGACAACGCCCGCAGTGGTTCGACAGCCTACCTACGGAAGCATCGGCCCTATCGCGACGATGGCGGCCTTCCATCAAGGTTCTTCCGTATATGAGTCAAAACATCGTCGGCACACCTCCTTACCATAAGGCAAAGCCGTAACGAGTCCATCGGTGACTTCATGACGAGGTTTAACAAGGAGTGTTTGAAGGTCAAGACGTGAACGACCTATTAGTCATCTCGGCCTTCCAAACGGCATCTTGCCGGGGGCCTTATACCGAGAGATCATCAAGTACGAACCCGTACTACTACGCTGAGTCGTGGCGATAGCCAACCGGTTCGCCAAAGCGGACGAGGCCGACAAGAGAAAGAGCAAGCATAAGGCAGGCCCTCGGAAAAAGAAAGAGATGGGAAGGAAGATCGGAACCAAGGCGGCGCCTTGAAAGATTACATCGCCCTATAAGGTCCAGGCTCGGTTCGCGTGACGCCTCGGAGCGACCTCAATACACCCCGTTGACGAAGCCGAGGGAAGAAATCTACACACTCCATATGAACCTGTTCGAGAAGCCTCGACCGATGACAGGAGGAAAGAGGCGCCAACTGTGGATAACATCCGCTCATTCCATGAAGACTATGGGCACGACATCAAGAGTGCAAAGAACTCATGGGAGAGATAGAGATATTGGTTCAAGATGGACCCCGAAGAAGTACTAAACATGTGGTCGCCAAGCCAACCGAGAGAAGAGAAGAAAACAAAGGAAGAGGGAATTGCGCCCCACAAAAAGCAAGCGACATCGATGAGGAAGGAGATGACGAGTCCCAATATGACGGGTGATCTCCACTATTACGGGCTCCTCGTGAGTCACGAAGTCTTCCCCAAGGCAAGCCCAAGTCCTAGAACCGCGAGCCTAACAACAAGAGGTTCGAGAAAGGACGAGGCGATCACCTTCTCCGAGGACGACCCCGCACTCAAGATCAAGATCCCCACGGGATGCACCGTGATCCATGCATGGTCGCAAATAAGTTGGTGAACGTGTACATCGACAATGCGCCGGTAAGCATCCTTTCAATGAATGTTTTGACAAGCTAGGGATAGAAGAAGCGCGCCCGCACAAGCGCCGCGCACTCCAAGCTTCGCCCAAGAGGAGACGCGCCGGAAGGGATAATAGAGCTACCCGTCACGGTGGGAAGTCACCAACAAGCTCCACCAAGGTGGTGCATTCTTCGTAGTGAAGGCCCACCGCCATATAACATCATACTAGGCGAGATTGGGTCGAACTGTAAGGGTCAGATGCTCAACATACCACCCGACAATGAAGATACCCACCGCGAGGGAACAAACCGTGATCCGAGGTGATCAAAAGCAAGCCAATGAATGTATGCGAGTTGTTTTACGAGTGCAGGGACCTCGGTCCAAAGACCCTGTGCATAGCAACTAAAGGAACCCGAGAGTTGGAGTCAAGAAGTACACTCCCCGACAACCAAAGTGGAAGAGGTCGATTGCACGTAAGATGAGCCCTTAAAGGTCGCCAAAGTTGGTCTCACCAAGGCACCGAAATAAAGAATCGATCATCCAACTCCTACGGAATTCGAGATGTGTTTGCTTGGTCTCCCTCGACATGACCGAGTCTCACCAAGTATCATCACCACCGCTCAACATCGACCGAACATAAAACCATTCGATGTAGCAAAGAATTTTGCAGCCGAACGGAACCAAGTCATTCACGACGAGGTAAACCACCGTTAAAAGCTCGTGATATCGCTCGAGGTCAAATATCCGACTTGGATAGCCAACCCGGTGATGGTGAAGAAAGGAGGAGGGATGGCGAATGTGTATCGACTACACCGACCTCAACAAACATTGCCCAAAGGATTGCTATCCCTTCCCAACATTGACAAGAAGGTCGACGCTACCTGGTCGGATACGAAGTCTTCGTTTTTGGACTTATACAAAGGGTATCATCAAGTCACGATGGACGACGCAAGACGCCGCCAAAACAGCCTTCATTACCGACTTGAGTTGCACAGATAAAAGATGCCATTCGGCCTCAAGAATGCAGGGGCCACCTATCAAAGGATGGTGGACAAAATATTTAAGCCCTACATAGGTCAGAATGTGGAGGTATACGTAGATGACATCGTCGTCAAAAGCAAGGAGGAAGCCGCATGTGTTGCCGACCTCCGGATCGTCCTCGGCCTTCTCCGAAAAATCAACCTGAAACTGAACCCCCAGAAGTGCACATTTGTAGTCCGGTCTGGAAAGTTCTTAGGGTGCTGGGTTTCCCAAGAAGGGCTAAAAGCCAACCCGTCCAAGGTCCAAACCATTTTGAAATGAACATGCCAAAGACCATCCATGACGCATAAGCCGACAGTCAGATAGCAAGACCGAGCCGCTTTCTTTCAAAAGCGGATAAGCCTACCCTTCTTCAAGATACTCAAAAGGCCCGAAATTCTCATGGGATGATGTACACAAGTCCGCCTTTGAAGATCTCAAGAGCTACTCGCCAAACTCCCCACTCTATCCGTCCCGAAAGAGGGAGAGGCCCTTTTCCTCTACCTCGTTGCCTCGGACGGCCATAAGTGCGCTTGCACGAGAGGAAGGACGCGACCGGTGTATTTCATCACCGAGCACTAAAAGGCCCAGAAACGAGGTATCGCCCTGAGAAGCTTGCCTTAGCATTGGTAACGCCGCGAGGAGACTATGTCCATACTTCCATGCACATCCCATACAAGTCCTCACCGACTACCCACTTCGGCAAGTATTGACGAAGCCCGAAGCCTCAGGGAGAATCGCGAAATGGGTAATCGAACTGGGCGAGCACGATATATCCTTCTGCGCCCGCCAGCCATCAAAGGCCAAGCCCTAGCGGATTTCGGCCGAGGCTAACCGTCGAGAAACCAAGCCCACCGAGTTCGTGACGATTTACGATGCGGCCGAACCAATGGATGAAATACCAAAGGAGGCCGGCAACTCCACGTTGATGGGGCTTCGGGAAACGGCGGTATGGAGCAGAATCTTACTCCTAAGCCCGGACGGCCAAGAGATCACCTACTCACTTCGGTTCACATTCAAAATACGAACACAAGTAGAGTATGAAGCTTGATCGCAGGACTTCGCCTAGCTCAAAATCTCCAAATACGAGCCGCAAGTTCACAAGTGATTCTCGTGTCGTAGTAAGCCAAATGTTGGGGAAATCTGAAGCAAAAGCAGCAGGATGAAGAAATACCTTGAAAAGCAAAAGCACGCAACGGATTTTCTCATACTTTCAGATAGTTCGCATCCCAAGGAGCAAAACAATGAAAGGTGACATCTTAGTAAATTGCCTCGTCGTCAACGAGTCCGCCAAGAGAAGAAGTCCAAAGCGTAAGATAGACGATGCCGATGACGGAGCCGAGGTCAACGTAGTCTCGGATGAAGAACCCAATTGGATGACTCCCATTCGAGAGTACATAGATAATGGCGAATCGCCCAAGACAAGTTGGAAGCTAGGAAGATCCCGAACAAATCTATGCGATATACAATTGAGCAGGGGTCATATCGTAAAGTCATATCTCCAGCCTCTCTTGAGGTGCTTAGGTCGAACCGAGTTGATTACGCTCATGAGAAGGCACGAAGGATCATGCGGAAGTCACATCGGACCCCGAGCCTTGTCGAAAAAAGTCGTGAGATGGGGATACTATCGTCGATGATGTTCCAGACTCAATTGACCTTGTGAAAAGTGTCCAAGTGTCAACTCCACGGAATGTACCGAGGCTACCGCACCGACCTCACCTCCATACAGAGCCCTCGCCGCTTATGCAATGGGGATCGACATCGAGGCCCCTTTGTAAAGCACCGTGACAGCCCAATTCCTAATTGTTGCGATTGACTACTTCCAAGTGGGGAAGGCGAGCCCTCGCAAAAATCACAAGCAAGAACGCCTCAACCGTCGGAAGAACATAGTGTGTCGCTTGGCATCCTCATATCCTCCTTTCGGACAACGGAACACAATTCACCGATAAGACATTCAGAGAGTGGTGTCAAGAGCTTGGATCCAACAAAATTCACCTCGGTGGCCCATCCTCAAGCAAATGGTCGACCAAGTCACCAACAGACCATCATGAAGGGATCAAGACTCGTCTCGACCGAGCTAAGGGCCTTTGGGTGGAAAATTTACCATGTGTCTTATGGTCATACCGAACAACACCTAGACCTCGAACTGAGAAACCCTACGGTTTGGTGTATGGGCCAAGCAGTGATCCCAAGAGAAATTGGAGTACCGAGTCCTCGTATCATTGACTTCTCTGCCGAAGCAATGAGGAAAATCTACGAGCTGATCCGGATCTACTCGAAGAAAAAGAGACCTCGCCACATCGAGGAAGCTCGAGACAAGCAACAAGTAGCTCGGTATTACAACCAGCGTGTTAAAACCCGACAATTCCAAGTGGGCGACCTCACTCGAAATAATGAATTCAAAGAAAGCTGCAGCTCGGCAAGTGGAAGCCACATGGGAAGGACCTTACAGGGTCGACGAAGTCCTCAAGAAAGGGCCTATAAGTCGCCCAATTATCCGGTGAGCAATTACCCAACGATGGCACATCATTCATCCAAGAAATATTATGCATAAGTGTCAAAGGTCGAGTCTTATTCGGTCGTGTTTTCAGAGTCCTGTTTAATCGAGTCTGGGTCTTACTTTGTTACGTCGTCTTTTATCAATAAAATTTTAATTTTTGTGCATGTTTTATTTGTCACTAATGCATAATTAATCTTCACCATTATTCTATACCCTCTACGGAGGACAAATTCCCTCGACGGAGGTCAGATTACCTTCGTTTCATACGAAGATGAATTTAAACGCGCGTAAGGGGACCACCCCTCCCGATAACCTCGGCAAAAAACAGGAACCATTCCTACATACGAGATCAGATTACCTTCGTTTATTTCGAAGACGGTACTCTCTATGTAGACGAAGTAAGGGACCACCCTCCCGATAACCTCGCAAAAACAGAACCATTCCTACATACGAGATCGATTACCTTCGCTTATTTCAAGACAGTACTTATGTAGACGAAATAAGGGACCACCCTCCCGATGACCTCGGCAAAAAACAGAACCATTCCTACATACGAGATCGATTACCTTCGCTTATTTCAAGACGGTTCTTTCTATGTAGACGAAATAAGGGACCACCTCCGACGACCTCGGCAAAAAATCATTAATTCCGAAGACGGAACTCTCTACAAGGACGAACTACCCTTCTACGAGAACGGATTCCTTCGAAGACTTCATATATTACTTTAGTTCAATATAAAGTCAATACGAAGCAAATACATTTTTCTTATTTCAAAATAAGTTATGCAGATTACATATTACGAGGGCGGAGGAGACGGGGAAAACCGAGCCAATCTCTAGAAAATCGCGATTCAATGTACTCATCTATACTAATCCTACTCTACCTACCTCGTCCTCGATCTACACTACGGGCTCGCTAGCTCGACCTCGCCACTCGATGACGCCTTTGGCTTCGCCCCTTGAGGATCCACGCCGCTCAAGGGCCATAGCACTCCTCTCTTGAGCTATCCACACCGGATCGTCAAAATTCGCCCATTTATTGTAGACCGAGAAGCTCCGAGAAGAAGAGGCCTGCGATCCCGTCAAGGCAGTTCATCGAGCTGTGGTTGTCGAGCGATGACGGTCTTGTATATACCTCCGAGCCTTTTAATTCACCGCATCGCCCGTGAACCGCCGGAGGTCCGACCATATTCACGCCGTTACTCGCACAACGGGCAATGCCTCGACAACCTTAGCTTCAACTTCCGAGATAGTCATCCCACCATTTCGATGGACGGCCTCCTCGCACTCGGCATGCTCCTCACTATTAATTTAACCTTCCTGGCGACCTCGAACGACTCCTCCAATGCAAAAGACGAGCCTGAGCTCACATGCTCTCCGGGCACTCTATGCTTGATAATGGACTCACCGCACATGGCCCAATTGTCCCTTTATATGGAGGAGTTCGACCTCTTTAATTCCAGAGCCCGCGACAAGTCTTCAATTCGATTCAACCAAGGAGAAGCATCAAGCATTTCAAAGCATAACCGAATAAAAAGATAAGTGTTTTCATATAAACTTGTGATTCTATTAATATGCCCTTAAGCGAAAACCAAGGTACATTTACATTCAAAAAAAAAAGGATCAATCGACCCTCCGAAGCTTCGGCTGCCCACCTCGGCCGCCTCCCGAGCTCGGAAAGCCTCGGCCTCTTCTCGCCCTAACCTCGCCTAGTCCGGCTTCTACCTCCTCAGAACCGCCGAGCCTCGTCTCTTCAAACCCCAGTGCAAAGATCCCCGACCCCTTTATAAGATCGGCCATTAGAGCGTCGGTCAGGGGATCTCGGTCCATGGGCAAAGCGCGAGCAGCACTCGCGTCACAGAATCAAGATGAAGTCGTGGTCCACAAAGACGGGAAGCTCCTTCGAGCCGCGGACAAGGACATCGAAATAGGCCCACCTCGTGACATCATCCTCTATCTCCTCATACCCATACTGATTTATCCACTCGGGTAGTCCTCGGCGACTTCTTCGACAGCATCCGAGACGGCGCGCTTATTGAGGACCCTACCGCATCACCAACCATCCCGAGAAGCCCCAGAGAGAATAGCCTCCTCCAAACGCCCAAGCATCTCCCTCGCGAGCTCGCCACCGGCCTCCCGACGCCGAGCCTCCTCCAACTCGCCTTCATTAAGCGCGACTGCCTCCGCCGCAGCCACCTAGCCCTTGCCGCCTCCATCGCCGCCGCCGCCGACCGCTCGCCGCTCGATAGCCGCCAGATCCGCCGCTACGCTTGACGAGGTCCTGATCTTTGCTTCGCTCGCTAATCTCTTGGACGAGGAGAGTCTTCCTCCTCCATTCACCGAGCATACCGGGCCACCCCATCAAATCGGGCTAACGCCCTTTCAAGAAGTCCGTTATGAAACCGGACATCCGGGCCATCCCGCGACATCTTGGCCACCTCGGCCGACACGACCTCAACCCCTATACGTAATCCCATCAAGTCGAAGAATACATTATTTATATTACTCACAAGGAAGAAGGATAAGTCGCTACCCGGAAAGGTAGGGAGCTCACGAGAGCCAACGACGACGCATTCCGGTCGACAAAGAACCGCGGCCTCGGGATAGCACGCTTAACCTCTTAAAGCGCCTAAGAGGCAGCGGCTCGTGAGACTTCAAGCCTCCTCGCCGCTTCTGTGATAGCCTCGACATCCTTCAAAATCGAGGAGAGAGATCGACCTCCTTCAAAAGAGAGGAGGAGCTCGACACCGGCGCCCGACTCCTTCCTCTTCTTCCTCTTATCCCTGATCAAGTTCACTGCAAATAAGTACAAGAAGTCAAGCATGTACACACAAATAATCATGCAACAAAGGACGTAAGAGGCGAGGGCCTCACCCTTCACCGACTCCACCTCGGTGGCAGGATCATAAGGGCTAAGCCCCGCAGCTGCAAGCTCGGCCTCGGTAAAGGCCTCATCCACAAGACCTATTTTGTCCAGTGCCTCCTCTAGGCCACCATCAATCTCATCAACCACCACATCGGCGATCTTCTCCGATCGCCATGTAAACTCAAGAGATCCATCAAACTGACAAAAGAAAAACTTCTTCTGCCAGTTCGAGATCTTCGACTTTATCTTCGCTTTGAATTTACGACGGGGTGATAAATAATACCACCCCGAACCACCCTTCAGTTGCAAAAAACGGAGAACAAGCCCCAAAGTAAAAGGAAAATTATGCCGATAGCATAGACACCTCAGCACACCAAATGCCGGAAAGAATTTGGCGAAGTTGGGTAAGTGATATGCCAACATCCGTCAAGTTCGACATATACACGAGGATAGGAATACGAAGACCAGCCCGAGGTCGCCTTCAGACAATGACAAACCTTCCTGAGGGCACAAGCCCTATGCTACTGACGGGGCAACATAAATTATATCGTAAATACGGATTGGGAGACAATCTCCTTTATATCGGAGGTTGTTAAAATGGAAGAAAAGAAGACACTTTACCGAAATCCCGAAGGGAAGACGATAAACCGCCGACTAATCCGACTACGTACGCATACGATACGAAGCTCTAAGATTTAGAAGAAGAGAAGCCATAACTTACTTTGGTTTTTCAAGATGATGGTGATGAAACCGAGACAACAATGGCGACGGTTATACGCTTTTTCGAAGTTTGAAAGTCCGAAATTTTGAAATAGCAAAAGTGATATGAGAAATGGCGATCAAGGAAGATATTCCCCATTATACGCTTTATCGAATCCAACCGCGCCAGATTAAATGCGCATTAAATGCGTATCCCGTGTCCCGTACTCAACGACGCGTAAAAATCCTGTTCGGCCTCGCTTAACGCCCGCCAGCGACGCCTGCATGTAAGAACTCACTAACGCCTCGCCGAGAGGCCACCAAAACCTCGGCTCAACGCCCGCCAGCGAAGACAGCCTGAAGACCTCGGCTTAACGCCTCGACAGTGAAGTCACCAGAGACCTCGCCATAACGCCGACAGTGAAGTCACCAGAGACCTCGGCAATGCCCGCCAGTGAAGTCAAGAAGGAGACCTCGCTTAACGCCCGTCCGTGAAGCCAAACAGAAAACGCCGATTTAACACCTCGGCAAGAGATAGTACCAAGGCACAACCTCGGCAGATGCCCTCGCAAACGCGGCATATGACTTGGAAACATCGACACATACCAAGTCGATCGATCACGCCCGCCCGGCATAAACAACCCAAAACCAATACGACTCGCTTCGCTTTTTGGAGGAAGGTCAGGATAGGATATGGCCCAACCGCCAGCCCAAGCATCGTGCCCAATACAAGTAAAATGACATCAAGTTCGCCCAAGAAGACCCTCAAACCGGTGGGAACGCAGAAGGCTCGGCCATATCTAAAGGAATCCTAATTGAGAAGGGATAGATTAAGATCCTATCCAAGATCTCGAATCCTATTTAGAAAAGACCTCGGATTTAAGATCTAGGTCTAAATAATTGTGTATAAACAGAGGCTAGATTAGATTTAAATAGATTCATTCACACTCTTTGTAATCGCTTCTTACACATTCAATACACGAATACTCTCTCGCTCCGTGGACGAGATCTAATTCAAAGATCGAACCACGTAAATCCTGTGTTCTTCTCGCATTTATTTCCCTAACGAAATTAAGATCGATCACTATCCAACACGGGACCAACACAAATCCCATTTTTACGGGTTGTGGGGGAAGCTGTGCATCATTTCTTTCATGTTCTTACTATTTTTACATTGTTTCTATTTTTTATTCATTTGCAATGTTTTTAAATTTTTTAAAAAAATACCTTTTTTTGTTTGGTGGGGGGAGGGGTGATCATAAATATTAAATTAAAAAAAGGGTTAAAATTGATTTCTGATGGGATATGGCTCAACCACGCAGGCCCACTGACAGGCCCAAACGAGTTGGGCCTGACATTAGTAGCGGCCCACGCGGTTAAGCCCAAGGCCCAGCCTTCAAACCCTAATCAGCCCCCAAACCCTAATCAGGCGCCACCTTGCACAGAAGGCCAGACGTCCCTACAGGCGGAAGGCTAACAGGCCCTATGGACAAGAGGAACAGTCCCTACACACGTAAGTGCCAAGAGTCCCTACATGGGAGGATCGCCTCGCCTTGTGGGCCTCATATATGTATAAATAGGAGTTAGATCAAGGTAGGAGGTTGGCAACTTCAATACTAAGAGCTTTTAGCCATACTCACCGTAATCAAAACATAGTGAAAGTATTGAGGAATCACTCCTCCGTGGACGTAGATCTCATTAACGATCGAACCACGAAAAGCCTTGGTGTTCTTTATCGCTTTACATAAATCTCGATATCCGCATATACTAGATTTATCATTGGCGTACCGTCTGTGGGAACCTACGAACAAAAAGCTTCGCTTCTACAAAACTTAATGGCAAGAACACGCATAACCGCCCGATGTCGAGAACAACCGCTACCGAGGACAACCAGTGGTCACCAAATACCACGGAAGGAGATCGCAGACGCCACAAGCGGTCACACACCGAGGGCTACATGGAAAACGTCCCATACACCTCAGACCGCCTCCCAACGTAGGAGATGCCGACTCAACGAGGACGAACAGACAGCCTGCTCGTCCCACGAGGCCCTTGGCCGAGCCGTGACCGACCTCAACGCCAACCTCGCCAATTCCAAAGCTTTCTCCACCGAGGACAATGAAGCGGCACCTCCCGAGTGCCCAAATTGGCGAACACGGGCGCCCGAGGTCGCCACCCACCGAGGCGGTCAACGCCACCTCGGCATAATAGCCGAGAACGCTGCACACCAATCCGCCACCGTGGTTAATCACCTCGCCAAGGGGTCGCAACCATTCACCACCTCGTCACCCGCTGGCCGCTTCCTCCACTCGCATGCCGCCCGAGGCCGAGCGTAATGTGAGAGAAGAAAGGCGGAGCGAACTCCTCCTGGAGACGATAGACGCCAATATCGGTCTCCCACCCTCCAAGGAGAGATGGCAATGATCTCCGGGTTCGACCGAGCGGGAGAATCATCTCCTTTCTACAGAGATTCTCGACACGCCCGCCCCGCCGCAGATAGGCACCCAACATCACCGCCTACCATGGCCTCTGGGACCCTCCGACTTCCTTTTCGCCACACCACTAACATGGCGAATCAAGGAATGGAAGATTTATATGTGCAAGATCTTCCCGAGGTGCCGATCTCCAACGCCCGACGCCGGTTCACCTGCCCGCCAAAATAGTATACACCGCCTGTGATCTCATGGATCAGTTTAAGTGGCATTTCATCGAAAATGCCACCCAAATGCCTTCGTCCGACCTGCTCACAATCCACCAAGGGCGGATGAGACGATGTCGAACTTCGCTTCGAGGTTCATCAAGGAGTCTCTCAAAATCGACGGAGCAACGATCTCTATATCATCAATGCTCAAGAACGGATCCGACCCACGACCGAACAAGGAAATCACCGTGAGAAGTTTGAGACGGCTAGTCGCCTTTGGAACAGGGTAGACAACCCGCCAAAGGAGATTTAATCGACCGAAAGAAGAGGAGACCTGGACGAGCAATGGACCGAAAGCGAAGAGGCCGATGATCGAGGTCGAGGCGCCGAATGCCAAGTGCCTTCGAGAGAATCGCAGAAGGCCATCCTGAGTCCAGTTTCTGACCTCGCCACCTTGGCGGCAAAGCACCTCATCCGCTCAAATTGAGAGCGAGATATTCGAGCTCACACGAGCTCTTCCCAAAGCCCCTCCTATGAAAGAAGGGTCCAAGAAGAGATCAACGGAGGAATATTGTGACTATCACCGGGTATGGTCACGATACCGAGGATTGCGTAAACCTAGGCTCAAAGATTGACGAGCTCATCAAAGAAGAGCCCTCAAGAAATACTCGCCGAGCTCGGCCAGGAACAAAAAAAGCAGAGGGAAGAACAACGGTGGTAACAACCGCGGGCCGACCTCGACGGCGACTCCACCCGAAGATGACGAGGATGAAGGTCCCAATGCTATGGAGCAGGTCTATGCCATCACCGACTCCCCATGGGACGACGAGGTCGTCGTTAAAGAACGGCTCGGAGGCCGCCCCCGGCGAGCCAAGAAAAGTTTACTCGGGATGGCGAGGACATCGTGTTCTCCAAAGACGACCCGTGTCCAAAATCATGTCCCACCAAGACGCCATCACAATACAAGCCGTGATGGGCAACAAGAACGCCCACCGGTCTACATCGACATCGGTGCCTCCACAAGATTATCTTCCGTAGCCGTCGGATAAACTTGAGGTCGGAGGAATTCAGTACATCCCGCCTCCTCCCGCCATGAGCTTCACTCAGAGGCTGTTCAACCCGAGGTATCATTACCCTTCCTGCTACCGTAGGACGAGCTCTGTGTCTGGCCACCAAGGCCATTCAATTTTTCCTCATCTCGAGCTCCTTCCCCGCATAACATCATCCCGGGAGACCGGCTCTATGCCACCAAGGCCGCCTCCGCCGGTATACCACCCACCATCAAGATACCCACCCCTGGAGTGCTAAGCATCCAGTGGCACCAAACGGCAGCTAAAGAGTGCCCACGAGTCTCAACCCAAGATGTAGCCTTTCCCTGCATAGCAATTACAGAATCCTCGAGGTCGCCACCCTGGACGACCGACCAAGACCTCCAATTATACGATTTACGACCCTCCAAAGTTGTCAAGGTCGGCGCCCGTGGCCCAACCGATATTCGCAGTGTCATGCAGCTTTTGAGGGAATACAGGACGTGTTCGTGGTCCCCACTGACATGATCGGAGTGTCACCCGAGCTCATAACTCATCACCTCAACATCGACCCCGCCACAAAACCAGCTCGCAAAAGAAGAGGGTGTTTGAGGCAGAGCGCAACAAGTCATAAGAGACGGTTGACTCAACCCGTAAGGCCAAGATCTTGTTCGAAGTCATACCCGACCGGATGGCTAATCCACCGTGGTTCGAAGCCGGGAGTGGATGGCGCATGTGTGTCGACTACACCGACCTCAACAAACATCGCCTCAAAGATTGCTACCCCTTCCCGACATCGACAAGAAGGTGGAAGCACCTGGCGGGCCATGAGACCTTCAACTTCCTAGATCTATACAAAGGGTACCACCAAGTCCTAATGAGCCCGGAGGACGCCCCCAAAGATAGCATTCATCACCGACTTTGTCTTTATGCACTGAAGACGCCATTTGGCTCGAAAACGCCTGGGCTACCTATCAAAGAATGGTGGACGCCATATTCAAGGATCACATCGGCAGATTGTCGAGGTTCACGCCGACTACATCGTGGTCAAGAGTCAAAAACGGAGAGCTGCGCCGATGACCTCGTAACTATTCTCCAGCCTCCTGTCGGCCAACCTCAAACTCAACCCCTCAAGTGTACATTCATGGTGAAGACGGAAAATTCCTAGGATGCCGGGTTTCTCAAGAAGGTCCAAGGAAAATCCTACTAAGGCGAAAACAAGCTTGACATGCAAGTGTCAAGACCATCCAGAGATCAACAAACTCACCGGTGTCTAGCCGCCTCAGCAGATTCTTATCTCTGGATGCCGAGTAGCAGCCTTCCTCTTCAAGATCTTGAGGAGAGCTCCGACTTCGCCAAGTGAGGAACACGTGTCGCCTTCACGCACCGAAAGAGTATCTCGCCGACCGCCCACCCCGACCGCCATGAAAGAAGCGAGCTCCTCTATTTGTATTGGCTACCTCGACGAGGCAATCGCGGTATTGGTCCGGATGAGGCCTGGACGACAACTCCCCATCTACTTCATCACCGAGCTCAAAGGACCGAGACAAGGTATACCACCTCAAAAAGGTAGCACTGCCTTGGTGAACGCCAAGCGACGCCCCGACCCTACTTCCAAGCCCATTCCGTCTGTGTACTAACCGACTTACCTTGAGACAAGTCTTGTCAAAGCCGTAATCATCCGGACGATAGCCAAGTGGGCACTGGAGCTCATGCGAGCACGACATCTCGTGACTCCCCCAGCCGCTATAAAAGTGGCAAGCTCACGACTTCCGTGGAGGCCAAACCACCGAGGTCGGCTCTACCAACGAGGTCGCCCCAACGCCCGCCCCACACGGGAGGAATCTGGCCTCGCACCGCTCGATGACCGCCGGCGACGTACGTGATCTGAGCTTCATGCAAGACGGCAATGAGGAGCATCCTCCTCCTCGGCCTGCATAAATGTGAAGTGACCTATGCCTCCGGCTTACCTTCCCGATCACAAACAACGAGGTGGAGTACGAAGAGTCGATCTCCTGACCCCGCAAAGGAATTGAAAGTGGACAAGATCCGATCTTCTGAGATTCCTGTGTCGTGGTAAACTGTGTCCTAGGCGTATACGAGTCCAAGGAGGATCGAATGAAGCAATACCTTGAGAAGGCAAAGGAGACGCCGACCTCATTCGTGTACTTCAAGAAGTTCATCGAATCCCACGAGGGAAAATACCGAGCCGACGCCCCCAGAAGTTAGTCGCCATCAACAAGTCCACCAAGGAGGAGGTTCATTCCAGAGCATCGCGAGTCCCACATCGGCATCATCACCGAGATAGAACCGAACCGATGTCTCCCATAAAGTGCCTACCGGAAGATGGCGATCGCCTCAAGATCGGCTCGGCCAAAAAGATGATGGCAAAATCCCAAAAGTACTGCACTGAGGGCGCCTCACAGAAGTCCTACCTTCAACCCTCCCGAGATGCCTCGGCCGTAAGGCCGACCACGCACTCAATGAGATTCACCGGGTCTTGTGGAAGCCACATCGGTCGCGAGCTCTTTCAAAGAAGACGCCGAGGTCGGATATTATCGCCCACCGCCCAAGATTCGCCGAGCTCGTCCAAAAATGTACGAG
Source organism: Salvia rosmarinus (assembly GCA_036937905.1). NCBI lineage: Eukaryota > Viridiplantae > Streptophyta > Magnoliopsida > Lamiales > Lamiaceae > Salvia > Salvia rosmarinus. Next base: position 20,318,065 of record CM072813.1, read on the forward strand.
CGCCACCGCACCCACAAAAAAAAGCTACCCTGCATCGATCCGAAAGTGTACCGCAGAGCCCACGGCCTTTCATGCAATGGGGATCGACATCGCTCGCCTGCTCGACCGAGCACCGTGTTAGCTTCGATACTTAGTCGTCAGCAGAGATTACTTCACAAACGGGTCGAGGCCGAGCCACTTTCGAGCCTCACGAAAGCGTGAAGATTCGACATTCGTGTGGAAGAACATAGTCCGCCACTCGCATACCGCACATTCTCGATCTCTGACAACGGCACCCGCCTGTGGACAAAAATTTCAAGGAATGGTGTGAAGAGCTCCAGATCGAAAGAAGCTTTCACCCGGTCGCACACTCGCAAGCGAATGGTCGACCGAGGTGACGAACCGCACGATTGTACAAGGATTGAAGAAGAGGCTAGACCGAGCAAGTGGTGATTGGGCAAAATCTCCCCTGTGTCCTCGGGTCCTACTGTAACCACACCCGGACTTCTCGACTGAGAAACCCCTTCAATTTGGTCTACGGACCGAGGCCGTTATACCGGCCGAGATCGGGCGCACCTAGCCCTCGCACTCTTCACTTCGACCGTGCCAGAACGAGGAAGACCTGCGTACAACCTTGATGCTCTCGAGGAGAACGCGAGCTCGCCTTCATAAACGAAGCAAGCACAAGGCCAGTCGCACGGCACTACAACAAAGGGTCAAAGCCTCCGACCCAAGTAGGCGACTCGCCCTATGAAATAATGAAGAGAGCCGAGCTTAACAATGTCGGATCCGACATGGAAGGCCCATACCGCTCACGAGGACCTCAAGCAGCGGGCTTATAAGCTAGCTCACCTATCCGCACTTATCCCCGAACCCGCATATCACTCATTTGAGGAGGTACTTTACATAGCTTCGATTTCAGATCGGCATCATGTTAGTCCCTTTATTGTTTTGCAAAATACGATGTTGATTACATATTCAATAAAATATTTGTTTTTCTAATGAATATTTCACTTTGTCTCATATCTATGTGAACATCCATTCGGATACATCATAATTATCCTTCACAAGGGGACGCCTACGAAGATGAAAACCCACTAAGTAGGGTACTCACTAAGCGCTACACAGACTCACGATTACTCATTAAATTGAACGCCTAATGCAAGGCATACAGCAACTCATTAAATTGAACGCCCACATGCAAGCATACGATCACTCATTAAGTTGAAGTACCTACATGCAAAAGACATCCAGATCGGATCTCGCCAAATTATGCCCTTTATTTGGGAAGATATACACTCGTGATACAATCTAAATACATTTACGACCAAAACGTAAGTCCTAAGCTATGTTTGTACCTCTCGGGGAAAATATACACTTCAAACGAGTCTAAATACATTTACGACTACATACAAAGTCCTAAGCTATATACAAACTCATTCGGCTTCCGAGCTCCGCCCGCCGGACTCACCGGCCGCACCAGCTCAACAAAATCTCTGGGTGGCGATGAATACCCGAACGAACTCGGTGCCCTCCACCCAATCAATGAGGTCGGCACCACTCCGCCTCGCCTCCGGTGCACTCGAGCCGGACAAAGCGGGTTCCACCCGAGGGCTGCCTTATACCCGAGGTCACACTCGGCCCTCGAGCCGACGCCGGCCAGACCACGCCCGCCCGACCTTCCGCCTCCACGCCGACCGATGTCCCGAGGCGCCCGACCGCCGAGGACCGCCTCTCAAATGCTCCTCTCACCGACCCATCGACGGAGCACTTTGCGTGATCAGCGTAGCCGCCTCCTCTTCGGTTCTTCTATTATCGACCAATGGAGCCCGTCAGACTAGCGCTGGGTCGGGTATGCGCTGCCATTTAACAACCTCGTACATCCGCATGTATTTCATGATGGAGTCGAGGCGCCTTTAAACTTTTGCTATTAGGCCCCTCCTCATCCTCAAAGACCATGCCCTCCGCCAAAGAAGCTCGAACTCGATCGTCGGCTTCGATATGGTAGTTCCACCATCCGTGGATTACCTTCATACTCGATGCTCTTCCGAGATCCGAGCTAGCTCCTCCGCTGTCACCGAGCCGCCTCGCATTGCATCACCGCCCTGATCACATCGGCAGATAACCCACCGGACTTCGAATTGTGTGATTTTAGCTTTAGCGCCTGCTCACCAGAGGCGGCCACTGATCGGCCTCAGATCTTCTTCTTCGTGCGGACGATGCCGAAATGACATCCATACTGCCAAAACTTCGAGTCAACTCTGACGATCGACTCCTCCAAAATAAGACCTCTTCGTCCTTTCTCACCAATGCACCTCTGGACTCTTTCACCTTGGTCAAGAATTCATGATCAAGTCCAAGGTATGAGACGCGGATGCTATAAATAAAGAGACAACACACATTTCGAAGTGATAAATTTTATTACTCAAAAAGTTCGAATGGTTACAAGGCCGGGGTCCCATCGACCCCGACAAACCAGCCTATTACATTAGGTCCACCGACCAGTGCCCCATGCCGGGCTCGCCGGCCTCCACTTGCACTTGCCGCCGCCGCGCGCGAGACCCCCTCGGAAGGAAGCTCGAGCTCGCTCCTCCTCCCCGCCTCCTCCTCCTCCTCCGCTGCAAGACTCGGCAAGAAGCTCCCGCACCAGATCTTCATCCTCCAGATCGGGCAACGGCCTCCGCCGCCGAGAGGAGGAGCCGGACGCCAGAGCCTCCGTATGGAAAGACCCACCGACAACCACTCGGCATAGTTCTTGTTCATCGTCTGGTGGCGACTCGACCCACCCATGTTTCACTTTGTCGAATCGCATCCGCCGCCACCCTCCTGTGGTCCGACACCACCTTCGTCCAAGACGGCGGCCGTGTCGGAGATAAAGGAGAAGGTCTCCGATTCGATGAGTCGCAGTGAAGGCCCTTAACATCGCCTCGACCCTCCAAAGAAAGCACTCTCTCCTCGGCCATCTTCTCTTCACCTCACCGCCTCCTCTCGCGACTTTTCGAGCTCGGCCCGAGCCATCTCCAAGGCCCATGCCTCTCTCGAGGGCGGTCTCGGGCCTCGGCGCCTTCAGCAGCCACCGCCGCCTTCCTCGGCTGACGCCGGCCCTCGCAGCAGCCGAGCGCTGCCTCGCAATGATCTTTGCGGTCTCGGCAGCAGCCCGCCCCTCCGACGCCATACCGAGAGGCGCCTCGGCAATGTACCGCATGCGTGCAGCCCCCATCACCGAATCGACATCCCGAATTCAAACATGGTCGAATGTATCGCGAATGAAGCATCAAGAAATACGTAAGAGACCTATACTGGGAAGGATATGTGAGCTGGAAGTCGGCGCTCAGACGGTATCCGGCACGAGTGTCCGCCCGACCGGGTGCCGCCACCAACAAGTTAAAGTCGCCCACCACCCGGCGCCTTGCCCGCTCCACCTCGGCGCCTTGCCCGCCACCACCACGGGCGCTGACCGCCTGCCCGCCTCGCTTCTTCCTCGTCGCGAGCTCGGCGACTTTATGGGTCGCCAGCCGCATCCACCGCCTTCTTCCGGGAATCGAGCCACCGCAAAACAAAATAAGGAGTTGATGAGCACAAGAATAACAAGACACAAAATAGGATAGTGGGGTGCCTCACCCCGATCCGACCCAGCCCGTGAGCCTCTGACCTATAAACGCCAGCCCGACGTTGTTCAGTCATCCTATTTAAATCAATGGAGATTATCTCACCGAGGTAGTTCAAGATCTCTCCATGGGGCCTGTGGGTTTGATTTTCACGCCCTTCATCGCATCGAGGCCCCACTCATACCCTGACGCCCCTCACCCGCAAGAATAAGACTGCTCGCCAATGGGACACCTTCGGCGAGCCGCTTATCTTAAGCTTCGCCGGCGAGCATGATAGTACACACTCTTATGGCCTCGACGCTAAAACCGCATCAAGACCTCAAGGAAAACTCTCCCAACGCCATAGCAGATGCCTAGCCCCACCACCGACCTAATGGAATTCGAGGTCACTGATATACGGGATCTCAAAATATTCTCGAAAGCTAAGGAAAATTGGGGCCAAAGGAAACCTAAGGCCGCCTATCAAGCTATCTACATACACGGTAATAAACCCTCCGAGGGCCATCGCCCTATCATCCGGTCGCGCAGCACCACCACGCCTCCCGAATACCAGATTCTTCATATCTCAAAAGCTCCTCCACAACCTCGACCTCGCCACGCCAACCCTAAGTCCGTCCCATACCGACGACACCAAGGGACCCTCAAGACTAAGCCCTATGGACCTACCCAGTGCTTATAGCACATATAATCCTTTATATCTAAGGCACACGGCCGTAAACCGAGGCGTAACCGTAATTTTCAGAACGAGAAGGAGAAGATGAAGAATACATACTTACTTTTCAACGAGATGTTCGCCCTTCAACAAGTTCAAAAAGTGGAAGATTTTGAAAAGTATAATCTCGATGCAAAGCGTGGAAGAAGAAGTGAATGTCAGCTTTATTTAGCCTATTTACGGGCAAGTCGCGCCTAAACGACCGCTTCAACTTCCACACGCGCCTACCCGCAACTGACGTGGAGTTCACGCCGCACGCGGTTCGAGCGCCCAACCGCCACCGCCAGATGACGACTTCACGGTAAGATGCACCGCCACGATCGCGTGATGATTACGCTGACCATACGGCTCGGACCCTGACCTCGTCCGCCCACATCCAAGAAGGCGCCAGATCGACCTCAAGGCCCTCCGTAAGTCCTACCGCTAAGGCCACACCCGGCATCCCCCAGAGGCGATGTCACTCAGACGGACCTCGTATCATCCAAAGATGATATCTCTATCCAGATCTACCCTCGTGCCGGACTCGACATCCTCCGTAAGAGCTGTGCCGCCCAGATCGGACCTCTGTAACCTCGCATGCAAGGTCCCTATCCGTGTCGGACTTCGACTTTTTCGCAGACATTGTCAAACGACCGGCTACTCCAACTGTCCCCAACAAGCGGCAAGATGCCCAAAACGCCAGACTGCTCACCTCGCCTCAATCCAAGCGAACCGATCAAATCCTAACACCAAAGAGATCGAGAAACCTTCGAGATCAAGATCACGAGCAACATCCTACCCGGCAACACACATTCTTCACTTCACCGGCATAGCCGCTCCTCGCCTAAAGTGGGCTATGATGGATATGGCCCAACCACGCAGCCCACCGACAGCCCAAACGAGCTGGGCTCGACATTAGTAGCTGCCACGCGTTAAGCCCAAGGCCCAACCTTCAAACCCTAATCGCCTCCCAAACCCTAATCAGCGCCACCTGCATGTAGGCCAAAGCGCCCCACAAGCGGAAGGCTAACACGCCCTATGGACAAGAGGAAGTCCCTACAAATGTAGGCCAAGAGTCCCTACACGGGAGTGGATCGCCTCGCCTTGGGCCCTCATATATGTATAAATAGGAGTTAGATCAAGGTGGAGGGTTGACAACTTCAATACTAAGAGCTTTTAGCTATACCACCGTAATCAAAACATAGTGAAAGTATTGATAATCACCTCCGTGGACGAGATCTCATTAACGATCGAACCACGAAAAGCCTCGTGTTCTTTATCGCTTACATAAATCTCGTGATATCTCAGATATACTAGATTTATCAATTTCTAATTATAACTAGTTTAAAGTTAATTTCTAACAAATCTTATATATATATAGATCCACTTAAAAGAAAAGCTATTATTTATTTATAAGACGACGGATTAGTAAGTTGATATCTACAAATAAGTATCACGCAAAGATGGCGTTAGTAGTATAAACTGCAAGTTATTCTACCCAATTTATGTGAAGTCCTTAAATTTGAGTAGCGACTGTGTATCTAGTGAAACATGCTTTTCCATTTACGTGGTCGGACGCCAACGACCGCCTTCTCTTCGAAAGTGGCGCCACGGCCAGGTGCCTTACCTTGAGTGATAGGAGGTGATCGATCTTAATTTCGTTAGGGAAATAAATGCACGATGAACACAAAGGATTTACGTGGTTCGATCTTTGAATTAGATCTACGTCCACGGGGCAAGAGAGAGAGAGTATGTGTATTGAGAGTATGAGGAGCGATTACAAAGAGTGTAGATGATCTTTTCCGTCTAATCTAGCCTCTACTTATACACAATTATATTAACCTAGATTTCAATCCAAGATCTCATCTAAGATAGATCTCAATCCTATCTCTTCTCCGCTAGGATTCTCTTAGATATGGCCAATCTTCCTGCTCCTACCGGTTTTAGAGTCTTCTGGGTCGAACTCGTCTGGCCGAGCTTAATGTCAGACTTATTTATATTGGGCCTGATGCTTGGGCCTGGTAGTTGGGCCGTATCCTATCAGGAGGCGAGACACTTCGTGCAGGCTGCAGCCCTCCCCATTTCTCTAAGAACTAATTACCCAATCCATATTCACGAGACTACGTTTGGAGGGGTTGCCGAACCAGAAATTCCATATTATATTTTTCAGATACAATTATAGGGAATAATGGAGTGAACTAATACAACAACCTTTATGCTATTGTAAAGATAAAATTAGCAAAAAATAAAATAAAAAATAGTCACTCTTACATTAATTTTGCCTTTATTATTATAATAATTCACAACCATAAAGCTTCTTAATTCTTAACTAAAACCAATTTATATAATTAAGGGCAAACTGTACTTTAAACCAAAAAGGCTACTGTTTTAATCTTTGTAGCTAGTTTTATTATTACAATATAAAATGACTACTTTGACATATTAAGTCGGGAATAATGAAGGTGTTTATTATAGAATATAGCCCCAATCCAGACCTAATTATGGTCCAACCCAAACTACCAAAAGAGGCCCAAAAAATATAACATGTCTGGATGCTCAGTACTTTCAAGCTCCATGGCTCAACAACTTTGATCACCAAAGCTTATAAGCTGGGCACCTAAAATCAATAAGTTGGCTAAATAGGAGACGACACACCAAAGCATTTTCTGCTGGGCATATATGATGGATCCATACCCCAACTCCTTCGGAATCGTTTAATCTGAAAGAAGTGAGTTAATAAGCCATGACGACTGAGTGTTTTTGCATGAGTATATTTCACCCTAATTCGCATTCAACTCCACATTCCGGCTTTAAGTTACAGAAAAGGAAATGAAGTTATGAAAGAGAACACAACAATGAGAAAAGAGGAATCTTGGAGTGAAGACAGAATGAGATGCAAGAAAAGAAACTAACCTCATCTTGCAAATTTTCAAGATTATCCCAGTAACCTTTTGGTTTACGTTGTTTATATGCAAGGGACAGATCCATCAACGACGCAGTCATCCTAAATCCACCCATGCATGTGATGGCTTTCTCAATATCCACTCGCGCCTGCTCCCGTAGTTGCTTTCTCATAGGCATGAATCCTTCCTGTCCATGCTCAGAAATGAAGATTAAGAGCTCGGCTTTAAGAACCTCGATGCTTCTCTGCAGGCCAGGGACCTTCGGCCTTTCTCTGTTTGGACTAGAGATGCAATTAAAATACTTACTGAAATTGCAGTTGCTTGATGAAGCTGTCTCTCCCTCTGCACAACTCTCATTACTTATGGCGTCCTGATTATTTTCAGTTTCTCTTTTTTCCATGAATCTTGAATGGCACAAGTTTGAAGGGAGATCCTTGTAAATGACCTGCAATGCAAAAAATTATTGAGAAATAATTCCTTAAAAGGATAAGGATACATAGTTTCAATATCACAAAGGGAAACCAAAATCAACAGTGCTGTCGCCACAATTTCAGCGAATTGATGTTTACGAGCTCTAAGTAGAAGTGCAGAACTTTGAATGTAACGAGTCCGAATTTCTAGATATATAAATTTATATTTCCAACAAACATACTGCATAACTGCACGAATACAAGCAAAGGCAAGTAGGCATTCGTTGATTGAATGGACGACGATGGCAATGATTACTAACCTCTTCCATAATAGCTTCGGAAATGAAGGAGTTTTTATGCATTTTTGACTCCAATGAATACTTTAACAGTGTGTGATGTCTGCCTAGTTTCTCTAGGATCCATTTCCTCAAATGAATCAGTCTTTCAACCTGCTCAAATCCGATCTCTTGTTCAAAATGCTCAAATAAATCAAGGATAACACGTGCATGGAGAACCATATACAATAGACCCTTGCATCCTTCCTGAACTGTGAAGTTGTATTGATAATGTCAAAACCCGTTCTGCTTAAACACAGTATAGAAGATAGAGGCAAAGTTGTTTGCAGGGACAAAAAAATAAGGATCAAAATATTCATTTAACCTAACTTGGAACACCCTTGAGCAAATGCATAAATCTTACCAGGCTGCCTTCATTCAGGCTAAAGCATAACAAATCTTTAGAGATACAATTTTTTTCCTAAGTTCACTAGATGCATGATACAATCTTTTAGAACATCAAACAACGTTTCTACAGAACTGCAATTAATCCAACCACATTACAATAGGTCGTAATGACTAATTTTGAAGATATGTGACCAGGGTTTGTCAAAATGTGTCAAGAGTAAGATTTTGTTACAAATTATCAACTCAAGCATCAGCATCATGGTTTGATACCTCAACCTTCAAAATCTCATGTTTCGAAGCTCTAGCTTGCCAATTTTGAATTACGGTGATGAAATTATGTTTCTAGGAGAGGGCGATCCGCTCATCTTTCTTATGAGTTTGACCAATCAGATTCTTATTGCATGGAACTCCATGTGTAGTAGGTGGCTGAAGATCCTACAGAACATATTAACTTCGAGCTGGTCTCCTCGCGACTCCACCGCACCGCGGCGCAGATAGGAGACTATGCAATTAAATAACGGTGGTTTTCATAGTAAACAGCGGTAGTTTATATGCGGACGGATGTATATGAGTTTTTTTGATTAACCTATGCCCTATCAAGTACTCATTAAAGGTTATCTCTAAGAAGTTATCTTGAGCATAAATTGCTTCACATTTTACATCATGCTATTCCTGATTTTTACTTTGGTCAGTAGTTCATGTAAAATAAAATTTGAATATCATTTAAATTCTGAAAAATCGATAAATTAGTTCTTGCTCCGGTGGAAGATCATTATACCAGACAAAGAAATTTGTACTCGAAGAATGCGGACTTTATAGCTTTCTCGGGATAAGATCTTGCTGATTGCTAAATTAGGAACTATCCTGCAGTAATTTCGGGGAATACAAACCTCTGTTTAAGTAAAATAGTTCCATCAACATCTTGGACATGGTTCTACGCATTAGACCCTGATATAATAAATATAGAGATTGAGAGGCATGAACACAACAGCTTTCACATCAAATTTATGTGAAACATGCCTGTTAAAACCTATCAATATCAAAAATAGTCACTGGATTTGGAATACCAACCTTGATAGAAAACGGATTAAACCGTTATGATGCACAAAAATCAGTTTACAGCAAGTAGTGGTTTAGTGCCTAAATAACTTGTTGGGAATAATTCTATCCGTATGTCTTGATTAGATTCCAAACCTCCGATGATTGCCCTAGTGATGTAACTTATGCTACTAACTTGTTATGGAGTTAGTCATTTTTGTTACTGTGTTTCAGCAGTAATCTACTAGCTGGACACGCCCAAGATTAAAGGAATTCAAGTCGATCGAGTCACCATATTGATAGGAATATTAGTACCAAACCGATAGAAGCTCAATCAAGGATCGCTGCATTAAAGTCTCAAGACCAAGTACAACGATGCTGATGGCAGAGATGCCGAAGAGCGAAGTCGAAGACTGAAGATTGAAGTCGGAAGAAGAAAGACTGAAGATCGGATACTGAAGATTCGACGCTGCTGGAAGCAAAGAAGTCAGGTTATGACCAGGTATCATACCAGCGGCTTATTATCCTTGCTGGGAAGTCAATGCTAGCTACCAGAAGTCAAAGCTGATGATCAATAGTCAAACTTGATTGATGAAAAGTCAAATTTGATTATTTCTACGTCAAAACTGAAAGCATCATCCTGACTCAAGTTCCCAAACTGACAAAAGACAGAGTTCAGCCTGTAGACAAAAGATGAATCAATCTCGATTGGTCAAACCTGAAGTCAACGATCTGATCTAGGAAGCACGAATACGCCTAACAAGGCAGAGTGTTCACCGTGAACGTTTTTAATATGAATACGATACAAATATGTGCATTATATGTTTTTAATACTTATTTTTATTTTTTTTATAAAATTCAATATGTATTAAATACGGTTTGTCAAAATCAAAATATGTTTTTTAGGGGTTTAAATACATTATTACATGTCCAAAATCAAAACTCACAAATTAGAGAGCCCAACACCACCACCTCGTCCAGGCTGCCGTTCACCACGCCACCGCCAACATTGCTCAGATCATTGCGCCGCCTACCTCGCCGTCGCTCACTGTGCTTGAATCTGTTTACATTATTTTTTTTTTATCATTTTGTTCTCCTGAATCTGTTTTTGTGGGACTTTGTGAGTGTAAATGTTTGAATTGTTCCTTGATTAATATTTAGTAATGAGTGAGAATACTAATAGGTCAAACATTAATTATGTTGAATTTTTCGATGAGTCGGACATTTAATAAGAGTAATTGGTTCTATTTGAATTTATTTATTTTTGCTGGGTTATTTAATATGTATTTAATCTGCTTGATTTTTTCTTCGTTTAGTGTGTTTTGAATTGAAAAATTGAAGAAGACTTTGTTTACCAAAACTTATTATTTGAGATTTTTAATTAAGTAGTTAATTGCTTTATAACTTTATTTGATATGTGTGAGTTATGAATTTAATAATATTAATAACAATAAAATATAAAAATATAATAAAAAATATAAACATATTTTGAACGTATTCGTATTTAGATTTTTAGAAAATAGAAGTATTTTCCTATCATATCGTATTTCGTATTCTTATTCGTATTGGTGCTTCATAGGTACTGATAAATCACAGAGTCAATTCAACTGGAAAAACACATAGATATTTAAGCCTTGAGCGTTTGACTCGTCATATGTCGTAACATATCTGCAAAGATCCTGACATGCCAGAATACATTTTCAGTGTTGTAGAGCTAATATGTACGATGATGCAATCCTGCAGCGACATACGAGGATTCAAATAGGAAGAATTCAAATGACAAATAGAAGGATGTGATTGGTGCTCCCTCCAACGATGCTATTCATCGTCACCTCTATAAATACGCACAGAATCCAACATTTGAAGATGACTGATGTAATATCCCAAAGAGTCAGCTCGCTTGAAAACTCGTGATTAATAAAAGATGCTAATAATAAATTTCTTTTCATATGGAAAACTTCTTTAAAATCAATAAAGAGCTATAATAATTTTTCTTCGACATGCATTATCATGGTACATGAATAAATTTTAAACTATAAAAATCGCTAAATTTTAAACTATAAAAATCGCTACGTGATTAATTTAACTAAGTGCAATTATGTAAATAAATAAATACTAAAAATACGATTTGCACTTATAATGACATGTTTATAATTTTCCTATGTGAATTCAGATTAGAACTCGCCTTGTATTTAGCAAGTAAGTGATAAGATAAATATAATCATCTTACCTAATTAAAAGAACTAATGGATGATATAATATATATATATATATATATATATATATATATATATATATATGAGATGGTTCGTAGGAAAGGATAATTTGGTAGGAAATATAAATGAATCTGAGCCTTTGATTTGCTATATCAATGGTTGAGATTTAATTTCCTGCAAGTGCTACGCTTTGTATTTCGTGTTACACGGATTAATGTGCAAGATTGGAACCCTTCATGTGCTACATCAGAATGAAAGACGTGCTAAACTAATATATTTAACATATGTGCTACGAATGGATGAAATATGTGCTAAACTAATATGTACAATATAGTAATTTAATTGTGCTACACAAATATGAAAGATGTGCTACTATTCCTATTTTCGTATATTAAGAAGTTTTCTCACCATAACCAACCCCTATATATATATATATGTATATAAATATGTATATGTGAGTGTATGTTTACGGTTAGTGGGGAACATTAATTCTCGATTCCTACCTAACCTGTGAACCCAAAGAACTCTAATTTCCATTTCCACTACAAACCCATCAACTCTCTCTCTTACTTCACTCTATCTATCTCGCTACCTACGACAGCGACCTCCCCACTTCACTCTCTCAAGAACAAACGCACATAAAGAACACCATTTCATTTCTCTCTATCTTGCTCCTCTCACCATCGACTGTTACGGCAACAGCAAGGTGGCCGATAGCTAGTTCATCACTAAGGCAGGCCCAACACCACTCATCTCTTGTTTCTTTGTCCTCAACAATCCTCCATCACATCTAGCCCAAGTGAAGGCCGATGACATTTTTCTACTAAAGGTTAAGGATCCTCTAGTTCTCTACCTTTTTCAAATAACTAGAATCCTTACACTTGTACCCATGTAGGATCACCCCTACGCCATCTCCTATCGAGAGAAATCAAGCTCATAGTTCAAAGGATCGATAAAAGCTTTAACCTGGATAACGAGCATCGTCGCCTTCTCGTTCCTCGCATTTTCTTCTAAATTATTCTTAAGGTATACCATATCCTTAAAACTTGGGATAACCAAACCATACATATGCATGCATGTCCATACGCTTAATTGTGTTTGGTCTGTGGTGAAAGTGATTGTATGATGATTTAATGAGTGTATTTACGACTTGTGGTCTTTATGAATTAGTTGGAATGGATTGTACGTTGGTTTGATGAACTTAATTATGAATTGGGGACCATTTTCGTATGTTTACACGTGCACATAAAGTGTTTGATGAAATGCATGAAAGAAATTTGGCAAACTACGAACTTGTATAAAAACGGAGTTTGTTATAAAAACAAGAATTTCAGAATTTATTTGACTACATTAATGTGGTTTGATGAATGTGAAATTTAACTATGTTCAACTTAAGTGTGAATAGTATGTATATACCAACTTTCAAGTCAATCTGATGTGTTTTACTATTTTAATTGTATTTTCCAAACTCACTGCACAAAACTGTTAAATTACCTTGTTCATCACCCATGGTTTGTGGCTTTCGCTTTGAGTTCGCTAAATGAAAACTAACATTTTTATGTTGATGGCTATAATTTGACATTCCTTAACTTGATGGCTATATAAAAACTTTCTCTAAAAATAACTTAGCATGTCTAGAAGCTCAGAATTGTCATAATTTTCTAAAATGTTTACTATTTATTCCATAATTTACTTAACTAACAAATAAGTCGCCTCAGAACGATAACTTGTAGTAAAATATTTTATATCCCAATCTATTTTGAATCGTTGAGTGAGGCTTTTTGATTAAATTAGACTCAAATGGCTTTCCAAATTGATAAGTCTCATTCTTATATTCTTTATAATAAGCCATCCAGAGATTTTCAAAGTTAAATGTATTCCGTTGAATCTTCGCAAATAGTCTTAGTCCAAACTCTATTTTAATGAACTACTTAAGTCGACTTTATAGAGATGTTCGATCCAATTTTAGTTCGATTTTGATTTTAGCTTCTTCATCGAAATGCTCTTTACCATGTCTAGTTGTAACTGATAGTTTGATCTCAATCCAAGATCTTTAGGTATGCCTTTCGTCCATCCAAAATCACCTCCCCAAAACTGTTCATTTTCAACTAGTCAATTTTGAACTCCTGTATCTCTTGATGTGTTGGGTATATACTGAGTCTTTCTGTAAGGAATGTGTAGTTCTTGTTACAAGGTTTCCAAATGAGGTCTCTCCCATTTTTGCATTGTGAGTCAAAAGTTACGAGCATCGTAAAATCGTCGTCGTTAAGTCAAATCAAAATCTCAAAAATATTCCAAGTATAGAAGTCTGCTCGAGTCGCCACTGAGATCTCATATCTCCATAACCACTACTCTTGGGACCCGATTCCTTCTTAGAACTTGATTACATGTTTAGAGATTTCCAAAATGTGTCTTTGTGCAACATATACGTATTTTGAGTCGAGAGTTATGAATCGTCAAAGTATGTCACTGAAATGCTTTTTGAAAAATAAACACTGAAATTTGATGTTGTTGAACTCACCTATGGAATACGCCTTATGTGATTAACATGTTGTTAATTGATGCATTCATTCATGTTATGTCGCATGTACATTAGAGCATTAATAAGATGCACTAATTATGATAAAACAAAACAACATGGTATTTTTACGTACACGCCTTAATGAAAAATATGTGATTTCGTGTTACTACATGATCAATTAACCGCACATCATACCATGACATGCACTAAAGTAGATATATAGCTCTAATGCCCAATGGATATTTGAACCCAAAATCTTAAGATCGAGAATTGTGCTTAGGGCATAGGACTGGATTTCGAGAAACTTTATTAGTAAACGATTAAGAACTAGACTTGTCTTTCAGATCGGTTAAAGTTCATCCAAGGACAACCAAAGAAGGTGTACAAGAAGACAAGCTATTAGTACCACTCCTGACAGTGTGATCTAATTTTTGAATGTATTTCGGGTTATTAAACCCCAAGATATTTTGTTAAAATTGAGAATCGCATGTTGTTTTTATGCTAATTGCTTGGTGTCGACCTTGAGCGTTAAACCGCTAGGCTTCAACGGGAGTAGTTAACGATCGTGCCTCGAGCCAAGCATCGGCCGAGGTAGTGTACATGGAAGTCCGGCCGGGTGAACTTGGTCAAGTTCCCTACTCATGGCGGCCATTAGTGGAACGTTGTTTCCCATGGTCTAATAGGTAGCATGATGTGACGAGCAAGGAAATATATCGCGATACGAGCTCGCTTCTGAGAAAACTATATTTTGCATATATAGGGTAAGCTTTTTTCTATTTAATTCCCTTTTAAGTTGTTTGTTCGCTATGATTTCATCATAAGTTTGATGTTCTAACACATATATGTTATATTACTTCAACATAAATATAATATTATATGTGTAACTGTCTTCCTTCATTTTCCCTTATCATTTTCTTATTCCACTCATAACCCATGATATCCCTTTGTCCCGACCTAGCTGGTCGGTGGGATATTACAACTGAAACACTAAAGTGTTATCAACAAACCGTAATATATTTATTAGCTCAAGGTTTCAACATTCACTTCCTTCTAGGATACTTCTTTATATACCTTAAGCCTAGATATACTGAGTTTGTCGCCTAATTTTAGTTGGAAAACCATCTACAAAACCCTCCCAGTTTAAGTAGAAGTTTGGGCAAGTAGGCTACAAAGTGTTAGTTGCTAATCTTGGTTATCCTGCACCTGTAAGTAAGAGGTTTATGTTGATTGCACCCGTAAGCAGTCAGAGGTTTCCTATCACGAGCAAGCATAAGAAAAACGTCCAGTTCGACGGGATAGTAAAGTTAAATTTGTATCTAGGTTTATTATATTGTACCCGTAAATAAGACCAAATCCAAAGTTAGTGAATTGACTGAATAATCGGTCCGTGAACGTAGGAGCTGATCTCTCTGATCCGCGTAAAAATTAAGTGTTATTTATTTTCTGTGGACTCCCGCAATTATAAATTATAACTTATTGTTTATAGGGACAATCCAATCTTAAAAACTAGTGTGAATTTCTATCCTATCCAGACTTTTATTTCATTTAATTTGATATCTCTTTGGCTTTTGTGTGATTTACGTTACTTGCTTACTAATAATCAAACAAATTAACCCTCTCTAGTGACTAACGAAGGAAGAGTCTAACTATGATTTTTGTTTCTCTAACTCACGTTTATTTCTCTGGTTTATAAACTCAATTATCCAAACATGTTACATCTCATAAGCTCTCAAACATCTTTTAAGCTCTCAAACTTATAAGCTCTTTCAAATAAACTTAGCCAAACACCCTCTAAGTACTAACTACGATTTGTGGATTAAATGAGATACTCACTGCTGAGTGTGTTGTTAATTTATTTTGCATGAATAAGATGACAACACACCAATAATCAGAAAATTCATTCCAATTTATCATAATATACCATTAACCAACATGTTAGTGAACTATGTTCTGACACTCGAAAAAAGCTTGAAGGATAGTAATGGTTAATGTATGTTTTGTATAATTAAACGAGAAGGGAAAAACAAAAACAAATATGTAGTGTTATTCTAGACACAAAATCTGAACAACTCGATTTTGTTATACTTGTCTTTCAGATTATAGTTTCAAAGGTTGAAGTTTATCATGTACGTAATTGAAGACCAATTTACTATATAATTATACATTCCGAAATACATAAGGGTAATACATGTTTCTAAAGTTAGTTTCAAAAAATTATCGCGCAGTAGTTGATCAAAATTATCAGATTCTTCATTCACAAGTTGGAACCAAAACCTGTTATATCTTGTGAAGTTTAACTATATTTACTCAGAAATATATTGATGTGAAACATTTTGTGTGAAGATATGTTGAAAACGATTTTGTGGCCAAGAACTCTGTGTTGTCTCGCTAATCATATGCTAAACAAATTTTGTTGCTCACGTGTCGTGAATAGAGTTGATCGGGGTGAGGAAAATCGGTCGATGAAAAATTGAATTGAAGGATTTGGGATGACCCAAACGAAGAGAGAGAGTGATTTCGCTGAGTCAAAAGAAAGAGTAGAGATGGATATTGTCGAACAAAGCGAGAACACGTGCCTCCCAAATTAGTAGCTAAGTTGGCAATCGATATTTTATTCCTCCATGTGTCATGATCCGACCATGAGAGAAAGTTATTTTAGTATCTTTATTTTATTAAGCTTTTATTTTTAAAAAAGTGATTACACATGTAATAGCTAAATCATCGACCACTTTTATTAGTGGCAACACCTCCCGCATGGAATCATAATAAAAAGTTATCCAATTCCTCCTCCTTTCTTCCCCGATCTCCCCCTTTCTTATTTGATTTCCAAACTCGCTCCCATTACATCTAAACCAGAAAATTATAAAAGAATTACAATTAAAATTGTAGCCTTCACTACATTTGGTATCGTTGACTCGATCTTGATCATGGCTGAAGCTACCCGCTTCAAGGACCTCACTGAGGCACGTAAAAGATTAGATGGTATCCCAAGTCAAACATTGAAGCGTGATGCAACCGAACCAAATTGCAAGAAAAATGGATGCAATTGCTAGTAAGTATGATCGCTATCATGTGCTTTGGGTGACATTTCATTACAATTATCAATATTAATGGGCATCCGTAGGAAGAATCTATTTTGGGTCCTAAGTCGGTTTTCAATCATCCGTGGATCTAAGTGGCATACCGAAAATCCTTATCCATAATCCACTTCTCATGCTCCCAAAATTGATTTCCTAGGTTTGATGGTTCTAGCCCTAGGTCTGGGTTATGAAATGCAATGGTTACTTCAAATTAATGCCTCCTTATATCGACACCTATAAGATCACTCGCCTCGCTCATTTTGAGGAAGGGTCGCTACTTGGTGTCAAAACTTTGACATGACCGCCACCGGGTTGTATTGGCTCCGCTTTAGGATATTATTGTCGCTCGATTTGAAGATCTTAAGGAAACTAAGGTGATTGTCGAGTTCACCAAGCTTAAACAAACAGTTCTTATGCTAGTTATGTGGATAAATTTGAGGAGCTTAAGTCATGCTTTGTTAAGTAAGCAAGGATATATCAAGAGTTCTTTGTAGCCACTTTCATCAAGCAATAACTGATGATTTGCGCCTTTATGTATATGTTTGCACTTAAGACATTACAAGATGCTATCGAGTTGGGCCAACAAAGAATCCCTAACTATTGAGGCTATATCCAAGAAGTAAAGGGGCTCGCCTGAGGGTATTCTCGCCCATATTCCGCTTATAAGAAACCGGATACACCAATGGTTACTCCTAAAGCTTCAACTTCTACAACCACTCAGTTTCATCATCACCGAAATGGCCGCTAGAAGGAGTAAGAGACTTTGTTATAATTGTGATGAGAAAGACAAGTTTGGTCACAGTGCAAGAATCGGATCACTTTTATGATCACGACCGATGATGAAGAACTAAATTATCTACAAAGCAATGAGATCGTTGAAGAACCACCGACCTCGTCATACAACAAATGGAGGAAGTTCAATGTCATTAAATGCTTTAGTAAGTGAGGAAAGCATTACTACAACGAGAGTCATAGGAGAAGTAGCAGGCATAAATTACATATTCTCATCGACTGGAGCACCTTAAGTTTTATTCAAGAGAAGACCGCACGACATCGGGTTGCTTTTAGTGTATTCAAGCCACTACTTATACGGGTTGCTAATGGACGTAAAATGATTAGCACTCAAAAGTGGCTAATTTTCAATGGAAAATGCAAGAGAGGATTTTCTTACCTCCTGCACTTTTGGACAATGTCGGTCATGACATGATTCTTTGGGATTGGTTAAAACTCAGACACCGCTTGAACTGACTATGAGGGATGCCGCCATCATACTAAACAAGGAGAAAAATCAAGTTAAGTTATAATCGCTATGAGCAATCAGAAGTTCATTATCGCTCATCTCTCTACAAGTTAATTCACTGCAATGTGCAAGACAGAGTTGAGGAAATCTTTGTTCTCATGGCACAAGATACAGAATCAAAAGAGAATCCTGATTTGCATAGCCTACTCAAGGAATTCCAAGATATATTTGAAGAGCCAACTGAACTGCCACCATCTAGAGGAGTTGAGCATCAAATTTTTCTCAAACCTGATAGTGTTCCTAAACACCAACATCCCTACCGGACTTCGCACAACCACAAAAATGTCATTGATGAGATTGTTGTTGACTTACTCAGGTCCGGCATTATTCAACACAGCAAGAGCCCTTTTGCTTCTCCAATATTTTGGTTAAAAGAAAGACAACACTTGGAGGATGTGTGGATTACAAGTATCTCAACACTCTCACTATTAAACATGAATATCCTATTCCAATTATAGATTTAACTATTGGATGAACTTTACGGGCAAAGTTCTTTCTAAACTCGGACTTGAGGTCGTTACTTCCAAATACTTATGAGGCCTAAGATAGGTATATCATCGCTTTAGTACTCATCATGGACATTTTCAATTTATGGTCATGCCATTTGATTGTAATGCCCCGCAACCTTTCAACCGCCATGAACATTACTTTTCAAGATTATTTGAGGAAATTTGTTTTGGTTTTCTTTGATGATATATCGTCTACAAAGGTTTTGGGAAGAACATCTAGAGCATTTGAGGAAAGTTCTCGATACTTAGGCGTAACAAACTTTTGCCAAGAAAAGCAAGCGCGCTGGACAAAACAAGTCAATATTTGGGACACATCATTTCTCACAATAGGTCAAGCACGATCCTACTAAAATATCTAGCATGGTCAATCGGCCTTTCGCAGAGTGTGAAACAATCATGAGGTTTTCTTTGTCTTACTGTGCTATTATAGAAAATTTATTAAGAATTATGGTTCTATCAAGAAACCCCGATCGACTTACTAAAAAGGACAACTTCAAATGGAACTCATCACCGATGTCGCCGACTACTTAAACAACCTATGGTTACACCCCACCCTAGACTTCGATTTTAGCAAGTCGCTTGTCATCGAGACTGATGCTAGTGGATTCTTAGATTGAGCAAAGGCTTATGCAATGGGAAGCCTTCGCCTTCCTCGCAAAGAGTCTATGTCCCAGAATCAAGCTCTTTCTATTTATGAACCGGAGTTCTCGGTCGTTGTTTCGCATGTTTTGCTTTGTTTTTCTTTGTTTTGTTGTCGCCGCTTTGATTCCATTCTCGCTATATTTGAACATCTTTTATCGAATCGTGATCGCTTTGGTTTTGTGCAGGAATGTTCATGTTGAATGCATTTGAGCTTTAAGCGCACCCAGCGCCGGACTCGCAGAGCCGGGGCTGGGCGCGTTGATCGCGAGAGCGGCCGACAAGGCCGCAGGCCCGGCGGTTCCCTCGTCCGCGCCAGACGCCTTATTCCGCCAAACTGGCCCTGCGTTTCCATGTCCGCGCGCATGCCTCAACTCATGAGCGCCCGTCCGAGTTTCCACGCGCCCGCCGGCTGACACCCTATGTACGACTCGCCCAGAGTCATCGAGTCCGCGCCTATATCCGCCCGGCCAAGCTGAAGTGTCGAACTCGCCCGTAGAGTCGACGAGTCCGCGCCTCGCGCCCGGCCGGGCTAGTTCATCCGTGGCTTTCACGGTGCCCCGGCCGCCCGAGTCCGCGCTGGATGCCTTTTTTTATGAAGCAAGACGAGTCCGCGCTGATCGAGTCCCGCCGCGTTAGTTTTGGGCCGATATATATACGTCAACGCCGAAAACCTACTTTTCATTATTTATTTTCCGCTTTTGTTTTCGCAAGTTCTAGACGAGAACTTTTCTAGTTCATAATTCGTAATTTATTCCTCTCTTATCTTTTGAAATTGTGATTCAAGAATTATCGTGAGGATATCGATTCATATTCAAAGTTTATTATCAATTCCATCGCTCGCTTTGTTAGTAAGTTTCTTCTATTGCTTTATTCAATTTAATCTCTCAGATTTGATTGTTTTTATTTCTATGTTGGTTATGATTAGTATTGATATTCGCCCCGAGTAATCTTGTCTTCCGCTTGATCTTTCCATTCATGTTCAGGATTTATAATTTCGATTCCATGTTTTTCGATTTAGGTTTAATTTCGCCTAGGGAATTTATCTGCTTTGTCAATTTCCGCCTAGTTAATTCGCCTTTCTTTGTTTAATAATTTCGCCTAGGTAATCTATCAACCCTTTTGAGATTAGAGTGTTTAGATTTTAATTGTTTTTGTGTGGCAACTTAGTAACGTTAAGTTTTCCTCGAGAGACGACTCAGGTTAGCTTTCCTATTACAACACCTCATTCGATTGTGAGTCAATTAAGAGTATACTTTAGTTGAAACAAATTTTGGCGCCGCTGTCGGGAAAACTTTAGCGCTTATTAATGTTGCATGTTTTTCGCTTTTATTCTTCTCCTCGCTTTCTTATTTTGTACCGCAGCTTGCGCTTGATCTCGCTTGTCGAGTGTTGTATGCAGGACGCCAAGCCTAAATCCTAGATTGGCATCGCCGCTGAAGTATACTGCAAGTTGAGCAAACCGCGATCGCCTAGTGTGGCAAACTTTGATCACTGGGACAGATAGTTTCGTGAGGACGCTCTCTCACAGCTTGAAGCGGGTTTACTACCACGACAATTTTTGTTTCAAGAGTTCCTCCGTGGGTCATGGGTGATCGAATGAACAACAATCATGACGGAACGCTGTCCCTCGCCTCGACGGGGATTACGCCCTAAGATTGGGGAAACTACAACCGATCGTGGTTCCTCGTCCGCGCCAGACGCCTTATTCCGCCAGCCCGCCGGCCCCGCGCTTCCCATGTCCGCGGCATGCCCTCAACTCCGCGAAGCGCCCCGTCCGAGTTTCCACGCGTCCGCGGCTGACACCCTATGTACGACTCGCCCAGAGAGTCATCGAGTCCGACGCTCATATCCGCCCGGCCAAGGCACAAGTGTCGAACTCGCCCAGAGTCGACGAGTCCGCGCCGCGCCCCTGCCGCTAGTTTATCCGCTTACAAGGCCCGCGCCGCCCGAGTCCGCGCTGATGCCTTTTGTTTATGAAGCGACGAGTCCGCGCTGATCGAGTCCGCGCCGTATGCGTTAGTTTTGGGCCGATATATATACGTTAACGAACGAAAACCTACTTTTCATTATTTCTTTTCCGCCTTTTGTTTCGCAAGTTCTAGACGAGAACTTCTCTTCTAGTTCATAATTCGTAATTTATTCCTTCTCTTATCTTTTGAAATTGTGATTCAAGAATTATCGTGAGGATATTGGATTCATATTCGAAAGTTTATTATCAATTCCATCGCTCGCTTTGTTAGTAAGTTTCTTCTATTGCTTTATTCAATTTAATCTCTCAGATTTGATTGTTTTTATTTCTATGTTGGTTATGATTAGTATCGATATTCGCCCCGAGTAATCTTGTCTTCCGCTTGATCTTTCCATTCATGTCTAGGATTTATAATTTCGATTCCATGTTTTTCGATTTAGGGTTTAATTTCGCCTAGGAATTTATCTGCTTTGTCAATTTCCGCCTAGTTAATTCGCCTTCTTTGTTTAATAATTTCGCCTAGGTAATCTATCAACCCTTTGAGATTAGAGTGTTTAGATTTTAATTGTTTTTTGTGGCAACTTAGTAACGCCTGTTAAGTTTTCCTCGAGAGACGACTCAGGTTAGCTTTCCTATTACAACACCTCATTCGATTGTGAGTCAATTAAGAGTATACTTTTAGTTGAAACAAATTTTGCGCCGCTGTCGGGAAAACTTTAGCGCTTATTAATGTTGCATGTTTTTCGCTTTTTATTCTTCTCCTCGCTTTCTTATTTTATACCGCAGCTATGCTTGATCTCGCTTTGTCGAGTGTTGTGTATGCAGGACGCCAAGCCTAAATCCTAGATTGGCATCGCCGCTGAAGTATACTGCAAGTCGAGCAAACCGCGATCGCTTAGTGTGGCAAACTTTGATCACTCAGACAGGATAGTTTCATGAGGACGCTTTCTCACAGCTTGAAGGGGTTTACTACCGTCGACAATTTTTGTTCAAGAGTTCCTCCGGGGTCATGGGTGATCGAATGAACAACAATCATGACGGAACGCTTCCTCGCCTCGATGGGGATTACTCGCCCTAAGATTGGGAAACTACAACCGATCGTGTTATGCCTCGCGGCACACGGGTACGAGTTGAAGCCAAATCACTTCAACCTCATTCCCACTTTTCACGGCATGGCAAATGAAGATGCCCCGAGTTTTATCGAGAATATAATCAAGTGGTGCAATATTCCTCCGATGGGCCCGAACGAAGAATGCTTGAAGATGCTACTGCTTTCTTATTCTTTGAAGGATAAAGCCAAGTCTCGCTTATGAGTTTTCCCACGACTCTCCGACAAATTGAATTTGTGGTGGAACAGCTCATGTTGAGGTTCTATCCGCAATGAAGACGAAGGATCTTCGATCAAAAATTATGACATTCAAGCAAGATCTAGACGAGCTGCTCCATGAAGCGAGAGAAAGATTCAAGGAGCTTCAAAGGCAATGCCCACATCACTTCTTCTCGCTGGTTCTCATATGCCAATTCTTCTACGATGGGATCCCGAACCGATCGTGAAAAGGCCGACGACGCAGTTAGGGCAACATAGCTCATATCACAACCGAGGCTCTCGACGAAATCTTCGACGTCATGGCGAGCAATTCCTCCGTAAGGCATCGAGTACGCGCCGATCTTCTCGTCAACTCATTGAGCCCGGATCGATTTGACGAGGCAAATGGCACAACTCATGAGAGAAATGAACGAGATGAAGTTGAAGCAGGCCGAGCCCTTCACCACCCCTGTGAGTTCGCCGCCATTCTCGTGGAGTTCGCGACCTCCACAGAATTCTCTATGCATCCTTGTGGAATTTGCATGGAAATGGGACATATCATGGATATTTGCCCTAATATGGGAGCGCCTGCCTATGAAGGCGGAGTAGAGACTTATGTTATGCAAGGTTTTCACCGACAACATTATGAGCCGAGGCCGACCTATGAGCAAAACCAAGAAGAATACAACTCAAGGTGGAAGAACCAGAGCCAAGGTCGTGGTTCAGTTCAAACTCACAACCGACGCCTCCCCGCACAAAGAAGACTCCACCGCAGTTAAAGACACGCCCAAGAAGATCCGCCAAGCAAAGAAGCTTATGGTCGCAGACGTGATCCGCAGCAGCCCATATCGACACCGCCTTACCCACAAGATCCTTACCAGCAGCAGCCTCCGTCGCAGAAGCATTCTTTACCACCTCCGCCAGAAGAACAGCTTCCACGGTCCCCGCAATCTCAACAGATTCTCGCCGAGGATCCTCCTGCCTACATCGCTAAGAACAATCGAGGAATGAAAGTACTGAGGCGACGATGAGGCGCCTTGAGGAAACTATGGGTCGATTGCCACTCTCTTAATGAGACGAGGCAGCAGAGTGAAAAGAACAAGTTGCCCGCAAGCTCATCAAGCTCATGCCGTGACGGTGTTCAAGTGGAAAGGTTATCGACAACATGGTGACTATGCCGGGTCCCTGCACCTTCTCCCAAGCACCCATCGTTGTTGTTGAGGAACCTCATGTGAAGAAGAGGTTCCCGAGAAGAAAGCGAGAGTGAGTTGCACAAAGCCGCCGATCCATATGTTCCACGGACAAACTTCAAAGACTTTGTTCAAGCCCCGGTCCCTTATCCCCATCGGTTGACGAATGCCAAGCAGACCAACAGCTCAACGATTTCTACAAGTTGATGTCTCAAGTACACGCCAACCCGCCTTTGCCGGACGCCATCCGGCCGTCCCCGCTATGTGAAATTCTTTAAGGAGCTCACCCAAAGAAGAGGAACCGGGAGACATTGCCAATGTGGTCGCCTCCGAGACGGCTAATTCAATCATGCAACTTCCTTCCACCCAAGCTTCGCGATCCGTAGCTTTATCATTAAGATTGCTATAGGAATGGGAAAGAGGCCTTAGTATGCTTCGATTTGGGGGCGGAATTAATTTAATGCCTTATTCTATCTTTCAAGAATTAGGTCTTAAGGAATTGAAACCCATGCATGACCCTTCAATTAGTCGATAGATCTATGAGATACCCAGGGGTAGTGGAAAATGTTATGGTTAATGGGGGTCCGATAATTTTGATGGATTTTGTGGTCTGGAAGTTGGGATGTACAGAGGATGGTAGGTCTCACATCGCTCTCCCGGTAGACCGCTTATGGCCACAACTAATACCATGATAGATGTTAAGAGTGGTCTTATTAAGATGATGCTTTAGAGACCACGGTTACATTTTCTCAGGAGAAATAGTCTTAATGCCCCTACCGCTCATTATATTGATGATTGTGCTTTTGTCGATGCTATCGAGCCCTTGGTCGAGAATGTATTTTTGCAGCACACAATTGAAGAGGTCTTCATGGGATCGGCCGACGAGCAAGAAGAGCACGTGAGTCGGCAAGCTTCCCCGAGCCATCCGTTGAACTCGCGAGCTTCCAACGATTCAAGTATGTGTTCTTAGAGGAAGGAGAGCTGCCAGCTGATCATCTCCTCGACTTTGCCCGGTATGAGGAAGATGCGCTGATTGAGTTTTGAAGAGAACAAGCTTGCCTTCGTGGAGTTTGGCCGATATCCGTGGCATTAACCCCGCCACACGTATGCATCGCATCACCTGAAGAAGGCTGAGCTCGCCCAACGAGAGACGGACAGCGAGGTTGAACTCGTGATATCCAAGTAGTGAAGAAGGAGATCTACAAACCTCGGGCGAAGGCCTCATCTTTCCCGTCGCCGATAGTGAATGGGCGAGCCCTGCATGTAAGTGCAAAGAAGGGGCATTATCACATCGAAAATAGCAAGGGAGTTGGTGCCACCGAGCCACCACGGATGGCGATGTGCATCGACTACCGAAAATTGAATGCCGCCACCAAAAGGATCACTTCCTCTACCCTTCATCGATCAAATGCTTGATAGGTTAGCCGGACACCATTTTTATTGTTTTCGACGGCTTGTCCGGATATTATCAGTTGCCATAGCTCCGAAGATCAATCCAAGACGGCGCTCACGAGCCCGCATGGGACATTTGCTTACCGCCGTATGCCGTTTGTCTTTGCAATGCACCAGAACCTTCCAACTGCATGATGTCCATCTTCTCGTAAATGATCTACGACTACATGGAGGTATTTATGGATGACTTTTTCTTTGTTCGCTCGTCATTTGATGATCGCTTAGCTAAGATTGATCATGTGCTTAATAGATGTGTCGAGAGTCATTCGACTTTAAGTTGGGAGTAAGAGTCATTTCATGGTTAAAAGTGGTATAGTACGGGCACTGGTTTCACATGACGGGATTGAGGTGGATAGGCCAAAATCGATGTTATAGGAAATTGCCCCCACCGCTGACGTTAAGGGATTAGGAGTTTCTTAGGCATGCCGGCTTCACCGTAGGTTTATTAAGGATTTTCAAAATCTCTCAACCCTTATGTCGCTTGCTTGCCCAAGACGTGCCATTTGTGTTTAATAATGATTGATGCATGCTTTCTCCGTGTTGAAAGAGAAGTTGACTAGTGCCCCGTGGTTGTAGACCCGAACCGGAATGAACACTTTGAGATTATGTGTGATGCTAGCAATCATGCAGTAGGGTGCTTTAGGGCAACGTGTTGATAAGATGTCTGTAATTTACTATGCTAGTTCTACCTTGAATCATGCGCAGTGAATTACACGACAACCAAAAAGAAATGTTAGTCGTGGTTTTGCTTTAGAAAATTTCGCTCATATATCATAGGTTCGAAAGTGATTGTTCATAGTGACCATGCCGCTTAAGGTACTTGTTAACCAAACCTCAAGCCAAGCCTAGGTTGATCCGCTGAGTTCTTCTCCTTCAAGAATTGATTTGGAGATTAAGGATAGGAAAGAGAGTGAGAATTGTGTGGTCGATCATTTGTCTCGCCTTAAATCCCCGAGTGTTAAACTTTGCACGAGATCTGCTATAATGATTTTCCTTATGAAATAAGCTTGGTCTCATCTTCCCGTGGTTCACCGACATTGTGAATTATCTTGCTTGTGGGGAGATGAGACCGGTCTAACCTTTCGTGAAAGGAAGCGCTTTTAACCTCAGTGTGCAATATTTCGGACGAGCCATATCTGCTCAAATTCGGAAGGATGATGTGATCCGTCGATGTGTGCCCGAGGAAGAGCAATTTCAAATGTTGGAAAGATGCCACAATGGTAATTATGGAGGGCATTTCGCGGACAAAAGATCGCGCTCAAGGTCCTCCAATCGGATTCTACCGCCATCATTGTTCAAAGACGCCAGCGTTTCTACCGTGCTTGTGATCGATGCCAACGCACGGATCTATAGGTGCCCTGAATGAGACGCCTCAATAATATTCTTGTGGTAGAAATTTTCGATGTGGGAATCGATTTCATGGGACCCTTCCCTAAATCTTTAGGTTTGAATATATTCGCTTGTTGTTGACTACGTGTCCAAGTGGGTCGAGGCTATCCCCACTAGACACGCGATTCTTACATCGCTTTGAAGTTTGTGCAGAGAATATACCGTGCAGATTTGGTTTTCCCAAAGCAATCATTAGTGATGGAGGAAAGCATTTTTGCAACAAGTTGTTCGAGAAGTTGATGAAGAAGAGTGGGATTAACCACAAGGTGGCGACGCCTTACCACCCACAGACATCGGGACAAGCCGAGACTAGCAATCGGCAAATCAAGGGGATCTTAGAGAAAATGGTACAACCTTCTCGGAAGGATTGGTCCACCAAACTACCCGATGCACTATGGGCGTACCGCACCGCATACAAAAGCATTCTCGAACGAGTCCTTATCGTATGGTGTTTGGGAAGGCGTGTCATCTTCCGGTGGAGATCGAGCACGCGCCTTGTGGGCAATTAAACCATTTCTTTGGAGATGCAAGATGCTTCCAAGGCCGGATGTTACAACTCCTGAGCTTGAAGAATTACGAATGAGGCATATGACAATGCCCGAATTTACAAAGAAAAGTGAAGGCCATCCACGACAAACATATAGTGCACAAGGATTTGAAGCCGGTGATGAAAGTTTTATTGTTTAATTCCCGATCGCTTTTTCCGGAAATGAAGTCTCGCTGGAGTGGCCTGCTCATTGTCAAGGAACCGCCGCACGGTTCGATCGCGTGCTCAAGAAAGAAGGATCGATTTAATCGCTCGAGGTCAATGGTCAACGGTAAAGCCCTATGTCAGGGGTCCGACCTCCTTTACGGTGGAATCTATTTCCGTCACGATCCTTGATCGTCGAGTTTATTCTTGTCAAGCTAATGACAAGAACGAGCGCTTCGTGGGAGGCAACCCACGCTTTTTGTTTTATTCGTGTTTTTCGCTTTGTCCTTGTTTGTGTTTTGATATCTTTTGTGTTTTGTGGTGCAGTGATGAGGAGTTATTTTATCCGAATCAAACATGCATCGATAAGTGGAAGCAAGAAAATTCCGTCTGCGAGGTACCCAGTGCCGGACGCGACGAAACCGGCTACTGGGTACGATTATCAAGAAGGGTAATGAAGAGCACCCGCCACGGACGCAACCAAGCGCACGGACGCGGGTGAATCAAATTTGGGATAACGAGTGATACCCAGCCACGGACGCGACGGCTACCGGACGCGGGTGAATCCAATTTGGGATAATGAAGTGACACCCAAATACGGACGCGACGAAGCGCCGGACGCGGTGTTTATCTTTGTGAGTAAGAAATGACCCAATCACGGACGACCGAAACCCTACTGGTCCTTTTTATTTTAATTAAAAACATTTAAATTAATAATTTTTTATATATATATATATGTTTGATGTGTTTTAGGTTTCACTTTTTTTGCGCGCCACGCCTTTTCTCTCTCGCAGCCTTCATCTCACGCCCACCTACCGTCCGGCTGCTTCTCACACGCCGCGCCTCTCATCCATCTCTCCGCCCGCCGCCGCCGCCTGGGCTGACTTTCGCCCCGGCCGCCCATTAAGCTCCGACGCCACGCCGCCCGCCGCTTATTCCGCCCGCGCCACTCCATTCGGCCCGAAGTTATCAAGACGGGCCCGCGCTTATCTCCAACCGCGCCAAGGTTCTTCCATCCGTCCGACGACTCGCCTCCGTCCGACGCCGAGCAACACGCCTGCGCTTTTTCCGTCCGGCGTTATTTTTCCATCCGGCCAGGCGCCACATCCAACGCGTTCCCTCACGCCCGGCGACCGCTCGTCCGCGCCGCACAACACACATCCGCGATCTCGGCCCGACGCTCCTTGTTCTCACGACGCTTGTTCGGTTCTGTGCTCACTCTTTGAAATTCAAAACCGCATCCAAGCAATTCAGATGGTTCGTACTAAAATGCACTGGATCCACCTCCCGCCATCCTCAAGCCGACGATGTTCATGGAGGAACAACAGAGGATATTAACGTTATGTACTCGCCACCTTCCCAATTTATAATCCGTGGAAGGTACACACTATCGCCGCTTGCTTTTCAAGAAATCACACCTCCGCCAATTCAACCGCAATTGATGCAAAGTCTAGGTCTTGAGGATAGGTAAAGAAGTATTTGAAAATTGGGTTTGCTACAATATGCTTTGATGGACTTACCGGTTATAATCCATTGTTGTGAATTTATCGCACGATGTGTATTGATGATGAATCGATTCTTTGTCTTGTCGTCTGTTGGGGCAAGAGTATGTTATAACACCGTGATAATGAAGGGGGTTTTGGTTTTCCGACTTCCGCGCACGTGGTGTGCCAATTTTTCAATGTTAGAGAGGCCCGAAAGAGCTATCGTGATTTAATAATCGGTCATCCGTCGAATGCCGAGTGGGTTTATCAAGGACGAAGCTTTGGCAATGGTCCACAAGTTCATAGCTTTCAATGTTTTTGAAATGAACAGCAAATAAGGTGAATATCAAGTCTTCCCGCTAACACGTGTCAGAAAGAAGATTTAAGATTTCGCCGATATACTTTATTTGGGACCACTTGCAACCGATCCAACAAGCAAGAAATGTAGGCCAACCCCGCGCCAAATCCCTCACCGGTCCGGCAAGTGAGCTTAAGGATCATAAATAACGATGGACTCACCGCCTGTGCCAAGATCATATACGACCTAAGATGATTGATCTTAGCGAGTCATGAGGCGCCCTTCGCTTACAACGAGACTACTACCGTACCTCAAAGATCGAGGAATTGCATGAAACGATATATGTCAGCACAAGACGCAGCAGCCTCAAGAAGTCGAGGCAGCCCAAGCAAAAAGCAGGACCATCACATGCACCTACGGGTGATATGATCATCTATGATACCACCGCATTCATCGATGAAGACCGTGACTGCAGCAGCAGATGCAGGAGGGACACAGAGTCCTCAGTGAGCGATAATCGATCCTAATCACCGCAGCTCCCTTCCCAAAGAATACGCATCGGGCCAAGGGTATAGTTCTTTCGTGAGGAGTTTGGTCGCTTTAGGAGTGAATTAGCCGCCATCGGACGTAGTTCCATCAAGACATAACTTCTCGGTTTGATCAAGAAATCAACGCCTCGACAGCATGTAATCAATTATGGCACGAGCAAAACCAGCTACCGAACACATATAGCCAGCAGATGATTGAGCGTAATCGGCGCATGGTCGCCTCGAAGCCCAAGGGAACGCATGGACTACCTTTCATGGCGCCCTCCTCCACCATCGCTTTTCCCGACCAATAGTGATTCTTCACTATCGAGCGCTTGTGTTTTCCTTTTGTTTGTGTTTTGTTCGCTTCCTTTTTTCGTTGTTTTGCTTCTCTCTGCTTTTCGCTTTTGTAGGCCTTGTCTTTGTTGCTTCCCTCGCTGCTCCGCTCGTCGCCTTCGTGGAAGTCTCCTCCGCCTTTCTAATATTTTATATGCAATGAGGTCCTTGCCTGCTTTTAAGTGTGGGGTTTTTTTTTTCGCTTTTCGTCATTTTGTTGTGTTTTGTCGCTTAACTTTTTGTTGGATTAGAGACGATTTTATCTTCTTGAAATCAATGGTGTATGAAGAATTATGCCTTAAGTTGAATTAATTGCTTTGATCTCAATTTCTTTGCATCTGGTATATGGTTTTTAGTTTAATGAAACTTAGGTGTCAATTGAACTGTGGGACATAATTAGAAAGTCGTGTTTAGACAAGGTGTGTGATCGGATGTCATTTGCTTCAGAATGGAACCCGCCTCAGTATGATCTTTCAAGAAAAATGGACAATATAAAAAAAAAAAAAAAAAAGAAAAGAAAATATGTCGTTATTGTGAAATAAGTGGGCTTAAAATTCAATAAGGGCTCTACCCTCTTGCTTGTGTTGTCTCGAATGGAGACTCTTTGCTATGGGTATAGATATCTACGTTAGATACTCGAGTGTACAACTCAAGGTTCCACCTAACGATTATTGTCCTATAATCGGTTTTAAGTTCCACATGTTCTTATTTGTTGTTGTCATTTGAGATATCTTACATGAAAGGAACCATATAAGTTGTATATTGATTTCAAAGCATGTTGAGTCAAGCACAACTATTCTATGATAAGTCACATGTTCGATTGATAAACGAGGATCATTGTATTGAGAACTATATTATTGAGACGCATGAAGGGATGTGAATATGTGATTAATTCTATTTCAAGTATTGATTCTATGTGTACCATTCCTTTCAAGAAACTAAGATTTGCTCGAGGACAAGCAAAGAGTTAAGTGGGGTGTTGTTGTTGCATGTTTTGTTTTTTTTCTTTGTTTTGTTGTCGCGCTTTGATTCCATTCTCGTTATATTTGAACATCTTTTATTGGAATCGTGATCGCTTTGGTTTTGTGCGTGGAATGTTCATGTTGAATGCATTTTGAGTTTGCGCACCCAGCGCCGACTCGCGTAGCCGGCCACCGCTGCGCAGATCGAGAGAGGCCGACAAGGCCGCTGGCCCGGCGGTTCCTCGTCCGCGCCAGACGCCTTATTCCGCCAGCCGTCCGTCCGACGCTTCCCATGTCCGCGCTGGCGCCTCAACCCGCGAAAGCGCCAAGGTCTCGAGTTTCCACGTCCCGGCCGACACCCTATGTACGACTCGCCCGTAGAGTCATCGAGTCCGCGCCATATCCGCCCGGCGGCGCTGAAGTGTCGAACTCGCCCAGAGTCGACGAGTCCGCGCCTCGCGCCCGGGCTGCTAGTTTCATCCGTGGTTACAAGGTCCCGCGCTACCGAGTCCGCTACTGATGCCTTTGTTTATGAAGCGCACGAGTCCGCGCTGATCGAGTCCGCACCGCTTTAGTTTTGGGCCGATATATATACGTTTTCAACGCCGAAAACCTACTTTTCATTATTTCTTTTCCGCTTTTGTTTCGCAAGTTCTAGACGAGAACTTTTCTAGTTCATAATTCGTAATTTATTCCTTCTCTTATCTTTTGAAATTGTGATTCAAGAATTATCGTGAGGATATCGATTCATATTCGAAAGTTTATTATCAATTCCATCGCTCGCTTTGTTAGTAAGTTTCTTCTATTGCTTTATTCAATTTAATCTCTCGATTTGATTGTTTTTATTTCTATGTTGGTTATGATTAGTATTGATATTCGCCCCGAGTAATCTTGTCTTCCGCTTGATCTTTTCCATTCATGCTCAGGATTTATAATTTCGATTCCATGTTTTTCGATTTAGGTTTAATTCTTGCCTAGGGAATTTATCTGCTTTGTCAATTTCCGCCTAGTTAATTCGCCTTTCTTTGTTTAATAATTTCGCCTAGGTAATCTATCAACCCTTTTGAGATTAGAGTGTTTAGATTTTAATTGTTTTGTGTGGCAACTTAGTAACGCCTGCTAAGTTTTCCTCGAGAGACGACTAGGTTAGCTTTCCCTATTACAACACCTCATTCGATTGTGAGTCAATTAAGAGTATACTTTAGTTGAAACAAATTATATTTTGGCAATTCGTGTTGGAAACCTATTTGCGACGCAAGTTTGTGATAAAACCGATCAATGTGCCTCAAGTACCTCTCGAACAAAAGTTAATGAATCCTCTACAACAAAAATGGCTCCCCAAACTTTGGGTCGATTATGAGATTCACTACAAGAAGGGTTCGAAAATAAGGTCGCAGATGCTCTCCAGTGTGATCCTCCTATTTCTACTTGGCCGCTTTAACTACATTCTCCTGTGGATTCAAAAGGTTATCAATAGCTACAATCTTGATTCTCATTTTTCCAAGATTTTGTCACTAAGCTTGTCGATCGTGCACTTATCCCGAATTTAGCCTAGATAATGGTATTCGAGATGTAAAACAGAGTTGTCGTGGGTAATGATTCTCACTAAGAGCACAAATTCTTTCTCGCAAAGATACGACTCATCCGTTGGTAGTCACTCCGCATTAATGGGACTTATATGAGACCGAAAAGTTCATTCTATCGCCGGTATGAAGAATGATGTATTGAATGGTTAAGAGTCGTGACGTGTCGAGGAACAAGGGTGACATCGCCCCTACCCAGCTTACTTCACCATTACTGCTCCTAATCAAGCTTGGTCGCACATTTCTATGGATTTTATGAAGGGCTTCCAAGTCCGGGGCAAGGATGTTATTCGTGGTAGGGATGATTTACTAAGATACCACTTTTCGCACTCTCTCATCCATTTTCCGCTCAATCGGTCGCTAAGGTGTTCTCGATTCTATTTACAAATCAGATGGGCAGCCAATCAAGATTGTCACCGATAGGGATAAAGTTTTGCCACTCGATTTGGTAAGAACTTTTAAATTAATGGGTGTTCAACTCAAGATGTTCATCGATACCACCTCAATCCGATGGACAAACAGAGAGTAAATCAATGTTGAGAATTACCTACGTGTATGGTTGGTTTCAAACCGAGGCAAGGGCTCATTTGGTTGCCGTAGCGTAATATTGGTATAACACAAACTTCCACTCCACTCAAGCTCACCCTTCTCAAGCTCTATATGGTTATCCACCACCATCGCTTTTATCGCTTCTTTTATGGATTCTCCTAATCCCGAGGCTACCGATATTCTCGTTCAACGACAACAAACGACACAACTACTTAAGGAGAATTTAATCCAAGCTCAACACCGGATGAAATTCTTTGCCGACAAACATGCATAAGATCGAGAATTCAAAGTTGGGGATTTTGTCTATTTAAAGTCAGCAACCTTTTCGACAAAATTCGCCGCTTTGAGACGCAACCTCAAGTTAGCGCTAAGTTCTACTATCCTTATAAAATTTTGCAGAGTTGTGGTGTCGCCATGTGTTGGATTTACCTCCTTCTTCCAAAGATACATCTTCTATTTCATGTTTTTTGCTTAAGAAATGTCTCACTCAAAGATCGTACCTTTTCAAGATTTGCCGCCACTCATCGATGAAGGTGAATTTGATGTTTCTCCGTCATTGCTTTGGCGCACGTGAAATTCAAAGACATGGAAATTCAATTACACAAGTCCTTGTCAATTGGGGTTTTATTGGCTCGATCTCACAACACGGGAGGATCTTCAATTCTTTCAAAAGTTCCCATCTTTTACCCTTGGGGACAAGTGGTCGCCTTCTCCTGGGTATTGTCGTGAATAGAGTTGATGGGTCAGTAGAAAATTGGTTGATGAAAAATTGGAATTGAAGGATTTGGGATCGACCCAAACGAGAGAGAGAGAGAGTGATTTCGTTGAGTCAAAAGAATAGAGAGAGAGATGGATATTGCTGAACAAAGGGGAGAACACGTGCCCTCCCAAATTAGTAGCTAAGTTGGCAATTGATATTTTATTCCTCCATGTGTCATGATCTGGACCATGTGAGAGAAAGTTATTTTAGTATCTTTTATTTTTATTAAGATTTTATTTTTAAAAAAAGTGATTACACATGTAATAGCTAAATCATTGGACCACTTTTATTAGGGCAACACCTCCTGCATGGAATCATAATAAAAAAAGTTATCCAATTCCTCCTCCTTTTCGTCTGCATCTCTCCCCCTTTCTTATTTGATTTCCAAATCATGTTCCCATTACATCTAAACCAGAAAATTACAAAAAGAATTACAATTAAAATTGTAGCCTTCACTACATCACGCTCTAGTGACATTAGGTTATGTTTATCCCGATATGCAACAATTCAATCATCCGACATATCTAAATATTTCATTAATTTCTCTTTCTTCCACATCATTAATATTCATTCTAACCCAACCATATCTATTTTTTATGGTTTATCAATGATCATTCAAATGATTCAACCATAACACTATATATATTTATTTTATAGTCATATTGTCATTAGTTGTAATAGAAATAAATTAAAATATGGCAAATAATAAAGAAAATATAAATATAGAAAAATTAATGTTATATGATGAGAAAGTGAGAGAATTTTAGTGTGTATTACTATGATAATATGAGTATCTATTTATAGAGAATCTAAAAGAATTGTTTTTTTGTAACATAAAATAGATATATAACATTTATCTTGATATTCAAACAAAATTTGAAGAATCAATAAAATATGACAAATGTCACCATTTAAATGAAAAGACCACCAAAGTTGGGTGCGGTCCAAAGATGGGTTGGTTTGTCCCAAATGAATTAAACATTTCTTTTAAATGATTGATGATGTTATGGTCGACCAAAACTAAATTTAATTGCTGCTATTCATAGTCTTAACAAAATCTCTTGACAATACCATCCTATGGTATCATATTGGCCTTCACGGCGCATTAAGATTGTTATTTTCATGACACGATCTTTAAATTTCAGATTAAATCGATCAAAAAGATTATTATTTCGATTCTAGTTAATTAATGAAAGTGTCTCCCGTTTAAAAAGAAAAATAAATATTGATGAAAGTAAGTTATTAATAATGAATTTTGATGGTATATTAATATTGAAAGTAATAATATTGTCTTGGACCACTAAATCATGGGTTATGTTTCGCCTGAGTCTTAATTGATCATTAGAGGCCCAATGGCCCATTTCATTGAGGCCTCATTGCCTCAATTTTTATTTTTCCCTCTTTTCCTTCTTTCCGTTGTTTCTTGAGGGTACAAATGGTGAAAATTTTGAAAATTGCTTAATAGGAAGAAACAACAAGTCAACAAACATTATATTCTTGGTTGAGCAGCAGAGATTGCAAACATAGGATTCCTACGTCCAGTTTTTCTTTTTCTGGAAAAGGGATTTCTCCGTGACTACTTAAAACGGTATGTATTCTATTATTTTTTTGTAATTCGATCAAAAATAGATAAATGCATATATATTTTTTAGTTTTAATTAGAGCTGCGACGCACATAAGGTGTTTGATGTAATTGCTGAATAAGGATTATAACATGATTTATACAACTATTCTTCTACCTACCACTGAGTTGATGCATCGTATTTTTCTATCTCAATTGTTTTAAAAGCTTTAGAGGCTCAATATTGAATAATTTGTTGTAACGTCCTGGATCTTTGAATACTATCATAACCGTTAATTAGTCTTATTTAAGGATTTTGTGTTCCTTAAAATAATTAATCAAGACAACAATTTCGTATTCTAATTTTACGGGATACATAGTTATCTATATTTTACGTAATCGCCAATTGTTAATTGAATATTAAAAGATCAAACTCGATAAAATCTACAGAAACAAATTAAATGAGAATTTAACAAAATTGAAGATTCAATACAGATAAATATCACTGCAATAATTATCGCATCATACCTTTCTGAAATTTTCATCAACTTTTCATCCAACTTTTTAACCCTTCCATCACATGTACTTTTTACACACCTATTCACTAGACTTTCATATAAGATACTCAATTCAAACACACCAATCGCATAGCACAAAAATCCTCTCTTTTATCTCAAAACTTCGATCACTATAGCAGCAGGAAGAAGAAGATTTTTCCACAAGCTTTGAGCTTAGTTCGGGCACTGTCGAGAGCGGAAATCAAAGATCCAACCCAATAGAAAGGTAGTTTCAACCTTGGTTTCAAATTTCAATTTCAGTATTATTCATACTATATTCTTATACAATCTCAAAACCTTAATCAAGCTAGATGTAAATCAAAATGATTAAGTAGACCATTTCAACTCATATCATGAACTCTATACATGTGAGCTTCCAAATGGTAATGAACAGACACAGGAATAGAAGCAGCTCATAAGACATGAAAAAGAACAACATACGTATTTTCCTTTTCCATAACACAAGAACACGTACAAATCAGGATCCAAACCTCTATACACACATAAATTTTGAAACTGAAATAGAAAAAGAAAAGAAAAGGAAATAGACATAGAGCAAGGCCTGATTGGATCCTATAGGTTTGGGGTAGGTTGTTAAGTGAGCCTGCCAAGTGGACCTGAGGCTCGATTGTGGGCAGGGCTGGGTCTTGGAGTCGGGGCTGTTGTGTGAGCCAACGATAGAGATGGCATAGACGACGCCACTGCCTTGCTGCTGTTCATTCGCCAGAAAAAAAGAGGAGGAGCTGCTGCTCTTAATCGACCGCGGCGCTATCCCCGTTGACCAAGGGCGACAGCGGCAACTCTGTTTGCTGTTGCTGCTGTCAACAACACAGAGGAATATAAGGTTATCTGGGTGCGATAGGGAGAAGAGTGAGTAAACGCCGACACGGAGGCTTCACCGACGGCAGCGCACAGCAAGAGACAAGACGGCGACGATACCGCCGGAGAGACTGTCGTGGTGGTAGTGGAGCAGATTTGAGCAGTGAGGGAGGCGCACGAGAGAACGCTCAAAGAGGTGCGATGGCAGAGCTCGGCGGCGATGTTGCTGAAGGAAACGGCGGCGGCAGCGGCAGCGGCAGCGGCAGCGGCAGCGGCAGCGGCAGCGGCGGTGACTCTTCCTCGCTGCGACTGGCCGACCGACTGAAGTAGGAAAAGGGAGGAAGATGTATGTGCACGG